>CM022299.1:411968679-412407316 GCA_011799875.1 Thinopyrum elongatum
GCAGCGCCCAGTTTATTTTGTTAGCTCCCTCTTACAAGGGGCTAGATCAAGATATTCTGGTGTGCAGAAGTTGCTTTTCGGCCTCCTTATGGCCTCAAGAAAGCTGCGCCATTATTTTCAAGCACATGAGATCACCGTCGTCACTCACTTTCCGTTGCAACGGATTTTGCAAAATCCGGAGGCAACCGGCAGGATCGTGGAGTGGGCGTTGGAGCTGTCCAACTTTGGTCTTAAGTTTGATAGTACTTCCACAATTCAGAGCAGGGCCTTGGCGGAGTTCATTGCAGAATGGACCCCGACGCCAGACGAAGAAGTTCAAGAAACAAGTCTCCCCGGCAAGGAAATCGATCAGCAATGGGTTATGTACTTTGACGGGGCTTTTTCGCTGCAAGGCGCCGGTGCTGGTGTGCTGCTTGTCGCACCCACAGGAGAGCACCTCAAGTATGTAGTCCAAATGCATTTTCCCCGGGAGAGTTCAACCAACAACACTGCAGAGTACGAAGGTTTGCTTGCCGGTCTTAGGATCGCGGCAGACCTTGGTATCAAAAAGCTCATTATCAAAGGTGATTCACAGCTTGTCGTCAGGCAGGTCAACAAGAACTATCAAAGTATGTTGATGCAGGCCTATGTAGATGAAGTGAGGAAATTGGAAGAGCGCTTTGACGGTATGTAGATGGAGCATGTTCCTCGTGCCGAGAACAGTGTTGCTGACGACCTGTCAAAGCGTGCTGCCCTCAAGTTGCCTGTGGAACCAGGAACTTTTGTGCTCCAATTGACTCAACCATCCGTGGCGCCATCGATGCAACAAGAAAAGAGAAGAAAGTTGAACTCTGGCCAGTACTTCCCGGCAGAGCTCCCCGGAGCCGCCGGCAAGGAAGTTGCCGGGATCGACACGCCTGCCGGGGAACAACAGGCTCCGGTAGGGCCTCAAGCCCTTGCCGTCAAGACAAACGTTCCCCCGGCGGAGGAGATGCCTTTAGTCCTAGCCGTCGAGCCTCAGGCTCCAGCATGGGCGCAACACATTGTCCATTTCCTTCAGACAGGTGAACTCCCTGAGGAACAAGAAGAAGCGGAGAGAATAGCCCATCGGGTCTGTTATGTACAAGTTCGTCGATGACGTCCTGTACAGAAAGAGACCAAATGGTGTGAAATTGAAGTGCATTCCTCGGGAGGATGGACTAGAGCTGTTGGCAGAGATACATGGGGGCATGTGTGACTCTCACATAGGGTCAAGGGCGCTTGCCGGGAAAGCATTCCGGCAAGGTTTCTTTTGGCCCACCGCCCTCCAGGATGCGACTGCACTAGTAACCAGGTGTGAAGCGTGCCAGTTTCATTCGAAGAAATTACATCAGCCAGCTCAAGCTCTTCAAACAATCCCTCTCTCCTGGCCATTTTCGGTCTGGGGGCTCGACATACTGGGTCCCTTCCCCCATGCTGCCGGGGGCTTTGAGTACTTGTACATTGCTATCGACAAGTTCACAAAGTGGCCGGAGGTGGAAGCAGTGAGGAAGGTGACAGCGCAGTCGGCTGTCAAGTTCTTCAAAGGAATTGTTTGCCGTTTCGGTGTGCCTAACAGGATCATCACCGACAACGGCAAGCAGTTCACAAGTCGCACCTTCATGCAGTACGTCCAAGACCTTGGCGGCAAGATTTGTTTTGCCTCTGTTGCTCACCCGAGAAGCAACGGCCAAGCGGAGAGGGCCAATGCTGAAGTGCTGCGCGGTCTCAGGACCAGAACTTTTGACAGGCTGAAAAAGTGCAGAAGACACTGGATTGATGAGTTGCCGGCGGTTCTTTGGTCAATCAGAACGACACCAAATCGAGCCACCGGCCAGACGCCCTTCGCTCTAGTGTATGGAGCGGAAGCAGTTCTCCCCACGGAACTCATATACGGATCTCCTCGAGTGCTCGCTTATGATGAGCTCGAGCAAGAGCAACTGCGGCAAGATAACGCTATGCTCCTTGAGGAGAGTCGTCTTCAGGCTGCTGTGCGAGCTGCACGCTACCAGCAAGCTTTGCGCCGCTATCATAGCCGCAAAGTTCATGCCCGAAGCCTTGAGGAAGGCGACCTTGTTCTTCGACGGATTCAGTCCGCCAAGAATTCAAACAAGTTGACGCCAAAGTGGGAAGGCCCTTATCGGGTAGTACGAGTCACCAGGCCTGGCGCTGTCCGCCTGGAGACCGAGGATGGCGTTCCAGTGAGTAATTCCTGGAATATCGAACATCTTCGCAAGTTCTATCCATAAGGCGCGGTTGCCGGGGGCTCCCGGCAACCACCATTTTGTACAAGTCTTGCCGGCAAGGCATGTGATCCTTTGTACAAAGCCAGGCGCAGACCCTGAGCACAGATGAATAAATTTAAGTGTTGTACATTTCCTTATTGATTCTCATGTTCACATTCATATATGCATGTTTGTCTAAGATGTTGTATAACACCTGACCCCGGTAAGTTCTAACGAACCGCTAAGGTTTCATCTCTTTATTTTCTCTTCTTTCTTTTTCTTAAAGACAGAAGGATTCCTCGCGTGCACATTTGCCGGGGGGGAAGGGAGACATGAATACCAGTTGGTGACGTTCGGAATCGTATGCTTGCCGGAGGAAGGACAAAGACAGAAAGCTAAGTCCTAAAAACTCAGAGCAAGTTTTTCTTTCATTACCAAGTTGCTTCCTTAGATGATTCCGATTCTTGTATGGAAAATCTGCACGCGAAGGAACCCTTGTTGTAATTAGTTGCGCCCTTATTTTGTTTCTAGTCCGCTCAACGATTTAAGTGGCTGCACTGAGAACGCCAAGGAGTCTTGCCGGCCGCTGCGCCTCCAGCAGGCTGCTGAAGTCCCGCACCCAGCGCTCGCGGCAGGTTGCGCGCCGGCAAGTTTTTCAGTAAGCGTAGGATGAACTCCATACATAAAGGAATCAGACAAGGAAAGTAGCTAGCATGAGCCTAAACATAGTTAAATTATATTACATCCATGAGTTGCCGCAGTCCTAACTCGAGACTTAACTGTCTTTTATATGAGATGGTGGCGGCAAGAATAAAAGGGAAGCACTCAATCCCTGCGCTGGCCTTCGATCCTTTTGATGGAGTCCACCTTCTCAAGGATCGGCGCGATGCACTTCTCAAGCGCCTCGACATTTGCATCCTTGGGCAGGTGGCCGAGTGCGCTGGAGAGGTCGATGCCGGGATTGCTGTGCACCACCTTAAGGAGCACCTTGCGAAGGACGGCCCGGCAAAGCCGGCGAGTCTCGTTCGCCAGTTGGGTCGCCCGACTGGACTGGAGCGCCCTCAACGCGTTGATGATGCTTTCAAAGAACATCGTCAACCTGGCGCTTGGAGATATTCTTTCCTCGGAAGAATATCTGAAGTTCGACAAGCCCATGGTTGACAGTTCTGCGGTAAGCTTCTCCGCGGTGGCGATGAGACGGCCAGTCCAGATCTCCTCTCCCTTTTCATAATCAGCCTGGGCGGCGGCAGCGCTCTTGAGCAGGTTCCTCTCTCCTTGGAGATCCTTGAGTAGAGCCTTCTCACGGGCCCTGCCGGCCTCGAGGGATTTCTGCAGCGTGGTCAGCTTCAGCTCCAGAACCGCAATATCATCAGCCGCAGAGGAGAGCTGCTTGGTCTTGCCGGACAGGGCGACTTGCATCTCCGCCAAGGAGTGGAGGGTATTTTCCCTGTCCCCCTTGAGCGTCGAGAGCTCCTTGCCATGCTCGTCGAGATCCGTCTCCAGCCTCTTCACTTTGTCGCTCAGCTCGTTCTTGGCGGCCTCTGCAACTTCGGCAGCATCGACGGCCTCCTTGAGCTTGCCGGCGTGACTTGCAGTTAGAGCTTCGAGCGCCTCCTTGTGCTTCTGCTCCAGCTCCTGGGTCCGCCGCGCGACAAGATTTTCAATGTCTTCATCCTTGCTACGAAGCTTGGCGGCGAGCGCCTGCTCATGTGCGGTGAGATCTTCTTCGAAAGCGTCAAGAGCAACGCGGCGCCCCGTCAGGAGAGCATCTTCGGCAGCAATCCTTTGAACAGCTTCATCATGGGCCTTCTCCATGTCTGATTGCTTCAGGAGGACCTCATTCCATTGCTGGCTCACTTGTTCTCGGCCGGCAACCAGCTCTTGAAGGGCCTCGGCATGCCAGATTTGCATTTGTGTGACGCGCCTTTGAAAATCCGCTTTGGCTGCCTCGACAACTGCCATTCTGGAGTCCGCCTTCTCTTTTCAGGCACGATGGAGAGCCTGGAGTTTGCGGAAGTTTTCGCCCATGGCTTGAAGGAGCCGATCCTCTTCAGACTTGCCACTGCTAGCGCTGGGATCGTCAACAACTTCGAGCCCGACAGCGGCAATAATTTCCTCAAAAATTTCTCCTTCGGCTGGTGCCTCGGTGCTTGCCATCCCTAGCAAGTTGATGAATAGGTTTTCGCCAACTTTGAGATACTTGCTGGATGAGGGCTCGTCAGATGTTGATGGTTGGTCTTCAGTGGCCGCCTCACCAGTGACAGGGGGCTCCGCGGCCGATGCAGCGCCTGGCGCTCCTGCGGCAGGAATGCCATCAGTATGGTCCCCAGCCTCCCTGTCGCCCACTTCAGCAGGTTCTTCCGCGATTTCCTTTTGTGCTGTCTTGACGGCCTCCCCGTCAAGAGCATCACCGGCCCCGGCAACATCATCCTTGGTGGCCTCGCTGGCAGTGATCCTGTCCGCTTCGGCAGCAGCATCCCTGGCGGTCTCCTCGATGACGGCGTCGACATCCATATGTTCCGTCTCAGAGAACTCTGAAGGGTGAAGGAGAAGGTCAGAATAAGATCGAGTTTTTAAATTTTGAAGTGATCAAAGATAAAGAAGTAAGGGGAAAAGAATAACTAGCACTTTGAGGCGATCGAGTACCTGCGTCGGGCTGTCGAGAGGTGGCTTCGCCTCTCCCGGCAACTCCGGTTGCCGGGGGTAGGTTGCCGAAGTCCGTGCTTGTCGGCTCCTCCTCAATCTGGACGGGCTCGTCGGCAGGATCTCTTGCCAGAGATGTGCTTGTGGGCGGAGCGGTCGATGGAGGAGGCACAATGGGGCAATCTTCTCCTTGTTGCCATTCTTCTCCTGCGAACCCGAAGATATCAGCGACAAGAATGGAAGCCTCGGCACCAGCCAACATAAAAAGGGACAGTGAACTTACGCTGGGGGCTGCGTTGAGGACTAGG
The DNA here is from genome assembly GCA_011799875.1 of Thinopyrum elongatum. Classification (NCBI taxonomy): domain Eukaryota; kingdom Viridiplantae; phylum Streptophyta; class Magnoliopsida; order Poales; family Poaceae; genus Thinopyrum; species Thinopyrum elongatum. Next base: position 411,973,853 of record CM022299.1, read on the forward strand.
TTCCGGGCTCACGATGACGGTCTCTGGCACGCTAGTGGAGCCTGCCGGGGGATCGTCGCCCGTAGAAGTCCTTAACCTCTTCGCCATCCTCTCCAGCAAGGTTTCTGTGTCACTGCAGAAGCAATACAAGCAAGTCAGTAAAGATTGATGCAAGATTGGAAGGTAAAAGCTGTGGCAAAGTACTTACTCTTCTTCCTCTCGCTCCGGACTAAAGCCGGAGATGTCGAAGTCGGCCTCCGTTGCGGTGTCTGAGTGGGGAGGCGGAGGAGGAGTCCTAGGCCGCTTGGCTGTGGCAGGCGCCGGGGCAGCTTCCGGTGCGATGGTGCGAGACCCTCCTGCCGCCCCAGCAGTGGCCGCTGGTGCGGGCCTCGCACGCCGTGCAGGCTGTTGACGGGCCCCCTGCCGTGGTCCGGTCTTGCCAGCCACTTTCTTGCCGGGGGCTTCGCCGCTCGAAGAGGGCTGGCTTGCCGAGATGTCAGACGCAGCATTCCGAAGAACACGCTTCGCATTTTTCTTCGGGGGAGGGGGCTCTTCTCGCGTCTCTTCTTCTTCGACTGAGTCCTCGCCGGACGAGATTTCAGCGGCTGCGCTGCTCTCCTCCCCGGCAGGCTTCGCCTCCACTACCACCTCTGCCTCGCTGGCTTCCCACTCTGTGAAGCCAACGCTGCCGGCCTCCGCGGCAAGATTCGCTTCCTCCACTCTGGTAGCGATGTATGCTACCTCCTGATCTGTGGTGGCGCGAATAAGATCTGGCTCTTGCCGGACAGGCTTCTCCGTCAGATTGTCGAAGAATTTCTGCGCTTCTTCCTCGCTTGGCTCGACCCAGGTCGGGTCAAGGCCGTGGGCGTTGAACATCGGCAAGAAAGCAATGATCGACCCCAGCGCAGAGTTGTTGCACAAGGGGACGATCCTTGCCGGCAGCCGGTGCTTGTCTTCACGCAGGAATAACTTCTGGCGGAGAGCGCCAAGCTGCATAACAGTCAAGTTGTTGTTCAGCCCGGGGCGCAGCCTCATGACATCCGCTGCGTTCTTATACTCCCAGGCTGGCCTCCCCCTATTCTGCAAAGGGGCGATGCGGCGGCGGAGGAAGTCGAAGCCGATCATCTGCATTGTCAGCCCGGCAGCCTTCAAGCGGAGGATCCTGGTAGTGGCGATTGTGAGCTTCTCGTCTTCTGCGGCGAGATCGCCCCAATCCTTGCCGCGGACCACCTTCTGTCGCCGGGGATGGCAAAAAGGATGAGGATCTGCTTCCTGGATCCAGCACCATTCGGCCCGCCACTCGTCCCACTTTTCGCGGTAAACTCCATCTGGGTATATCTCTTTGTTCTAGGCCCTTGGAATCCAAGCAATAGATCCAGAGAGAGCCTCTCCTTTTTGGATTCGAGGATAGAAATAGTGGCGGAAAAGAGCAGAATTGGGGATCACGCCGGCAAAATTTTCACAAAGATGGGCAAAGATCGACATGCAAAATACGGCATTCGGCGTGAAATCAAGAAGGCGGAAGCCGTATGTATACATGATGCCGTTGAAGAAATCGGAAAAAGGTGGACAGAGCCCGCAATAAAAGTACGCAGTGAAAAAGGAGTATCTGTCCGATCCGCCTTTGGAACTAGCACCTGGGATTACGCGTGTGGCGGGGTGAGCTTGTGTTCCCTTTGCCCACATGCATTGGTATCGTCCCTTCAAGGTTTCGGCGTCGAGCGTCGGAGGGAAGACGACGAGCCTCTTCCGCATCTTCACCAGCTCGCTTTCCGGAACTTCGGCTTTCGCCTCCTTGTCCGTGCCCTTGCCTTTGCTGGTCTTGGGCGGCATGGCGGCTGTGGAGATGGAAGCCGGAGGACGGAACGAGCGCGGGAGCGGCGAGCAGAAGGGAAGGAAGGTTTCGCTCTGAGCTCGAGCAGAGGAAGGCGATGGCGATGGCCAGATTGGGAAGAAGAGGGGGGTGAATGGGTTTGCGCCTTCACGACTTCTCCTTTTTATGGGGAAGGGGCGGGGCCACCTTGTTTATCCCCCAATATGAATGCGCCTCTGTGGGCGTGAAACAGTTTGCAGCCTTTTTGGCACACCTTCCACATCGCGCGCTCCGTGCGCGTAGTGGGGGCACAGTAAAACAAGATCTTTACGAGCAGTTAATTCCCTGCCACGCGTGCCCGTGCACTGTTTGGGCCTAGCCCAACAACGCCTCGCACTCGTGTATGGCCCAGGCCCGGGGGCTCCTGTCGGTGTACTAAGTATTGGGCCACTAGTACCCCTTACTTGTGCACGGGCAGTTGTAGCCGTCCTCGCGGCAAGGCTTGCCGGGATCAGCTCGAGGTCGATTTAAGTCATCAAGGAAATCATCAAGTCAGAGATCTGAGAATCAGCAAATAAGCAAAGCTGGAAATCGAAGGCCAGCCTCCCCGGCAAGATCCTTGCCGGGGTGGCCTGAGGAGCCCGGCAAGGCTTGGCGCCCGGCAAGGCTTGGCGCCCAGCAAGTTTCGACGCCTGGCGGGATTTTGCCACTATGCCACCGCTCCAGCACAGCGACAAAGCCTGACATTCTGGGTCCTTCTCTGGATGCGTGGCAACACGCCAGTGGAGGAGAGCTTAAGCGGTGCTGATGGGATGGCCCCTTTTTCCATCCCCAAGAAAGTGAGGACACCTAAACGGACACCTCACGGTGCATTAAATGCGCTTGTCCTAATCCGTCAGGGGTTAGGTATGATACCCTGTAGCTACTTTACACCTCAATGTATGTACATTTTGCCACTGTGGAGACCCCTTTGAGCATATAAAAGGAGGCCCAAGGCAACTGCTACAGGGGAGGAGAACTTCTGGCCCATTCTGCATGCGTAGCTGCTCTTTGAACATACTGTTCATTGCGAGCGCTCCTGAAGGCTGGGCTCAAGAACATCAATAAGAACACAAAGCAAGAGTAGGGTTTTACGCTGATCAGCGGCCCGAACCTGGGTAAAAACCTCACGCGTCGATCACCGGTTCTGCTCTTTGCGTGTACCTCTCCCCCCGCCGAATCGTAAAGGGGTCTCTCGGGATCCCATAGGTGTCGTGCCCCGACACCAACCCTATATAAAACTAAACTATGCTCCCATACGCGCACTCATCAATATGCCGCCGCCGTTGCGCATGCCAGCGCCTGCCTGCTTTGGCCAACCATTTCTCGCCCATCACCACCGTGTCCCCGCCATCCCTGTGCCATGAAGCCGAAGGCTCGCCTGCTCACGTCATCTGCAGTCCGTCCTGGCGATGTCGCCGCGCTGCCAAGCATGCGAGCAGGTGGAGCCGCGTCTATGCCCGTAGCATACGAAGAGGAGGACGAGCGCGTGCTCCAGCACGCCAGCAAGGAGGAGCTAGCGTGTCATTGTCGTCTCCGCCCGCGCGGAGGATGCGTGCATGGTGGTTGTCGCGGCGAAAGCCGGTCGCGCCCGCGCCGAGGCCGCAAACCGGGTGCGGACGTGGAATCTACCTTCGAGACCTTGAATGCCACGTGGATCCTGCAATCTGAGGGAACAATTTGGGTCAGTCGACTCTTGTGAGCCGTTGGATGCAACATGGACGGCCAAAAGGGCTTCTTCAACCTCCGAAAATGATGCACTGTTCATCTTCTCCCTCAGGCATCGAGCCGCCAGCCTGCCACAGGCCTAACCGCCTGCCGCCGCCGCCCCGCCCTCCCCTAAACTTCCTGCCACTGCCATGCTCCCCCCGCCATCCGTTTAACCCCAGGCACGATCCATTTTTTCCGGCCAACTGCATTCCACACCCAACACTCATAAGATAGATCATGGGTACCCTGCCACCCTAATATAGATACTGGGGTAGCTTCTCTGTCGTCTTCTTCCTTCGCTCCGTCGAACTTGTTTCACAAATCGACTGACCCAAATTATACTACTAGTATGTATTAAGTACAGTAGGAACGCGAAGATACGAGTAGTAGTACCAACTACAAGAAGAATAGTAGTAAGACATACTAGTACTACTATACGTACTAAAGAGTTCAAATAACGAGAAAGAATATAACATAGTTCTGCTGGGGGCTCAGCACAACACACCCCTGAAATAAAACTAAGCAACTAGTCCGCTTGACACTGCAATAGAACCAGCATGAGCAACGGCACTGCCACCTTACTCGGAGTCCGAGTCCACGTCCTCGACTTCGTCCTCGTCCCTCTTCGCCGACACTTCTTTGCTTGAACCAGACACTGGGCTCTGCTTCTTCATCCAACCCTTGTAGATATTTAAACAAAGGTAGGCATCTATTGCTGCGTACACAATGTGATCTTCATCTATTGTCTTCGACTCCCATGCATGATGAAACTCCGCGTGAGGTTTCTTCAGTTGAGCGTATGGAGGATCAATCATGGCTGCTGCCAGGGTCAGCATTGAAGGCTGAGAGGAGGACACCAGGCTTTCCTTCTGGAGATCGAAGGGCTGTCCTACAACGAGGCCTATCCGATCCAGGACTCTCCTGTCGTTCATAAAGTCTACAGTAACAAATTTCACTCTTTTGTCCTTGAGGAAGAACTCAAAATCCTGGCACCTAACATCGGCATGGCATATGTGGTAGACCAAGCACACGTTATGTACGCAAACCTGGATCACGGTGGGCTTCTTCATCTCTGTCACCTTTAGAAGCTTCTCCTTTTCCAGGACTGTGGTGTACTCAACATCTAGCCCAGTGACCCACTCATCCTTTGAACTTTTGAACATGTGTAGGAAGCGACCAAGGCATGCTTCCACCGTCGCGGATCTACGGGTGTAGATGACGATGAACTCATCGCCGGTGATGGTTCTAACCTTGTACTCACCTCCGATCATGGAGATTTGGGAGGCCATGGACTTTGGAGGCGGGTTAGGAGAAGTGGAACTGGTGTAATGTGAAAGGACGTGACGACAGGGAGCAAACTGTTGTAAGGTAGAAGACGGGGACGAGTAGGGCGTGCGAACGGCGTGGGGTGGTGGCTTGCCCAGTGGATAAACGACTGCATGCCCCCAAAGAGTTCTCGAGTACTATGCGGGACCCGCTAGATGTCATGTCTACTAGACCCACATTGTAGGCCTGACGGTATAGCTTTTGTGTGCTCGCACGCCATTCCGGCGCGTGCATGTAACTTCACTTAATTCCGTCAACCGTCGCGCCTCCCACGACCTTCGCCTCCCTCGCGTGGTCGCACCCTTTGAGACTTCAGACGGCTATAAATGAGCAATTTTTTTTGCCTGCTCCGCATGCATGATACTCCCTCTGGTCCTTTTTACTCCGCGTAAGATTTGTGTCAAGTCAAAGTTTGCAAAGTTTGACCAAATTTATACTAAAAATATCAATATCTATAATACAAAATATATATTTTATGAAACTACATTTCATAATGAGTATAAAAATATTGATTTGACATTGTGAATGTTGATACATTTTTCTATAAGTTTGGTCAAAGTAGAGGTACATTGACTTCAGACAAAACTTATATGCACAATGCAGACTAGTTCCACCGTCCAGGTGCGTGCCATGCCCTATCTAGTCTGCAAAAGTACTCAATTAATGCTCTCGTTCTTCACAAAAAAATGTGTTTACCAATGCATTATCGCATGGCATGCATGCCTGAACACTAGTGAATGACAAAGATTTTTACATGCATTAGTCAATATTCTCTTTAGGCTACTCATAGTGGAAAGTATCATATACTAGTATCATGTGCATGATACTAGTGTATGATACGGGACTACCTTTATTGTGCCATGCATGACACAAAGTAGCATAGTATTTAACATGATACGGTATCTACCTATGTTACTCTAACCCCCCTCTCTTCTTTAATTCTTTGACAGATCAGCATGTTTGCTATTCCTGTGTGCATGGTACTAGCTAAGATACCACCACTATGGCCAGCCTTAATCATCGCATGCAATAATTTAGTGCACCTTGAAATATGAACATGTGTGTGGCGTGTATGTTTTTAATGACTTGAGACTATACCTAGCCCGGCATGCAATGTTTAGTTCATTGCATGTAAGATGACTTATTATGCACCGTTCCCCATACCTGCAGGAAGCCCGTTCATCTCCAAATCTTTTCCTCTCCACGTGTGAAAACAATCTGCCTGCTTGACTCTCCTTCTCCCTCCGGCAGTCCCACCACTCCACCCCGTGTGAAAAAAATCTGCATGCATGACTCTCCTCCCCCACGCTCGTCCAATCCGTTGTGACCAGCAATATTTCCACCCCTTCCCTCCCCCATAATTTACTCCAACAAATATGCCCACCTAGTTGTTACGTTAATCACGCAACATATCTTACGTAGGTGTGCCATTGCTCGCTATAAATACTGTGCCTCCCACGGCATTCGGAAGAACACTCACGTTGATCGCTATCTCCTCCCCCTCCCTCTCACGTCGACCACCATGGCATCGCCCCTCCCAAGCCCTACGCGCCCCTCGCTGCCCCGCGCAGAGGGTCACGCGTCGCCGTTCCATTCCTCGCCGCCAATAGTCGAGGAGGACGCGTCGGTGTTCCGCTCCTCACCGCGACACGTCGAGCTGGACGCGTCGGTGTTCCGCTCCTCGCCCCGACGCGTCGAGGTGGACGCGTCGGCGTTCCACTCCTCGCCGCGACGCGTCGAGGTGGACGCGTTGGCGTTCCCAGTCTCGCCAGCAGTCGCGTCGGCTCCCCGCTACGAGGAGAATGTCGCGCCGCCCGCCGAGCCCCCCAGCCTTGAGGAGCTTTGGAAAGAAATGGAGGTCGCCTTGTGGGAGGCTTTGCCTCCGGCAGAGCGCGCCAAAATAGAGGCGGAGAAGAAGGCCGAGGAAGAGAAGTGCGCCATGAGGCATCCTGGCTGGCAGGCCTATGTCGCGCCTGAGAGAGTTAGGCAATTGGCTCTTTGGCAGAAGGCTCGTGCGAGGGCCGTGAGGGTGGCGGAGGACGCCCGTGCCAAAGCCATGAGTGTAGTCGGGCCCAAGCGCCTCATCTACGCTTGGCGGTACATGGACCGGGTGCACGCTTCCAGCGAGGAGGAGTACCTGTTGGCGCCGGATCACCAGACCGGCGAGATCGCGCTCACCCGCCGGCAAGCCGCCAATCAGCACCTCGCGAGTTGCGAGGCTGAGGAAGAGGCGTTGTGTCGCCGCGCTGGGAAACGGCCGCGCACCAGGGCACTCGTGGCGCGCCGCAAGCGCTCCTGCGAGCGTCGTGGCTTTTATTAGGAATAATTTAGTTTCGTAAGGCGATCTCATTAGTTTTGGGACATAAATGATAAATCCCGAATGTTCAGGAATTATTAGCGTCCTTAATTAAGTATGTTAAAGGAAAAGTTTGGAAACCTTGTGTATCCGTACGCATTTTGTAAGTACGTGCATATAGCACAAACTTAACTATATATCGCACTACACGCCTCTCTCTATATATGCTTGCAAACTGTGCTACTACTATTACTTATGTACTGCAAATGCACGTTTTAACATTACGATGCGGTTTTTTGTAAAAGTAGAAAACAGCACTAGTCAAGCTTGTGAAACGATTCAATGCAAAAGAAATGCAAAAATGCTCGTTTGATTGTTTACTTTTAGGTTCCTTCTCTATGGTTATTTCTCTATCGTACTTTGTACGGAGTATCTCACTGGTCGGGAAGGCATGCAAATTCCCAAACCGCTTCGTACACCCTGTATCAAATTTTTTTCCTAACAAGTTGTGCCGTGCAATTGGAATTCCAACTTGAGTACTACTACTAGGAGTACAAGGCTTCTAGATTAGTAATCCCATAACTACTACCTCCGTCCTGGTTTATTGGTTCCCATTGTAATATGTGTCAAATTTTGACCATAAATCTAACTAATGAAATGTTTATGCATGTCACCAAAAATTATATCATTGGAAACTATGTTCAAATACGAATCCAACAATATAACTTTTGTTGACATGCACTAACATTTTATCAGTTAAATCTTTGGTCAAAATTTAGCACAAATTACAATGGTGACTAATAAACCCGGACGGAGGTAGTAGTTTAGCAGCCCAAATGAATGAGTGAGGCGCCTTATGGGAAAAGCTGGGGAAGAGATGGCTTATTTTTTTAAGCCGCCAAAAGAACTGGCCCTAGGAGTAGTAGCTAGGGATCGAGTGTGTGAGATGAACCGGACAAAGTAAATGCAGAGAGATGAAATACAAAAAAGACAGAGGGATGTGATGGTTGCTTGTTCGTTTATTTTACCAGGTCACTTATTACTGGCAGTGGTGGGGTTTTGTGATATGACAGCTTTACTGCCGCGCCACGAGCGGGGTGAGACTCCCTTGCAGTGCCGCCCTCTACACTAGTACTACCTCCGTCGTGGTTTATTAGTCCCCCATGTAATTTGACTGAAGATTTAACTGATAAAATGTTAGTGCATGTCAACAAAAACTATATCATTGGATTCGTATTTGAACATAGTTTTCAATGATATAATTTTTGGTGACATGCATGAGCATTTATCGTACTATATATAATGTTAGTTAAATTTATGATCGTACTATATATAGTAAGGTGCCCGTGCGTTGCACGGAACAGTGAAATGCATTGATCGGGGAGTTGTTTATTTTGACAAAGTATGTGGGGGTCATCTCATGTGTAATGAGTATCGATAGGTTTCTAAGGATATTATTTCTTCTCTAGAGCTCACAAGCATCCGGGTGAATAGTAAATGTAGGCTAAATAGATAAAAAGTATCTTTTGCAAAAAAAAACGTTCAAGTGTTCAACCTGCATCCAAAACTTTTGAAGAAATAACACTTATTGTGCTTTGCAAGAAATGATCTTTAAGAATTATTTATTGAGTATCAATTTTGTTTATCAGGATGACTTGGAAGGGGGCAGAGGAGATGTAAGAAATGGTTCATCTTAAGTCTTTCACCGTTACTGTAGTAAAAATTCACAATTAATCTCATAAATGGCAAGCGAGAACTCTAATGGAGCAAAAGCATACATGGAAGATTCTAGACTAAACCATAAATGGATACACATTTATTCAAGCACGATACTCTAATAGAGCAAGATCATGCATGGAAGGTTCTATACTATATAAATAAGAATTCTCCACATGCTTAGACAACGGCTTACATTGAGCGAAGACTAATGATGAACAATTGACTTGGTAATGCATATGACCAGGTGAACCTCCTTGGAGTCCCCGTGCATCATCTTGGGGTGAAAATCATACCAGGCGTCTTCCATGTCCACATTGCCGGGAACGGAGCAGCTCAGCACAGTCCCATTCAGCGTGATGGAGGCGGCGTGGGCGCCCTCGTACTTCGGACGGGTAGTAACAGCGAGCACACACCGGCACAGCGGCCTCGTGTCAGCGTCAGCGGCATTGCCCCTGACACACACTACAGAGATGGGCGGCAGCCTGCGCGGGACTTGCCGGTGCCCACGGCCAAGAGGAAGACGTTGTCGTCCTCCTCCACGACTAGCAGCCGGCGGTGATCCTCCAGCGACTCCGGCACGGCGAACGGGTAGCACGTCTCGTACTTGATGTTCACCGCCGCGGGCCAGTAGTGATTGACGGACGGTGCCGTGAGGTGATGCACGAGGCTCACCGGCGAGCCCTCAAAACGGCGGCATGCACTCATAGCAGTAGCTGGGCGCGTGCGCGCATCTGGAACTATGCTCCGCCAGCGAGTGCTGGTCGACGTACCTCTCGCAGCCGAAACTCTTGTAGACGCAGGGCACCTTGCAGGCATCGACCAGGCCGTCCATGAAACAGGAGTGGCTATAGGGGACGTTGCGCCCGCCGAATGGAGTGCAGGAGTAGCACACGAAGCAGTAGATGGTGTCCTTACTAGTACTCCCTCCGTTTCTCTACTCTCTACTTCTCTACTTCTCTACTTTCTCTTATAAAAAACTGAGTTGGTGATGATGGTGTGCCTGCCATCTTGCAATATAGACCGTCTGATCTATATCTGACGGATAGAAAGCAAACTATGGCAATTTTGCATAAAAGATACCCGCACCTCTCTCCACGTTTGCAGATAAGGCCTTCCCTTGTTCATCCTTATGTCCCACAACCTCATAGTTGAGCAATTAAAAAAGGAAGTCTCTGGAACAATCTGGCATGGTGGCCGCTGCCGGCGCCGTCCATCCCCATGCCTCCGCCCAGTCCGACCACCAGTCACCACCACGCCCCATTCCTCCTCACCTTATCTCTCATCTTTCTCGAGATATCATTTTTTTTATGAAATTCTCGAGATACCATTTTTTCTATGAAATTCTCGAGATATCATTAGTTTTTACACATGGGATTACTCCTGCATGGGTCAATCACAACAGGTGTTTTGTAAAAAAATGCATCTTGATGTTCCATGCAATGCACGGGCATCTTGCTAGTTTGCATATAATTCCAAACACCACGTAGACACGTTCTTTGACCATTTTACAACTATGTTAGTATCATTGTTAGTGGTCAGCCGGTGCAAGTTATAGCCCCGGGTGTTTTAACCTTTTTTTAGTAATGATATCTGGCGATTGGTTGCCACGAGCCCAATCCTGGCGAATCCCACATAACCGTCAGATTTCCATCCGACGGTGGCCTCTTTTTAAGCCATAGTATTTGACAAAATCGCCACCCTTACACACGTACTGTAACTGCGTCGCGGGCATTTGCAACTGCCATGTCTCCCAGCGAACGCTTGCCGGGGATTGGAGTTAGCACCGATGGCGGTTCGTAGTCGTTCCACGCTCGGCCATTGAAGTTTGTAACTATTTTACAATATACTACTCCTCCGGTGCTAGTAGTAGAGCAGAGTCCTACTCCACTATATGAAAACTAGGGCATAGTAGTAGGTACTGTAGTTTATTGTACTAGTACTGTGATCACTCAAGCAAGTTGTCTGGCATCGATATGACCCTACACTGCTGGGATGTGTCTCGTAAGTCAAGCGGCGTGCTGCTGCTACATTGTCATCATCACTTGTGCACTTCCCGCAGCACATATTCGCTTCTCCATCCTCGCCCGCACATAATCGTCCAATCTTCCATCCCCGCTAGGCGCCTCCCCCCTCTTCTAAAACTCAAGCACTAACAATGGCAGAACCGAGCAGCGTCCGCCGAAAGAGTGGCTGCAATTCGCTCCCCACAGAGGTAATCAAGCTCATTGTTTCGCGTGTGGACAATCTCAGTACCATGCTGCTCGCCGCGTGCTCGTCGGGGTTGTACCGTTTACTCAAAGCCCTCAGGCCAGAGCTTTTTAAGCCAGCTCCCTGCTTGCTGATGCCGCCTGATCTTCAGAAACAGCGTGTCACGCAGCATAACGATCATAGGGTGGCGAGCATCAACCCCCTCGACTGATTTCCGATCCCCGTCGCCCTCAACTACATTAACGGTATGTACTGCGTCGGCATGAACACGTCTTGGATGGTGCTCATCGACGGTCGCGGCAGCTGGATGCTCGTGGAGGTCTACACCCAGAGATTGATCCCCCTTCCTTCAATTAACACTACACTGCTTTGGCACCGCGGCCCAGAATACTCGGAATCTTACAGTAGCCAACATGATACCAAGTTTGATTTGCTCAAGGTTGTAATCTGCCAAGTGCCCACAAGATCTGTGAATTATAAAGACTTCAGGCTAATTGCGTTCTTCAACCGCAGTCTCGCCTATCTAACAGGTCACCGCGGTAAGTGGATAAATCTGCACGTCCATCGCAGGATCATACATCCTCCATGGTTCTCTGATGCCATTGAACACAAGGGCTTCATTTACGCTGTGGACACCTTCTATGGCTCGACGTATTGCTGGCCTACTGCAGTCATCACTACAAACGGCTGTTACAGGAGTATGTTACTTTCCTATGATAACATGATGGCTTGCTTATATTACTGTCAACATTTACTGAAAAAATATTCATGCTCATAACATGCTGTTCTTAAGATTGACTACACTATGAGCCCTTTTTTATTTGACTCCAACTTGATATGATGTTGTAGGCCGCCTGGTGTCCCTACCCTTCCTAATCCCAGAACCTTTCAAAGAAAAGCGGCATGGTAGTTGCAGGTGGTTCCTGGCTCGACCAGATGACGGCGAACGACTGATGATCATTCGCACGTACCGGACGTGTTGTTTCGCGGAATACAATCACAGTCACTGCAAGGTCTTTGAGCAGGATCCCAGCTTCTCTGGGCCTTCAGGAATTTTTGACTGGAGGCTGGTAAGTAGCCTTGGTACACGCTCTTTGTTTCTCAGACTAAATTATCCGATTAACCAGGAGATAACCAACGGCAAGGATCATGATGGCAGCGCGGTTTCGTTCATCAGGCAAAACTGTGTGTACACAGCGTACCATGCATCTCTCCTTGCACCATACCCTGATATGTGCTGCCACGCTCTGCAACCCAAAGTAGGAGAGAGGGTCACAAGTATGAGACTTCAACCTGCTGGCTGGAGTTTCCCCTGTCAGGCACCCATCTGGTTCAAGCCGTCAGCCAATCTCCACAGCTTAATAAATAGTAACGTCTAACTGAGCCAGTTAGTTAGATGCGTACACTTGGTGTAGTAAGATCTTTATTTAGTTTGATGCATACACTTTTTTTTGGTAGCCCTTTTGTAATGATGGCTGATGTTTGGTTTGGAAGAGAGAGCTGCGTCTTTACTCTTCTGGCCTGCTTACTGCTTCTGTTGCACCCCCAGCCCTGGTTGCTGCTGCTGCTGTTTTCAATATACAATCAGTAGTATATTTCGTCTGTTGGTTGAATAAATGTGTTCTTAGAATGACAAACACAATGTTTTGGAAGTCATTGCACGGTCCAATCCTTTAGTGCCCCGTACGTAGTGCATACTATTTTTGGTACGGAACACATTTTTCACTTGTCGATAACAAGCAGCCCAGTGATGAAGACCCAATAGAGGAGCCCATAATTAACTGGAAGGGAGGCTCTCACATGAATCCGGCCCAGGTACATGCTCATGGTCCCCTAAACATAAATAAGTAAATAAATAAATAAATAAATAAATAAATAAAGCTAAATGCTCATGCACCAGTTCTTTAAATTTACGATTTGAAAAATCAAATTTTAACAGGCGGATATTATTTCCTATGAGAGTGTCGTTACATTTAGTCGATATTATTCTTAGGCAAAGATAGCGACAAGTCTTTTTTCTCCCACCATTTTCTTCATGCAACCAGCGGCCCATGCAAATCATAGTCAACGTCGTAAATAGTTCCGGTCCATTATTATTTTTTGATAAGAATGTCCAACCCAGCCCAACACATTGGCGACACCACTTTATCCCAGGGCTTCTGAATGTGCTCGGCTTCACACCTCAAGAAGAAAATTGTCTCAAAAAAAACATCAAGAAGAAAAAGGTGCTCCGCAGCATTTTACAATAAGTTTTAGACATATAAAATTAATTCTTATAATCCAGCATAATGAGTTTTTGGGTCTGGCCGGTCCAGCCGCCAAAACCAAACCTACGCTGGCAGGACCGCCTGTTCCCACCTTCTACGGCTGGTTGCACTCCCGTGCACGCATCGCCGCCCTATCGTACCCTGAAATGCTGGCCAGGCCATCCCTTTACTCCCCCCGACATCCCATTCTTCTTCGGCGACGGCAGCCTACGCCGCACCAGAACCAGTGAACCCTCGTACTCCCCTCCGCCTACGGCCATACTCCCGCATGTTCCCCGGCTCCTGTTCATTCCCGTCCGAGGCCTCGCCATCGTCCTCCGCCTTGGTGCGCTCGCAGTGGCGCCGCCGTCCAGCCCTGTCAACATAGTGAATCGGGAGAGGACTGTAGTTGTGAGTATGACAGTATGGACCCACCAGGTCCACTCCCGAACAGAAGCAAGCGCCTCTTTACTACTCAGATGCACCCCTCATTTTTTTACTCTAATCCACCCTGCTGATATCTGGGACCAACATCATTGTCAATGTATAGTCAATTAACGACAGAATTGCACAATGTTTTTTTTGAGGATTTGTTCATAGGAGCAGGCTATAAACTGGGTTGTGCGGTCTCTGTGGCCGGTCTAACAACATGACCAGCCCAGTAGTTTTTTCTTTGGGAAAATAGGTAGCCCACTATTTCTTTTTGAAGAATACCCAAGCTAGGCCTATTTGTTTTCTCCAACTTACTGGGCTGCAAATCTTTCAAGATGAGGAGGGATGCATTCCGGCCTGGCCAAAAAGTATGGGCAGTAAATCTTAAAAGTAATATGAAAGGCGTTGCAAATTCCAAAAAAAAATATAGCAAATGGGCAATTAGTTTCGTTTTTTGTCTTTGTTCTTCACTGATATTTTACATTTCATTGGATTTTAACATAACATAGTACTACTTTATTTTTAAATTTATTTTAGTATGGCTACTAATTTTTGGATTAAGAATATTTTGTTCCCCAGCAAAAATATGCGAATTTTTAAAATTTCGCATATTTTTTAGTTCTAATTTTTAACCCTGGCACTGACCAAAAAATGGGCAGCAATTCTATAAATGGAATATGGGCTGTAATAAATTCCATATGAATTAGCAAATGGGCTATAAATTATAAAAATAATAGCAAATGGGCTGTACATGCCACAGATTTCGGGGCCGACTTGTTTACGCAAGGCTTTGTCAGTCAACACACGATTCTAGCAGCAGTGACTGTTGGATGTCCATCCAACGGCCGACGTGCTTCTTCAATCTCCGATCTTCCTGCTCCAGCCACCTAAACCAGCGCCGGCGGGACTGCCTGCTCCCTCCTCTTGTGGCCGGCTGTGATGCCGCGCAGGCTTCACCAGCCCACCCTACTCCCTCCGCTGGCCTGGCCATCCCTCTACCCACCCGCACCTCCTGTTATTCTCCGGTGACAGTAGCCTCATGCCGCAGCCAAACCAGTCAACCGTCATACTCTCCTCAGCATGGGCATCCACTGTTGGGTCTTTGCCGGCTCCGGGTCGTTCCATTCCTAGGCCTCACCATCGTCCACCGCGTTGGTGCTCTAGGTGCGGCGTGCTCAACATTCAACAAACAACAGCCATCGGAATAGGGATATACGTGGAGAGGCTGACAGTAGGGACCCCCATGGTCCATGGCCGCACGCAAGCAACTGCCTCCTTATTACGTGAAAAAAATGATTCCTCCCACTGACATCTGGCGCGCACCGGTTCGGAGGCTGACCTGTGGACCTACTAAGTTGACGCGTAAGCAGGGCTTTGTCAACTTAGTCAAGAAACGATTCTAGCAGCAGGGACCGTTGGGTTTTAATCGAACGGTCCTGCTGCTTCTTCAATCGCTGATCTTCTTGCACCAGCCGCCCAAACCAGCGCCGGCGAGACCGCCTGCTCCTGCCTCCAGCGGCTGGCTGTGCTGCCGCGCAGGCCTCACCGCCCCACCCTACTCCCATCGCTGGCCAAGCCATCCCTCTACTCACCCACAACCCGTGTTATTCTGCGACGACGGCAGCCTCACACCGCAGCCGAACCAGTCAACCCTCGTACTCCTCTCCGCATGGGCATCCACTGCCGCGTCTTCCTCGGCTCCGCGTCATCCCCTTCCTAGGCCTCGCCGTCATCCACCGCCTTGGTGCTCTTGGCGCGGCGTGGTCAACGTGGTCAAGGAACGACTTCCATCGGAAAAGGAATGTACATGGAGAGGCTGACAGCTGGGTCCACGGCCGCAGCAAGGAAGTGCCTCCTTATTACGAGTAAAATAATTATTCCTCCACCTGACAGCGGGGACCCACCGAAAGGGACTCTGTATTTTGCGAAAAAAACGTTTCCCCCTGACAGCTGGGACCTACCAGCTACATCTTCGCACGCAAGGAAGTGCGTCCATATTACGGGCAAAAAAATGATTCTTCCCCTGACCGCTGGGACCCACCATCAATAACTTCGCACGCAAGGAAGTGCCTCCTTATCCTCCCTGACAGTCGGGACCCACCTGGTCGAAGTGTACATAGCGTTGTCATTCTGGTCGCGAACGTGTACGTACATACTTGTCGATCGATCTCTCTGTAACGATGAACCGTGGCCGAGCAAGCAGCGGCACGTGTAGTAGTAGAGCCCCAGACGTAGCAGTTCAGGCAGTCCAGTCAAAACCGTGTACACGTACGTACGGCCAGATGCCAAAAAATACGGCCACGTACGTACATACGGGTGGGGTCTAGAACGCCTATTCGCGCATTTGTACGACCAGGGCTCGTGTACATGGAGAGGCAACGGACGGCAGCAACGGCCTCCTGTTCATCGGCAGCCAACCGGCTGGGTCGAAACGGAGAAACAACGTCCTGTTCATCGGGAGACAACAACTGGGTCAGAATGGGTCGTGTTCAACGGGAGCCAACTAACTTGGACGGAACAGCCGGAACGGGGTCTGGCGTACCGCAAAACGGAGGAAAACAGCCTTCTATTCGACCACATACGGTCGAAACGGGGTCCTGTTCATTGGGAAGGGTCTGGCGTACCGCAAAACGGAGGAAACGGACTTGTGTTTGAGTACCTATGGTCAAAACGGGGTCCTGTTGATCGGGAGGGGTGTGGCGTACCGCAAAACGGAGGAAACAGACTTGTGTTGGAGCGCCTACGGTCGAAACGGGGTCCTGTTCATCCGGAGGGGTGTGGCGTACCGCAAAACGGGACTCCACGGGCTACTGTTCATCCACCGTCTACTGCCTCGCTCCAGCCTCCACGGGCTACTGTTCATCCACCGTCGACTTCCTCCAGCCTCCACTTGCTACTGTTCATCCACCGTCGACTTCCTCCAGCCTCCACCAGCTACTGTTCACCACGGGGGTCCTGTTCATCCAGCCTCCACCGGCTACTGTTCAACCAGGCCTCTCCACGGGGTCCTGTTCAACAAGCCCTCCATGGGGTCCTGTTCAACCAGCCCTCAACAGGGTCCTGTTCATCCACCCCAACCGGCTCGGGTGTGTGGCGACCTCCTCTCGATCGGTGTCCTGTTCATCCAGCGGCAACGGCCTCTACTACCACGGGGTCCTGTTCATCCAACCCCCACCGGGAACTGTTCATCCAACCCCAAACCACGTACGTCTCGACTCGTTCAACCAACCCCCATGGTCACAGTTCATCAAGAGGCACCAGGTTCGATCGGCTTCAGCAAGCAGCAGCAGCAGTGATCGGTCGCTCGGGTTCAGTTAGCAGCAGTAGCGAAGGAATCACTCGGGTTCAGTTAATAGCCAGGGATCGATCGCTCGGGTTCAGTAAGCGAACGCCTCGCTCGGGTTCAGTTAGAGCCCAACGCCTCACACCCACGCGCGTACGTGTATGAGAGAAACTTGCAATCCCTCCGTGCATCGCTCGGCCCCGACCACCCACCGTAACCGGGAACTCCCCGAAATTTTCCTTGCCCTCGCTTCTACCATGATTTTTTCCATCATGGACGGCCCAAAGAATGTCATGCAGGTGCGTCTCCGGCCCGCCCAGGACAAAAAGCCCATTTTCTGTCATGATTTTTTGTCATAGAAGTAGGAGCCCACCACATCTATGATGATACCAGGTTTTGTCACAATTATCGTCATAGAAGTGTCATAAGCATGACAGAAAAAAATTTCATTCGGCCCAAAATGTCACGGATGTGTCTTTTTTTTTGTAGTGTATATATGCATATGATTCCTTGTTGTGATTAAGTCTATGTTTGCCACTAATCCATCTCTCATGATTGTATATTGCCATGTTGTAATGTTTGCAGAAACTATGGATAGAGACTTAGAAAAAGAAGAGTTGTTGGGGGATATAATCCGCGACGGAGGTGATATCACCTTGTCGTTTCTCAACGACGCCGATGGTGAGGAAAGAGAGGATGACGGCTCCGGTGATCCAATGGAGGAGGAAGGAGATCATGACGGCTCCGATGATCGAATGGAGGAGGAAGGAGATCATGACGGCTCTGGTGATCCAACGGAGAAGGGAGCCTTAACTGTTGCAAAGTCTGGCGAGGTATATGTATATATTAATTAAGCCTCTGCTGACTAGATGCATTAATTGTTTTGTATGTACATATATTGACGCTTCTTTCTTCTTTTAGCCCTCCGGATCGAGCCAAACTTTGGTAAGGAGACGAGGCCCGAAGAAAAGGCTGGGCCAGGATGAAAGGTTCACGATCGAAGAAATCGCTCGAGATGGCCAAGCGATTGTTCCCAAGCGGACCAAGGACACATTTATACATCAGTGCGGAATTGTTGTTTGGGACAGCGTCCCGATCAGCATCCAAGAATGGAATAAGAAGAAGGACCTTGAAGTTTCTTATGTCCAAGATAGACTGAAAGATGACCTTTGGAACACATTGATGACCAATTTAAGCCTACCGCCAGAGGAAGATCCGAATAAGCCAGTTATTCTCCCAAAGGTCAAGGCATTTGCTCTTAAGAAGATGGCAGAACTATTCAAGAACTGGAAGAAAGATTTGAAGAAAAAGTTTGTCGACAAAGACAAGACTCCAGAATTCACCGGTCAATATGAGAAGATAAGAGATCACTGGCCCGCATTTGTGGCCTACAAGAAAACGAAGAAGGCTAAGCAAAGGTCATTGATAAACAAGCAAAATGCTACAAAGAAGCAGTATCACCAAGTTACGGGGTCAGGTGGCTACAGCAAAGCCTGGCCTACGTGGGACAAAGCTGAGCAAGACCTGCTTGCTAAAGGGGTCCAACCAGCGACATTGCACTGGCCAGATCGGTCAAGGACGTGGTTCTTCAGGGTTGGGGGAACTTTGGACCCAGAATCAGGGAAGTGTGTTTGGACGAAAGCTCAACTTGCAATACCCGTCAAGAAGCTTGAAGCAGCAATCAAGGCAGCGCAGGAAGGGAGGTTTCATCCCGACAGAGATAAGGACGAGCTGACAGAGGCCCTCGGGAATCCTGAACACCCTGGATGAACACGAGGCACATCAGGCTCCGTTCCGTGGGTGCATGGGTTTCCCGACAGCGGTGGTTATAGAAGCCGAGAGAGAAAGAAGAAAGAGGAAGCAAGCGAAATGCAGAAGATCAATGCAAGATTAGCGAAACTTGAGGAACTTGAGAGCCAGCGAGCTACCGGCCAACCATCTCAACGGCACGAAGATCCTTCATTCAACGCTGCCCCCGAAGCTACCCCACCATCTCAGCGGAGAAGCAGCGTGGCTTCCACGGAGCTCGTTCAGCCTGATATCACGGCTCCTCGCTACCCCGTGGATAGTATCACGGAGAATGAACATTGTGTGCTAATGGTGAAATGCCATAACCTGACCTTGAAGGTGGCGGTCGGCTCTGTCTTACCTCCTCGAGCTGAGGGAACTTTCCATTGTCGTCCGATTCCACATGGCTTTGCTATTGTCGGGGTGGATGAAATAATGGAGGGATTTGAGGGGCTGGAGCTTGAGTACCCTACAGGTGAAGGGGAGATTCTTCTGGAAAATGCCTTACGAAGTACCTGTCTATGGAGAAAGGAGAACATCAAGCTTCCAAACTGGACGTCGCCTCAGCAGATTCAGCCGGATCCTCAGCAAACTCCTCCTCACATTCCAGCTCTGCTATCTCCGCTGCCTCAGCGGACTCTAATGGAGGAGGCCCCTCAGCAGAATCCTCCTCCACCTCAGCTGTCTCCGGCGCGTCAGCCGTCTCCGCCGCCGCAGCCATCTTCGGTGCGTCAGCGGGCTCCGGCACGTCAGCAGACTCCGCCGCCACAGCAACAGCGGAAGAGAGGTGTCGTCGCTCCAGCGGCTAGCAGCACAACAGGCAAGAAATTCAGAGCTGGTCCAAGCCTCAGGGCTCCTCCAAAGTTACCATATGAGAGGACTGACGAGGAAAACAAGGACATCGTGGATGCCGAAGTGCGGGCCCATTTTGAATGAAAACGTCCACCTCCGAAGGAAATAATAGATCCGATGAAAGTGAAGCGCACTCTGGATTCCCTTAAGCGACCACCACCGCCTCCGCTGCAATCCAACTATGACCGCTGTATTGAAAACACATATGATGAAACGCAGCGGTCGGGAAGTACTACCAGTGCTGCAAGACGAAGTGGGAAAACAATTCCCCAGCTCGGCGGACAGGAGAAGCAATCGTGGCCCCCGCTCAAGGTGTCTAGTGATATCGCTAATCATCCGGGGCTAGCGCCCGATACCACTCTTGGTGATTACGTGGGCGATGATGTACATTTTCAAATGGCTGAGGTAGTAGAGACATTTAGATACGAGCACGGGAAGCCTCTCGTCAAACCTGATCAGCTCCCGCATCTACCAACGATGATGCGAAGATTGCATGACTGGTACTTGGAAACCTACAGCAAGGATGAGACCAACAGTATGATGGTGGGAATTAAAGATGAGCACGACTTCATTGGAGTCGACCTGATGCCTGTTGAATTTGTGGAATTATTTCAGTTATTCAATCAAGACGCCATCGACAAACAACTCATGACTTGCTATTGTCTGTAAGTATTACTTCTGTAATTAAGTCTCTAGCTCAGCTCGTTCATTGCATGTATATATAATTATCCTCACTATATTATGCAGATTGAAGATTGTCGAATGCAAAAGAGAACAAATCTATGACATTGGGTTCATTAGCCCAAATACCGTAAATGAATGGACGGTAGAAAACAGAGTTGAAGATACTGAGGAAAACTTGCTAAAAGTGTTATTTCGACATCAAAACAAAAGGGAAATACTCTTTCCTTACAACATCAAGTGAGTGTTACTGTCTTGTGCATATTTGGTTTCGCTTACTCGAGGTTAAGTACTGTAATTGATGAGTTATGCGTGCACAGGTTCCACTTTATTCTGCTATCCATTAAGCTTGACGGGGGAGTAGTAACTGTCTTAGACTCGAGACGTAAAGATCCTAAGGATTATGCGGACATGAGTGCAATGCTCCAGAAGTAAGTTCAATCATTATCGCACCATATCGGCAACTTTCGTTCATTTTCTGATATCAAGTAATCATTTTCTTTGCCGGCAGGGTTTGGAAAAAGTTCACCGAAATGGTTCCGGGTCTGAAGAAGGAGCTGCAATTTACACACCCCAAAGTAAGTAGTACTAGCTAGTTCCGCGCATCTCTCATTAATTCTAGTTTCATCAATACCATTATCATGCTTGATTATCAGTTTGATTGAACTCTATTCTCGTAAAGTGCTTGTGGCAGGTAGGCGGGAATAATTTATGTGGATACTATGTTTGCGAGTTCATTCGCCACTCAACCTCTGAGCGGGGCTTCTCTGACCAACAATTTGAAGTACGTAAACAATATTCACAATTTTATCTTATTACCATCAATTGTGTTGAGTTTCATTCATATATATGTACTGCCCTTCTTTAAATTAGATGTGGTAGATGCGGGAAGAACTCCTACCACATGATCGCATACGAGCAATTCAAGAGGAATTGGCGGGATTCTTTCTTGACCACGTCATACATGAAAAGGAAGAATACAATACGGAAATTCAAATGGATTTTCGGTAGATGATGTCAGGGATCGTAAGAGATGTTATATTGTATATATGTAGTAGCTTCGGATAGATATACGAAAACTTGTTGTTCGACCAAGCACGGAGAAAGAGAGGTCACTTCTCTCTATATATGTTCATGACGATCTTGTGTAATTAATGGTTCATTCATTTGCTTACTAGCTAGCATCGAGTTCTCTCTATATGTAGTAGCTAGCGTCGACCAAGCACGGAGAAAGAGAGGTCACTTCTCTCTATATGTTGTAGCTAGCTAACATAATATGAAGCCCCTAAACCCTCCAAAACCCCTAAACCCCCCCTTTCAAAAAAAAAAACCCAGCGCCTGGGAGCTGCTGACGCGTGGCTGCCTTTTAGTCCCGGTCGGTGTTACCAACCGGGACTAAAGGTCCTCCTGCCTGGGCGCCCCACAGCGGCCATGTGGAGCTCCTTTAGTCCCGGTTCGTAAGCCAACCGGGACTAAAAGTGAGGGGCTTTAGTCCCGGTTGCAGAACCAGGACTAAAGGCCCTCTGGAACCGGGCCAAGTGCCCTGTTTTCTACTAGTAAGGCCTACCCTTTAGTCCCGGTTCCAGACACCAACCGGGACTAAAGGGCATCGCGTCTGCGGCAACCCCTTTAGTCCCGGTTGGTGTCTGGAACCGGGACTAAAGGTCCCATTCGAACCGGGGCTGATGTCTGCCGAGCCCCGGCCGGCGTCCTAGCCGCTGGAACCGGGACTGATGCTCACATTAGTCCCGGTTCATAACGCGACCGGGACTGTTGCTTCGATCCGGTTAGAACCAAAGCCCTGTTTTCTACTAGTGACCCATAGACCAAACGTCCCTGTTCCGAGAAGGGATAGATAGAAACGGCTGCCCCATTTCATTGTTTAGAGATGCCCTTAGAGTAATATGTACAATATGATGATATAAACAGGCTATAAGGATTATAATGCTCTCTCTGATTAAAATTAATTGACGCAACTGTAATACAACTTTGTACTAAAGTTGCGTCAATTAATTTAGATCGAAGGGAGTATAATACAAAGTTGTATTACAGCTGCATCAATTAATTTGGATTGGAGGGAGTATATATTTTTGTTGAGATGGAGAAGAAAGAAGATGAGAGAAGAGAAGCCGGTTATAGATTAGTAGCCAGTTGTAACACAGTCTCTAAGAAACTTTGTGAGAGAAGAAAATGAGCCAAACAATGATAAAGTAGTAAATGTCTATAGCTAGCTACTTCCGTTGTACCATAATATTATTTGTCGTTTTAGCAGCTCAAATTGAACTGCTAAAACGACATATATTATGGTACAGAGGGAGTATTACTATATGAGTTGGCTTTTATATTGACTGTAGATGACATGGTTATTAGATACAGCCTATCAGTTGACTCTACTAGTATTAAACATGCTCTCAGTATTCTCTCAGCATGCAAACAAAAACCTACGGGGCAGTGTGGTTCGTGGACCTGGCTTAGCTACTCGCATTGATGTCCGGCAACGTGCCAGTCCTCAGTGCAAGAGTTTGCCCCGGCCGGCGATCGCTGACAGACAAGATGAAGAGGGGGAATGCATGGATTCAGAAACTTCATGGGACATATTTCTTTAGGGCAAGGAGAGATTAGCCTAGTTTAGCAAACCTAAGCCAGGGAGAGGAGGCAGGACGTGACCCGGCACGAGGGGACGGACCAGTGAAACCAGTTGTCTGGCCAGCCCGAATAATTGGCGCGTATGCATTGAGTGCATGCGAGCAAGAGTCGATGGATCTAGCACCTAGCTAGCTGCAGCCCGCGTGTTGCATTTCAGCCTAGCTACTCGTTGCGCAGGTGCGTAGTTAATGGGGGAGGAAATGCACTGTACCTCTGTGATGGCACGGTCGGCCGCTTCACCGCGCCACTCCACACCTAGGTTTGGTACTACACACCTAGACCATACTCCTACAAGCCGGTTATCAATTAGTACTACTCTTATTGGACAGGTCAAATTTTGTGCTTGTGCTTTTCACCAGAAAAACGTTCATTTTTCTAGCTAGGACCAGATGTATTGAGGCACTATTACGCGTATAGTACAGGGTGCTACAGTGTACATAGAGAGTAGTACGTGGTTAACGAAGAAACAAAAAGATCTTGGTGCATGCATAAGCATGACACAGTCACAGTTGTGCACAACTTTGCAATGGAATAGACATGACAGAACAGTACACAATCAGCCAGCAGCGTATATGATGCTATATGTGCGTGGGCCATCCCCACTGGGCACTGGAGCAGCGCAGCTAAATTTCATGTTTTGACCCTTTTCGTATACTATTTCGGGATCTGATCCTCATTGGAAAAAAAATTCAGGATCTGACCCATTTCTTATCGCCAGGCACCTTGGCGGTAGGGTATAATAGCCTACCGCCATGCCTCTTGGCGGTAAGGTTGGACACCCTACCGCCAAAAAGTTCTAAGTTTCCAACACAGAGCGTGCCCAGGGCCTACCGCCAGACCCCTTGGCGGTAGGGTATAACAGCCTACCGCCAAGGGGCTTGGCGGTAGGGTTCCTGCCTACCGCCAAGGGGTCCCTTGGCGGTAGGCAGGAACCCTACCGCCAAGCCCCTTGGCGGTGTACCCCTTGGCGGTAGGCAGGAACCCTACCGCCAAGCCCCTTGGCGGTAGGCTGTTATACCCTACCGCCAAGGGGTCTGGCGGTAGGAAAATGTCAAATCCCGAAATATTTTGAAACAGGGTCAAATCCTGAATTTGTTAACAAAAAGGGTCAAAACATGAAAATTTGCCGAGCAGCGCATGCAGTCTTACTCGCCAAATAGTGAGGGGGAGAGTTTAATGTCCCATGCAATTGAATTGAATTAAAACCGGCAAAACTGAAGCAGGGACGGTGATCCCACCAGAGTTTCTGTCCTCCGCCCTGACTTGGCCTGCCCTGAGCTGCGCCTCTGCCCGCGCCAGCCGTCCCCTCTAGCCCTCGCCCTGCATCATGCTACCAATCTATACTTGCATAGACTCGCTCACTCTCTCTCAACACTTTACCCGCTGTCATAATAAAACAGGGAACATGCTGGAGGAGAGATGCCCTCCTAAACTCAAGCAAGACCGCATGCACCACATGTCCTTCTCGAGGTTTACATAGAGAGTAGTAGTAGTATGTGGGTAAGAAATACAGGTAGAAGCATAATAATGATGCACCTTTTGGATGGAGGGTCACTCACTCACAGCCTCACTAGATCTTCTTTCGCCCCTCTCTCCCATCGGATCAATCCGAGTGTGAGCTTAGCTAGCACACAAAGAGCTAGATTGCCAGGATAAGATCTACACTGCACTCACTGCCCTCTTTTGCTTGTCACTTTCACAAAAGGGAGGCAGCAGGGCAGGCCGGCCGACTAGCTAGCGAGCGAGCAGCTAGCTAGTAAGCTTGTGTGGTTCCGCCGTGGACATTAAAATCTTTGGGTTCTCCCTCGGTGTCGAGCTGAGCTAGGCGCAGCACAAGAAAGAGATATGGCAATCCCATGCAGGAATAGTAGTATATAGGTCCTTCCTTGTGTGCTAGTATTTCGTCCTGCGATTAACTATCTGGCCTGGCCGGCTACCCCTTTCTTCCCGGCCGGTTGGTTGTTGGTGGGGTGTGCTGTGGGGAGTAAGATTGAGGTAGCTCAAGCTGGAGGAGGACAAGAACCGGTTGTCCAAGGGCTTAGACCCTTGGAGCAACCCTACCGCCGCCGCCACCACCAGCACCCTGCACTACCTGCTCCAGGAGAAGGAGAGAGCGCAGGCGCAGGCGCAGCTCCAGATCTACCACCAGCAAGGGTTCGGCTACCTCCACCAGCACCGGAGGCAGCAGGCAGCGGGGGGAGGCGCCGATGGCGGCAGCAGCGGCGAATCCACGCCGGTGGCGGACGCTCTGGCCACGGCATTCGGGAGCGGGCGCATCGTGCGGTCCGCGGCGGGGCGCAAGGACAGGCACAGCAAGGTGTGCACCGCGCGCGGGCTGCGCGACCGCCGCGTCCGCCTCGCCGCGCACACCGCCATCCGCTTCTACGACGTGCAGGACCGCCTCGGCTACGACCGCCCCAGCAAGGCCGTCGACTGGCTCATCCGCAACGCCAAGGCCGCCATCGAGGAGCTCCCCGACCGGACCGAGGAGGCGCCGCCCACCGCGGAGCCCGAGGCCGCCGAGCAGATGTCCGAGCAGGTGACCTCGACGTCGCCCTACGGGTTCGGCAACCCCGGCGGTACTGCCGTGACCAACTCCTTCCTTCAACATTCACTTGGCGCAGACCAAGTCTCCGACAACGTCAAGTCCTTGTTTCCTTCCTCGTCCACGGCCACCGCCAGGGGCCACGACGAGTACCGGGGCTCCCCGCCGGACCTCCTGTCGCGTACCACCAGCAGCCAGCCGCAGGAGCTGTGCCTTACCCTCCAGTCCAACCAGCATAACATGTTTAGCCATGTATCTCCCAACCATCACGGTATCATCTCGGGTGCAGGCGTTCCAGGGTGGCCAGACCACGGCCAGAGAATGCCATCGTCATGGCATGCCTCGGACAACAACGCGGGAGAGGGCCGTGGCGCCGGCGGCAACGGCGACAGCTACATGTTTGCAGGCATCCCGGCGCGGCAAGGGCTGGACCAAGGCCAGCTCTTCTCGTCCAATGGGGAAACCCTTCAGTCCAGTGCCGGCTGGGCCGCGTCTGCCCGCGCTTGGCTAGACCCTCTCGCCGGAATCCACCAGCCGTCGGCAATGTCTGGGCAAATCGGATTCAGCCATCTGGTTGGCGGCGGCGGGTTTATGGGGTTCCTTGCGCCGGCTGCACAGCGGCTCCAGCTCCAGGGCGAGGAGGAGGAGGGAAGCGACGTGATGCGAAGAGACTGATGAACCGGCCGGCGCATGAGGTGTGAGATTTCTGTTAACGCACTTCATTTGATCCGGTGCTCAGTTGTATGTCATTTTATGTAGGGGTTTATGTCATCAGATTTGTCATTAGCTGTTACTACGACTTTTATATTCATTCATGCATGTACAACTATGGTTTAATTAATTAATTAAGAGTACGTTCCCTTGGACTTAGACAACTTTACTGTTGCATTAGTTGCTGCTGTTGCTGTTTTTCTCCCCTTCGATTTATTCTCGGCATGGACAAGACACGGCGATGATGAGATGAAATGATCTGATGATCTTGACGGTTTGCCCCCTTTGGATATTTTAATGTTTCTTATTATTTGACTACTCTAAGGAATATTCAAAGACTTTTAGCAAATTTAAAGGTTGTCGTCCCTATAGCTAGCTAATCCTGATGATTCCATAGAGGCCCCTAAATCTCTGCAGCTCTAGTAATATCTAGCGGTAGACAATGCAGAGGCCAGCAAAAGGGAGAGTTAAATAACTTAAAATATGGCTGAACTGAGAAAGTATTCGATCCACTACTGTAGCTGTTAGGAGGGGCAAGTGTAATGGAAATGCTGTTTGCTGCTTCTGCTATGTCCATGCTGCTGATAATGATAGGGGGGCAGGCTGGAGGAAGGGCGGAGATCTGCTCTCGATGCCTCTATTATTGGAAGTGAGTGGCATCTTTACCTCTTCGCTTTCTCTTCTTTTCCTTCCACTGTTTGGGGGGTATCTTTTTGCTCACCGGACTGTGAATCTTCTGAAACTGCATGCCGCATGTCGACGTTTACCGTACTTCTCACAGTTGCATGAAAGAGGCTGAGACAGTAACAAAACAACATCCGGCTAGTTTGGCAGTGGCTCGCCGGTGTTTCTTTCTCCTTGTTCCGAGCCTGTGCTGGGCATTTGAGTAATTGCACTTTACATGCATGTAAGATGTGAGGATCCATCTCTTCTGATTTCTCTATTTGTTTCCGAGTTCATCGAACAGTTGATAATTGTGTCTTTAATTTCCCCGCAAGAACAAATAAAACACACAATAATTAAATCTATCACATCATACTAAAATAGGTGTTAGTTTGCTTAAGTCAAAATTCACTATTTCCAGTCTCCGTGGACACGACATGATAGTTAGTCTATTCATGAAAGTGAAACTTAGCCTTAGATTTTCTTTTTCAGTTTGTGGTTGTTAAACGCGTGTTGAGGTAAGCGTACCATATAATCTGCTATTAAAAATTAAAATTTGGGGCGGGGTGACAGGAGTATTATGGCAATCCACCTGTTTTTTTTTAGAGCCAGAAACTGCCGCGGCTTGAGTTACATCTTACCTACAATTTTGAATGATTTTGTACACCACGTTACCTCCTCTCCCCTTCCCTAGTACTCCCTCAAAAACGTCTTATATTGTGGGACGGAGAAAGTGTTATATAGTTATTTCATTATGTTGTTTTATCAGCGTGGGTTGTTGTAAGCTAGATCATGTGTTCGGACTGTTCGGTCGGATGTTTTATCTCTATCTTAATATAATACATGCAACTCTTCTGCATGGTTCAAAAAAATTATGTTTTTTTATCTTTAAATTATAAAACCAAAATTGAGTCTATTATTCACATGCATCTATTTGGAAACCATGAACAGATGTCTTAAGAAAGAATGGTATAATAACCATGTAGGTCTACATGCGATGATCAAGCATGCATCTAGTTTTGAACACATAATATATGCAATTTTACTAAGGCTGGCTAGATTTTGGACTGGGCTAAGGAAAACCCGGCATGAAAATGCTGAACCCGTTCTAGCTTAACCCAATAAATAGATAAAGAGTGGATTTTAAATAATCCATTCATTTTGCAATACAGATTTTTTTTCACCCATTTTCAAAGAAACTACTTTTTAGACATTTCAGGCTAGTGAGCCAGGCTTCGGGCATAAAAGTCGAGGTGTATTAGTTTTTCAAATGAATATACTACTCCCTCCATTTCAACATATAAGGTGTATTAGTTTTTCAAAAGGTCAAAATTTTCTATGTTATGACCAAGTTTGTAGCAAAATACATTAACATCTACAATATTAAATAAATAAAATATAAAAATTATTTTATGAATCTAATGATAATGATTTGGTATTGTACATACTGCTATTTTTCTCTAATTTGTGTGTGTGTGTGTGTTGGGTGGGGGGGGGGGGGGGGGGGGGGGACTATTTATTCATCAACCAATGTCAAGGTCTTGAATACAAAACATAGACACATCACCTCGACCTGCCCTGAGCCACACCGCGGTGCGCTCCTCGAACCTACCAAAGTTTGCTAAGAACCGACTCACATGATTGCTCACATCTAAAATGAGCAAAATTAACCTCTAACCTCTTTTAGCTCATGAACCGGCATATATAGCATAATGAAATTTATCCGTAGTCGTGGTCAAAGTTAGAGAAGTTTGACTTCTTAAAAAATTAATACACCTTATATTTTGAAATAGAAGAAGTATAATTTTTCATTGATATTTTTTTAGAAGAAAGGGCCTCAAACCCAGTTCCATTTCTATTAAAAATGAAACCAAGTATTTGGATACAGCAAGAAACTAGCAAAGCACGCGTTAACGCTAGGGGCTGGCTGCCATGTTTGATTAGGTCACCCTGGAGACCTTTTATTCGTCTCTGTAAAATGTGTGACGTTTGAATAAAGCTTTGCGAGTTTGCCTAAAAAAAAGCAACAGCTAGGGAAGAGAGCAGAGGAAGCTCCAGGAGCTATCTTCAGCCAGCTCCCCTCACGCACCAGCTTCAGCGATGATTCTTCTGCCAGCTTCGCCGGTCCAGCAATGGTAGCAGGCTAGCAGCCCACTTAGGAGAGGAGAAGCTCACCAGGTAGCCATCCTTCAGCCTGGATCTGGCCACATCAGAGAGGTGGTGGGCGCCTCTGATATATGGTTCTGAAATCCAAATGCATAAAGATACTTTATTTAATTGGCCGGTTTATGTGGCATCGCCCTCTGACAAATTATGTACTACTAGCTATCAACCGAACTTCGAACATCATCTCATGCTCATGCGAGATACCATTTGAAGATCATAAATTCATAGAGAGAAATAAAATCCCTCTTTTCAAGCCGTTACGTTGTGGAACGGGAAAGCTGCTAGCTACCCATGGTGTTTTTTACAGTGCTCCTGGCATGGCATGTCATCTGTACATCGTCTCTCTCACCTTGTCGTGCATTGGTAGCTTGCTCAGACGCCGAGCATGATAGGTAAAGTATGGCACACAATGATTGCAGGCTCTCTTTCCCATTTGAAGATGCTGAGGATAGGTCACTTTCTACTGCCATAGGAGCAGATCCCCAGTACGCTGCCAGCTACGGCCACGCTCTTTTCCACATAGTGCTCACAGACCGGTGTACTTTCTGGCTCTGCTTGTAGACGAGCCGAGATTCAACTGTGACCATAAATTTAACCGGTCTCGTTGGTTAAATTTATGATCAAAGTTGAAACACAAAAACCGAGGACACATTATTATATTTTAAAACGAGATGCATACATACTGGCTGTGTTCGTTTGGCCCTTCTGTATGTTTGGGCTTAGATGATAATGTTCGATTATCGTCTTCGGTTTAATAACAGAGTGCTCTTCATAACATGGAGTAGTCGTAAAGCGCTAGTAGTACACTTGCTAAAGCGTACATTACCATCAAGCCGACATCTTGTTACGAGTACGTACAGCTCATGCTTGACACTTGATCAGCAGCACCACGTATTCTCTCTCTGTCCTCTCCTTGGGTCCATATATATGAAGCTCGAGTAGCTTTCAAAAATGATTCTCAATGGTTGATATTAATAAAAAGTAACACAATCCATAATGGCGGACTCAAGATTTGAGGTATTCAAGGGCGAACACTCTTAACACATTGCGACGCTGGGTCAATGAAGCGTAGATAGTGAGGGGAGGTATCTTGCTCCGCCACATGTGACCCGTTCCTATGATAAGCTTGCAACTGACATCCCACCGGTATTCTATACTTCACAATTGTTAATTGCCGACTGAAAAGCAATTATTTTTACAGACCTGTTAATTGCCGACTGAAAAGCAATTGTTTTACTTTGATGTGATGTTAGTACAAAATTGGGACACTTATTTTAGAACGGAGGGCGTTCCTCCGTTTCTTGTAAAAGAATGTAGATACAAATGGGGTTTGATACTTGCCAGGGAGAACAATATGGCGTTGCACCGCTAGTTCACTAAAGCCTATATAGGGAGGGAATGTATGAGTGAGGACGTCCTAAACCCATGGGTATATGAACCCGCTTTTTAAAAATGCAGTGTTTGTAAATGTAAAAATATTCAAAATAAAATTTCATGCATACATCTTCGCAACATGTGTGTGCGGCACAAAGTTTTGTGAATATTCTCTTTTTATTTTGCCTCCGTGAAAAAGTCGAATTCCAGTACTTCTAAATAGCGTTCCACTACACAATTTTTGTCTTTCTTGCACAGGCCAAAAAAAAGTTATTTTTGGCGAAACTTTCTGTGCGCACATAGAATGTGAAGATGTATGCGTCAAATATAGAAATGAGTTTTCCGACGTGGATTCATATGCCCATGGGCTCATCCATGTATTTTCCGGGGAGGTATCCAGCTTTGCCGAACCTCGTCCCTATGCTACGCCTAACAACTCACTGGTATGATCCGTAAATTTTGGCTCCTCTCGTGAGCGGCTCTGGAGGCCCTCCGCCGATGAAACCCTAGACCCCCCGTCAATCGCTTCCCCTTAGGCCACCGCTGCTGCCTCCCCGGCCGCGGTGGTGGCGCCCATCCCGTCGAAGACG
Source organism: Thinopyrum elongatum (assembly GCA_011799875.1). Classification (NCBI taxonomy): domain Eukaryota; kingdom Viridiplantae; phylum Streptophyta; class Magnoliopsida; order Poales; family Poaceae; genus Thinopyrum; species Thinopyrum elongatum. Next base: position 412,004,920 of record CM022299.1, read on the forward strand.
GTCGACAGTAGAGGCGCTCCGCGGCGGCGCATCACGGGGGAGGTGGGGCGCTGGCTGTGGGTGCAGGGCGGCACGACCATGGTGGTCGTGGCCTGAGGGTCTCCGACGGACCTGTGAGGAGGAGCCGGAGGCGCGTAGGCGGTGCGGCCGTGATCTCCGGCAGGCAACGGATCTGGGACGAGAGCCCGATCTGGGCCCAAGGCAGGCCCATCCTGCGTGGGAGGCTGGCTGTGGCTTCGGCTACACCGGTGACGTGTTGTAGCCATGCGCTGTGCTACCTTCTCCTCCACAGCCAGTCCTGCTGGAGTTGACTAGCGGCACGGGCGCTGCTGGTCTTGCGAATAAAGGAAGTGGCCCTAGTGTTCTTCTCGCAGCAAGGCAACAGTCTGCGTGATCAGTCTCTGTTTCGGAACTTTTGCCGAAAATCTTCATGGATTGGCACAAGACACCCCTGGATATCTGGATTGGATGAAATCCGGTCGTGCAAGTCCATATCATCCTGGTGGCTTCATGAGGGCGTGGCGCGAAGTTCCGTTGTATGTTGACACCATGGGACATTGCCGGTATCTCGATTTTCATAGCGTAGACAGCGGTGGAGAAGTGATACCTCTCCAACGTATCTATAATTTTTTATTGTTTCATGCTATTATATTATCTATCTTGTATGCTTTATATGCAATTTTGTATCATTTTTGGGAACTAACCTATTAACTCAGTGCCCAGTGCCACTTTCTGTTTTTGCCTACTCCTTTGTTTCATAGAAAAATCATACCAAACGAAGTCCAAACACGATGAAACTTTACGCTGATTTTTTGGGACTATGAGATACCCTAGAAGCTTCGGGGGAAGGCCAGAAGATATACGAGAGAGACACAAGCTCACACGGTGCACCCTCGGGGGGTGCGCCACCTGAGCTTGTGGGCCCTTCGTAGCTCCGTTTGGCCTAATTACAAGCCTATAAATTCCCTAAAATCCAAGAACCACCAGAGCGAGAGCCGAAACAATTTTATCGCCGTCACAAGCCTCTGTTCTTCCGCGATCCCATCTGGAGGCCTCCGTCGGTACTCTGCCGGAGGAGGAATCGATCACGGAGGCCATCTTCATCAACCTTGCTGTAGGATCGAAAGTAGGTCTAGAGGGGGGTTGGTTAGACTACTTGACCAAATAAAAATCTAACATTTTCCCAATTTTAGTTGTGGGCAGATTTAGCAATTAGCACAAGTCAAGCAATCAACCTACACATGCAATTCTAAGAGTGTAGCAGTGGAAAGTACATCATTGCATATGAAGGTAAAGGGAAGGGCTTGGAGAGTGCAAACGCAATGAAGACACGGAGATTTTTGGCATGGTTCCGATAGGTGCTGCTATCGTACATCCACGTTGATGGAGACTTCAACCCATGAAGGGTAACGGTTGCACGAGTCCACGGAGGGCTCCACCCATGAAGGGTCCACGAAGAAGCAACCATGTATATCCCACCATGGCGATCGCCCACGAAGGACTTGCCTCACTCGGGTAGATCTTCACGAAGTAGGCGATCTCCTTGCCCTTACAAACTTCTTGGTTCAACTCCACAACTTGACGAAGGCTCCCAAGCGACATCTAACCAATCTAGGAGACACCACTCTCCAAAACGTAATAGATGGTGTGTTGATGATGAACTCCTTGCTCTTGTGCTTCAAATGATAGTCTCCCCAACACTCAACTCTCTCTCATGGATTTGGATATGGTGGAAAGATGATTTGAGTGGAAAGCAGCTTGGGGAAGGCTAGAAATCAATATTCTTGTGGTAGGATTGGTATATCTTGATCTCAACACATGAGTAGGTGGTTCTCTCTCAGAAAATGTATGCTGGAAGTGTATGCACGTTCTGATGGCTCTCCCACAAATGGAGATGGGGGTGGAGGGGTATATATAGCCTCCACACAAAACCCAACTGTTACACACATTTGACCCAACTCGGTCAGACCGAATAGAAGAACTCGGCGAGACCGATTTAGTTCAAAATGTGAACGTTAGGAATCTCGGTGGGACCGACTGGAACAACTCGGTGGGACCGATGTGCTAGGGCTTAGGGCAAACCTCATCTCTGTGGCGCCGATTGCATCAACTCAGTGAGACCGAAGTGAAGCAGTTGAGCAACAGAGAGTTGGTCAAGCCATCTCAGTGAGACCGATCGGTATTTTGGTGAGACCGAAATAATTGCAACAGGCAACAGAGAGTTGGCAAGGCCATCTCAGTGAGACCGAAATCCGTATCGGTGTGACAGAACTGTTAGGGTTTCTGGCAGTGGCTATGTCATATGAACTCGGTGGCTCCGAATGGAATGAATCGGTGGGGTCGAGTTGGAGTTTGGGATTTTGACATATTTGGAATGAGAAAGTGGTTGAGGGTTTTGGAGCAATATCACTAAGCATTTGAGCAAGCAAGCCATTAAGCAACACCTCATCCCCTTTTAATAGTATTGGCTTTCCTAAGGACTCAATGTGATCTTGGATCACTAAAATGTAAATGAAGAGTCTTGAGCTTTTGCCAATATGTGTCCTTAGCATTTTGAGGGGTCCACATCTCTAGTCCATGCCATGCCATTCATTGAACTTTCTGAAATATTAAACTTGAATGATCATTAGTTCAATGAGCTATATGTTGTTATAAATTACCAAAACCACCCGGGGATTAGTTGCACTTTCAATCTCTCCGTTTTTGGTAATTGATGACAACATATAGATCAAAGCTTTGACAAATAATAATATGAATGAAATACATCGTCGCTTTGAGAAGTATGTGATAAGCAAGAGCTCACCCTAAATTTGTGCATTATTTAAAATTTGCGTTTGCATGCAAATGCACAATCGATTAGGATCATGGGTCACTCTTCCATGTCACATACATCTTGGTGGAGCGCACAAAATGATAAGAATTAAACAACATGCACTCATCACCAAGGATAAAAGTGATTGATCATACATAAATATTCATAGAGATAATCATGCAAGCACACATTAAGCATAGTATGATCAAACACATGATCTCACAAAGTATCTCACGAGCATAACACACAAGTAGCAACAACCAACCAATCCAAAGTAGTAAATAGCAAGGCAAATGAAAAACCAACAAAAGCAAAAGACACTCTCTCTCGAAGCCTATGATCTATACACTTTCTCCCCCTTTGGTAACAAGTTACCAAAAAGTTTGAAAATGTATAGTGCTATACGGCACTCTAGGCACGATCTCCGGGAGCTTCTGAAGGGGTCTTCTGGCTTGTAGCTCCGGTGTGCGTAAACGGCGTTGAGAGGAGTCCATCTGCCAATGCTTCAGTGTGACACCCTGATTTTGACAACTTTTTCTTTTCAAACTTTTCTGGTTTTATTTGAATTTGAATGGTTCTGAACCCTTTTTCATTTGGACTTGGACATTTTTGAATTCTTTCCAAGTGATCCAAAGTCTCATCACCTTGCCAAAACTCTGCCAAGTATCCCAAGGATCTAAATTTCCAATTTAAATCATTTTCAATAACTCTTTTCTTTTATTTGAGGATTTAGGGCATTACTATGGGTTATGAAGTAACCTATATCTTGGATGCTCAGAAAATTCTCAAATAATTCTTAAAAATCCTTTGGACTATTTCTTGCTTCAATATCCAAAAATATTCCATAAAGCATTTCATATACCTTGCAAAATAATTCCTTTTAGCTCCTGGTCAGTCTGGATCTTTGTGAAGGAAGTGCATGCTAGGAGTGTCCAATTGCTCTCAAATTTTTATAGCAGGAGGACACCCCCAAACAAACTTCCTCCACCAAGTTTCAACCCCAGGAGATCATTCTAGTGAGCAGCACTTCAACATCTTGATTCTGGACCAGAAAGGTGGTTTGTACATGAACTACCCTCAAACTTAAACCAAATCACCTCAAATTTTGTCAGCTCCTAGTCCTTCCAACCTAAATCACTCTGGACATCTCCATTGACCCTACCTCCATCTCTCCAACCCTCCAGATCCCTCCCAAGTTCTCTGTCAGGAACTGTTGGTGACTCTACCTCTCAATTCTGCTTGAACCAAGCCAACCTAAGGGCACAGGTGAAGTGAGGGATCGATGGTCGACACATCAGACAAGAAATGGCAGGCTTGAGTGGCCTCTGGGTGGCCAGCACCATGGTGAGCACGGCTGCGGCATGCTTGTCGCCGTGCGCTGCCCCGCGCCCGTGTCTGTTGCGTCGCGTCCGTCTGCCCCTCGCCTCAGCTCCGTGTCCGAGCGTGCCGACCTCGCCCCTGGTTGACACGCAGTCCCTCCAGAATCCTCGAGCCCGCCGGAGAATACCTCGCCGGCCGCCACGCCATCGCCGCACTGTGGCGCTCGTGCGGTCACAGTGAGCCGCGCCGTCATTTTTCCTCCCTGTGCCGTCTCCTCCGCATTCAATGCGCCTGCTAGCTCCCGTCCTCTCACCCGCAAGCGGCCACGCCAGCGCGGCGTACATCGCCGGCGCCAGGGCCTGCATCGAGCCACTTCGGGAGAGATCGCCGCTCGCCCCTCCCGGCTATAAATAGCCATGCCCCGCCTCGCTCAGCTCTGCACCCCTCTCCTCCTTCCTCAAACTGATAGCCAGTAGGGAAGAGCCGAGGCAGAGAGGCCTCTGGCATCGAACTCCGCCGGAGTTCCGCCGTCGATCCACTTCCGTCAATAGCTCTCTCCACTCCTCCTCCGCCTCAACCAAGCTCTCAGTCGTGATCAGTAGAACCCAGTGGTGCTTCCCGAACCTCCAACTGGTCGAACTGCTGCGGGAATCGTCGACTCCGTCGACCACCGCAGCTGTTGCCCGCCGGAGAAGAAGGGAACTCCGCCGTCCGTCCACCTTCGGTCAAGCTACGGGTACAGGGTGAACCACCACTCTGCGCCCGATCCAACCCCGCCCTTTCCGAGCCCCTCCGCCGTCGGGATCGCCGGCAACCGTCGCCGGTGAGCCGCCTCCCCTCTGCTCTCTCTATCCCTCTCTGTTTTAAATCGGGCCAGGCCCACTGTCAGTCACTGACCGAATCGTTAAGTGGTGGCGCGCGGGCAAAATACGTCTTCGACGTGGCCGTTTCTATTTTTCTATTTTGATTTTATTTAAACAGTTTGACCAGCAGGTTTGACCTTGAATAACTTTTAACAAAAAGGCCCAATTGACCTGATTCTTTTTGCATTGTGTTTGTATTAAACTCCTTTATTTTTCCACCAAGTTTGGTATTTTTCCAACACTCATAGAATTGTTGGTGAATAAAAAGGCTTTATGTGACATTTTCTTTTGCTATTTGAAAATATTTTCAGAAGGAGATTCTTGTGGATTTGAAGACCAGGAGTTTCTGAACAACCCAACTGATCAAGGCAAGCCAGGACATCCATATTATGAAGCATTTTATAGTATTGCATAATTCATATTCATTTCTTGCATATATTTAACCTAGATAATTCATAGTAAATCATTTAAATGTTTAAAGTTGATAACTCAGAATGATATGATCAATAACTATGCTTGCTAAGTGAAACATAGTTGGTTGATCAAGAGTCACATGTCCGGGCTTACCCGTGCAGCCACATTTGCCGGTATGGGACGGCCTTGACTTGGTCTGGCTCGGTGCTCTTTCACCGGTACCTCCAAAGAGGGAGGGTTATGCGTGCGTGCTGCCCTGATCAGGTAGACGACGATAACCCTGTGAGCCCAGTTGAGTTGTTTGCCGGCGTCCCCGTTTGGGACAGTTTAGTTAGGCCACGACGGTGGCAGGTGTCACGGGGTGACACGGGGCCACCCAAGGCTTGAATCCGGGGGAGTGCGATTGCCGGTGGTACGATGAAAGAGTCACGGGTCAGACAGGTTTCATTGGGGCAATGCTGATCCACCCGAATGGGATCACGAGGTCAGTGCTCCATAGTGTGGGTAAAGTGCGCAACCTCTGTAGAGTGTAAAATCTATTCGAATAGCCGCGTCCATGGTATTGGACAGCCCGACCAGACCTCTCTAGGCGATCAACCATAATAACTATAGTAATGATGGAAGAACTTGTCTTTCGAGCAGAAGTACTCGTGGGTATCGAGTATTTCAAGGGTTGTGAGGCAACCCAGAGATGAGTAAGTTGGTGACAGTAAGTGAATCACTTGGAGTTTAACCTGTTCATTGCTATGCTATTACTTGATGCATATTTGGTTGTCATGTGCTTGCGAGTACATTAATAGTACTTATGACGCCCCTGGCTCAATCATGCACTAATCATACACGCAAATGCACACGATCAAGCCTAAGGACTCACGGGAAGATATCACAACACAACTCTAAAACATAAATAAGTCATACAAGCTTTATATTACAAGCCAGGGGCCTCGAGGGCTCGAATACATAAGCTTGCGAACAAGCGTCAGCGGAAGCATCAGATATCTGAGTACAGATATGAAACAGAAACAGGTAAGCCTTTAGAAAGGCGGGGCAAAACAAAAACTACGATCGAAAGGCGCAGGCCTCCTGCCTGGGACCCTCCGAACCTACTCCTGGTAGTCGGCCAGCTCGTAGTAGCAGCCACCCTCGGGGTAGAAGTGGCAGCAGAAGTCGTCAACCGTGGCAGCGGTCTCAGGGCTCCGTCATCTGGTTGCATCAAAAGGATATGGGGGAAAAAGAAAGCAAAGCAACCGTGAGTACTCATCCGAAGTACTCAGCAAGCAAGGATCTGCACTACATATGCAACATTTTCAAAGAAAGGCTGTATATGTGGACTGGGCTGCAGAAATGCCAGAATAGAGAGAAGGCCTAGTCCTATCGAAGACTAGCATCTTCAGAGGTCTTGCAGCATTAGAAGAGTGTAGATTAGTACCATATAAAGTAGTAGTAATGTTATCAACCTCACCCAGAGATCCTTTCTCGACTCCCTGCGAGAAAGCAATCCCAGAGCCATACAGTCATCAACCTCGTCCTGAGATCCCTTCTCGACTCCCGGCGAGAAGCAACCCCAGAGCCATAGTATCCAAGTATCTAGTTCTAATTGTATCAATCAGGATACAACTCCGAGTGTCCGTTACCGAGGATCTGGCTATGCATAGATTAGTTCTTCCCTGCAGGGGTGCACCAACTTACCCACCACGCTCGCTTAACTCCGGCCGGACACACTTTCTGGGTCATGCCCGGCCTCGGCCAAACGATACACCGCAACCCTACCTAGAGCTCAACAGAGAGGTCCCCTCCGGTCGACATCCTAAGCGCAAGGGGGTCTTGGGCCATCGCCCCTCGCCCTCCGGGTCGTTGCGCACATGGCTCAGATCCAAGCACCACCTCTGTCGTGAATGGCGCTAATCACTCCATGCCACACTGCTGAACTGGACGTCTGACAGAGCTTTCGGCCAATGCATACGATGCAGAACGCCCATATTATGCCCACGTGATGGTTAGTGCTATGGGGCCAGAGGCCCACTCGAATCAAATATCCAAATCGTTAGTACCTTGGGGGTGCGGTAACGAGCAGAGACTCACGATCGATGTGACCCCGTCGCCCCGTCTCGAGGACTTGCGGCAAGGGCCAAGAATGCCCGGCCATGCCTCGTATTCATTACTCGGGCACCATCCAGGCAACCCGCCTTCACATCACGCGCAGGTACCCCTCAGGGTCGACCCACCTTTCCAAGTAACAATAGTACATTCCAAGTATCCGTGTGTCCATAACATCAGGGGGAATCCGAGGTATCACCCTCGTTGGATTCCTGCCCGATATATCCGTCAAGGTGAACTCGGAGGAATCACCCTTGCTGGGTTCACACTTGAGGTGTTGTACGACGGTGTCGTTATCGGAAGCGGTGAAGGAGGAATCACCCTCGATGTCCATGACCGAATAGCTACTCTACAGAGTTAACATCAGAAGTGCAACAGGAGGTTTCACCCTCGGCACTTGATAGTAACGCTGCAGTGTCGTTACAACTAAGGGGGGGTGATGTGCGGTGCCGGGGCCTGGTCTTCAATCCCGTCGATCGGGTCTTCTGATAATCCAGCGGGGCAATCGGAACAAGTGGGGTCACTGATAGGTCTCTACCCAGCCTATACTAGACAGTTTAGGATAAGCAGGTAAGGTTTCAATAGCAGGTTACAATAAATAGGCTATGCATCAGAATAGGTAAAGCAGTAGCAGCAGCAATTCTAATGCAAGCATGAGAGAGAAAGAATAGGCGATATCGGTATGCTCAAGGGGGGTGCTTGCCTGGTTGCTCGGCGGCAAGGGCAAGGTCGTCAACGGTGGCGTCGGGCTCCGTAGCTGCGTCGGTACCGGGAACTGCGTCGGAGTCTAACGAGAGAGAAGAGGGGGAGGAAGCAGTATAAATACACAGCAAACATGAGCAACACAAAGCAGGCTATGCTAACGTGCAGTGCAGGGTTGCCTAAAGACATGTCTAAGTCATTTAGTTATTTTAGGAATTTGTTTGGATTTATTTTATAAAAGCCAGGCACTATTCATTTATCGAAAACAAGCAAAAAGTTCCATGTTCATCTAGCTAGGGGCATCTGATAGGAATACGGAGGGCGTAGTCAGCTTCGTATCGAAATTCTGAGCAACTTTCATATATAAATTATTTTCATCGGAGTTATGGTTTAAAAGATATGATTTTCTAAAGTTTAATTGATTTTCTGAATTTTATTTAATTATTTAAATTCGAATTATCCAGAATAGTAAATGGTGACATCAGCATGACAAAAAGATGATGTCAGCAGTCAACTCTGGCTGACCAGAGTCAAACCTGATAGGTGGGGCCCACCTGTCAGCCTCTGTGAATTAACAGGGGGTTAATTAAAACCAACATAACTAATTAGGGGTGTGGGCCCCAGTTGTCAGTGACTAATTAACTAATTAATTAATTACAGATTTTAATTAACAGTTTTAATTATTTATAAAATGTTTTTAGGTGATGGGGCCCGCATGTCAGTGGGTCAGAGTTGCCCAGTCAGCGGCTGACCGAGTCAACTGGGCCCGCGGGGCCCAGCAGTCAGCGTCACAACGGTGGGGCCGGGTCAGCCACATCGGTCGCCAGTCGGAGGGCACTCCGGCGAGCTCCATCGCGGCGGAGCGCGCCGGCGAGGCTCGGGATTCGCCCACAGGGCATCCCCGGGGCTGTGGTTTGGCTCGTTAGAACGGGCGCGGCGAGCCGCATCGCGTAGTGTTGGTGGTTGGTCTCGGGGGTGGCCGGAACGACGGCGGCATCGACCGCGGCAGGCGCCGGCATTCGGCCCCATTTGGAAACGAGGCGGGAGCGAGCTAGGGGGTTAGCTGGGGGCCGGGTTCGACGCGTCTCACGCTCTGGAGCGAGCCAGTGGCTCGCGCGGGGGCTTGGGAGCATGTACGGCACGCGGGCGGCGGCAATGGCGGTGGTCGGAGCATGGCATCGCGGCGGGATGGCTACGGCCACGAAAAGGGGCAGGGAAGAGAGGGAGGGGGACGCGGTGCTCACGTCGGAGTTGTAGGGGAAGGCAGTGGGCTCGGGGTAGCTCAGAGACGACGGCGTGGTAGCGGCGATCTCCGGCGACCGAAGGAGGAAGAGGGCGGCGTGGAGGCGATGCAGTGGCGTAGAGCTCGGGCCCGTCCTCGTAGTCGGTGTAGTCGACGCAGGCGGTGCTGCTGGACACGGCGGAGCGGCAAGGAGGGCTCGGTGGCCGTGGCTACGGCGCGGTGGCGGCCATGGCTGCGCCCTGCTGCGGTGGGGAGAACGGAGATGAGGCAGAGAGAGGGGGAAGTGAGGCGAGGGGAGGCCAGGGAGGCAGGGGGCTTGGCCCTTATCCACCACGGGCGCGGGCGCGCGTTGTCGTGCAGGGGAGAGGGGGGGCCTGGCTGTGCGCGCGTGTGCACGCGCTGTGTTCGACAGCGCGCCAGGGGGAGCAATGCGGGAGGTGAGGGAAAATGCCAGGCGGGCTGGGCCACTGTTGCCACTTAGGCCCAGTAGCTGTGGGCTGCTTTCCCCTTTTTCTATTTTCTTTTCCTGTTTTTCCTTTTAGCTCCTGTTTTGCAAATTATTTGGGCACTAAATGGTTTTTGTAAAATATATGAACTGGTCCATAAATCACAGTGCAACATACCCTATCACCAAAAATTAGTTTGGGGTATTTATCATTTCATATTTATATTATATTAATTAATAGGTTATTAAATAATGTTTTCAGCCACTGTTTGAGGATGTTTAAGTCACTTATACAATTTCAATAAGTTGGTTACAATTTTATCATTGCCTCCAAATTATTTGCTATTTAATGAACATTTTAGTTTCTGGGTTTGGACAACTTTCATTTTCACTTTAAGTTTGAATTTCCATTTGAATTTGAATTTGAAAAGAGATATGATACTAATGATGATTAAGCACTGTTGATCATGATGACATGGCATAATCAAAAGGGTGATTACTGTAGCTTAATACATGGGGTGTTACAGTACTCACCTGGCGTATCATGCCAGATGCAGTAGAAGACTAAGACGGAGGTCCCGATATCCTTGTTGCGATGCCTAGGATGTGTCCACAGCAGTGTCCCTATGGATGGAGTCTCTATCATGTTCTACTACGCGGTAGTCTTTCGCTGTAGTGTTCCGAGGCCCTGATGTGTTGGATAAATAATGTAGATATTGTCGTAGCACTAGACGTGCTTTTGGCCTCGATGATCATGTAATATATGTGAGCTTGTATCGACTATTATCAATAAAGTTCATCTATGTTCTGTTCCAAGTTGTTGTGTGTTTCCAGAAGACATGATCTCTAGGTTGGAAACACAGGTAAACCGGTTCTCGGAGCTGGGGTGCCACAACGCTTGGTATCAGAGCCGTGCTGACTGTAGGACACCCTAGGTAACCGTGTTAGGACTGCGATTAGCATAGGACCTTGAGTGTGCATCTTGCTTGTTGCATTTGATGGTTGCATGCCATGCATCGTGCATCATAATTCATTATGTTATTAACCTTTGGCATTGTGAGTGTAGATGGCACCAGTTCCATATCACTACCATCATGAGCCAGAAGCCCATACCTTTCCAGTCTTGCTTCGTAGCATCTGACTTCGACTGTATCCCTACGGTGATGACCCGATGTATCAGATGTTTCGGGAGCAGTTGGGCGAGATGGTATATGAGTACCATGCAGTAGCTTACCTGACCGCGACTTCGGATATTGGAAGCTCTTCTCGCTCTTCCAAGGGCGGAGTGGCTTCTACTCCGGAGACTGGCGATCCAGTTTGCTGCCATGGAGGCTATTACTGACTTGCGCTTCCATGAGGCTGAGATGCAGACCCATCCAGGTTTCTTCCACTATCCCACTCTGTCGCCTACGACAGGGCGAGTCCTTTTCTCACCTGTAGACCTGGTGTGTGATCATGCGGCTGGTGTTTTGTCTCGCTACCTGAACGCCAGTTACTGTATGATCATCTCCTTGGCTGAGGAGTTGTGTCGTATCCAGGGGGCACTTGCAGCAGTGACTCCAGCACCTCCTCCCGTAGTTCCACCTAGTTATCCACCACCAGTTCCACCTCCCCGTGTGTTTGATATCCCTTCCGGTTCTTCTGGACTACCAGGCTTATCGTCTGGTAATCGATTTAAGACCCCAGCTGAGTGGGCCTCACTTCTAGGTACTCCTGCTTCGCCGATGCTGAGGCGACGTGCTCTTTCTTCCGCGGAAGGAGAGCCGTCCCAGCAGCGACATCGCGTCTCCTTTGACCCGGTGACTCATATCATCAGTTCTGATTCCGACTCAGGATCTGATGACGAGGGCTCTTCAGATGGGCAGTGTTCGTGTCACCGACACCACTAGATTGGAGCTTGAGTAGTAATGCATGCATCTTTGCATATGTTAACTGCCGTATGAGCAGTTTAGCCATGATATTCCCTTACTAGCTTGCCATGTATGATGTTGGGTTATATTGTATAATTATGTTGTTCTCTTTATTTGCCTTTTTCCATGAATTTTCTTCGGTGTCATATTACTGTATTTCTCCCTATGGATGTTGCTCATCGATTCGGTCTTTGCCATGGGAACAAAAATTAGGATGAAGAGAAGAAGTAGCAGTCAAGGCGGCGATGGAAACCCCGTCCGTCGATCCGCCAGGCAGGCAGGGCAACCGCCCGAAGACTTACCACCACCACCACCTCAAGCACCAACCACATATCAGATAATGAGAATGTTTGAGGAAAAGAGAAACCAAGACCTCATGGAAATTCTCAAGAGTATGCAGACAATGGTAGGTCAGAATAATGGTAATGGGGTGCGTTCTAAACTGACTAACTTCCAGCGCACCAAACCACCTAGCTTTGGTCAGGCTGTGGGTCCTATTGAGGTTGATGACTGGTTAAGAACCATGGAAAATAAATTGGACATCGCTCGTTGTGAAGAAGCAGATAAAGTTCCACTTGCCACTCATTATCTTGAAGGCCCAGCAGCCATATGGTGGGATAACACCAAGATAATATGGCCTGCTGAAGAGATTTCTTGGGAGAAATTCAAGGAGCTGTTCCGCAAGTATCATATTCCCACAGGTATCATGAAAGCGAAGCAGAGAGAATTCTTGGCTCTCACACAAGGCAACATGACTGTGGGAGAATACCTAAACAAATTCAACAACTTGGCCCGGTACTCTCCTTTTGATGTGGCCACTGAAGAACGGAAAATAGACAGGTTCCTCGGAGGACTTAATCACGCCCTCCGATGTCAGCTATGCATGTTGGACTTCCCCGATTTCCAAACATTGGTGGATAAGGCCTTCATCGCCGAACGAGAGCACAAGTCTGGAAATGATGATCGTAAGAGGAAGTTCGAGCCCAAGAAAGACAACAAGGAACCATATGCACAAAAGTTGCGCAGTTGGCAGCCAGGGCCATCTGAGAACAAACCTGTATGGAACAATGGTGGCAACTACAATAACAAGCCAGCCAACCAGAGTAAGACCTTCGGCAAGCAGCCAGTTATAGAAGACTGTCGCCGCAACAACACTTGTTTCACTTGTGGCCCGAGTGGACACTACGCTAAACAATGTCCTACTAATAATGGAAAGCAATCAGCTGACCACAAGCCACCAGTCAATCACCTTGGATGCTGCCCCAACCGTAACTTCAACCACGGATGCGTCCATCACATCTCTGCCGAAGAAGTCTGCGAAGCTCCAGACGTTGTCCTTGGTATGCTTTCTGTTCATAACATACATGCAGTAATTTTATTTGATTCTGGGGCTTCCCACTCGTTTATTTCGCGGAGTTTCGCCACCTTGCATAAATTTTCTCCTTCACTTTTGGACAAAATCATGGTGGTACAATCCCCTAGCTCAATACTCAGAACAAATATAGTATACAAGGATCTGGAAATCTCAATCCACGGAGTCAAATTTCCAGCTACCCTTGTTGCTATTGACTCCCCAGGACTGGATATAATACTGGGAATGGACTGGTTGGCACCGCACCAAGTGTGTATCAATTGCGCCACCAGAATGGTGACAATGATGAACCCCGCCAGACAGACCATCCAGTTTTTGGCCAGCAAAATGATAACAAGAAAGGGCACGGCATACCAGACTACTGTTACAGATATGAACTTGATCCCAGTAGTCTGTGAGTTTTCAGATGTGTTCCCTGAGGAATTACCAGGAATGCCGCCCGACCAAGAGTTGGAGTTTGCCATTGAAGTGATTCCTGGTACAGCTCCAATATACAAGAAATATTACCGTATGCCAGGCCTGGAGCTGGCAGAACTAAAGAAGCAGTTGGACGAGTTGCTACAAAAAGGATACATTCGTCCAAGCATCTCACCATGGGGGTCACCAGTATTATTTGTCAAGAAGAAGGATGGAAGTCTATGAATGTGCGTAGACTATCGCCAGCTTAATGAGGTCACTATCAAGAACAAGTACCCGCTCCCTCGAATTGATGACTTATTCGACCAGTTGAGTGGAGCACGGGTTTTCTCCAAGATCGACCTCAGAACAGGATATCATCAATTGAAAATCCGAAAGGAGGATATCCCCAAGACAACGTTCACCACTCGATATGGACTATATGAATTTACAGTGATGGCATTTGGATTGACCAACACTCCAGCCTATTTCATGAGTATGATGAATAAAGTTTTCATGGACTTCCTGGATAAGTTCGTAGTGGTGTTCATTGATGACATACTGATATACTCCAAGGATGAAGAGGAACATAAGCAACATCTCAGAGCTTTCCTGGAAAGGTTAAGAACCCATCGCTTATATGCCAAGTTCAGTAAGTGTGAATTTTGGCTGAAAGAGGTGGGATTCCTTGGACATATTCTGTCAGAGAAGGGAATAGTTGTTGATCCAAGTAAGGTTACTGCGGTCTTGAACTGGAAGACACCAGCCACGGTGACTGAAGTCCGTAGTTTCCTGGTCTTGGCAGGCTACTACCGTCGCTTCATTGAGGGCTTTTCTAAGATAGCCAAGCCACTGATAGAATTGTTGAAAAAGAACCAAAGGTCTATCTGGACAGCCAAGTGTGACAGCAGTTTCCACGAATTAAAGACGAGGCTAACCACAGCCCCTGTCTTAGTCCTTTCGGACATTCACAAGAGTTTCGACATATATTGTGATGCATCCAGACGTGGAATTGGATGCGTGCTGATGCAAGAAGGGAAGGTTGTAGCTTATCCATCACGACAGCTACGACCCCATGAGGAGAACTATCCCACACATGATTTGGAGCTAGCTGTTGTGGTTCATGCCCTGAAGATTTGGAGGCATTATCTTATTGGACAACGATGTGAAATATACACCGACCATAAGAGTCTCAAGTATATTTTCACTCAACTCGACCTGAACCTCAGACAGTGAAGATGGCTTAAACTAGTCAAGGACTATGATGTTGGGATAAACTATCATCCAGGGAAAGCGAATGTGGTCGCTGACGCCCTGAGCAGGAAACAAGCTTACAAGAAGAGTTTGTCAGGCTCAATATGGTGCTATGCGGCCCAATGACTCCGGACACGTTGGAAATCACTCCAACCCTCATGAAGGAAATTAAGGAAGCACAGAAGTCAGATGAAGAAATTCGGGAGATCAAGGAGTTAATTCAGCAAGGGAAGGCCAAGTCCTTCCGCATGGATGAACAGGGTACCGTGTGGTTCGAGAAACGAATTTGTGTGCCAAGTCAGAACTACTTGAGGCAACAAATACTCAAGGAAGCACATGAGTCCGCATATTCGATCCACCCAGGAGGTACCAAGATGTATCAGGACTTGAGAGAAACCTTTTGGTGGTCGGGAATGCGGAAGGATATAGCATACTATGTCACCTGCTGTGACATTTGCAACAAGGTCAAAGCAGAACATCAGAAACCCACTGGGCTACTGCAACCTTTACCAGTACCCCAGTGGAAGTGGGACGACATATGTATGGATTTTATTGTGGGACTGCCCAAGTCCACGAGAGGCAATGATGCTATTTGGGTCATTGTAGACATCCTTACGAAGGTGGCGCACTTTATCCCAATAAAGACCACTTTCAACGCAAATCAGTTGGCACAACTCTACATGTCCCGGATAGTCCGTCTGCACGGGGTACCCAAGTCTATCACTTCAGATAGCAGCCAAGTCCCGACAGAAGAGCTATTACGACCCAAAGCACCGGGAAGTAACTTTTGAGCCCGGAGACTGTGCTTATCTACGGGTAACTCCTATGAAAGGAGTAAAGAGGTTTGGTACTCGAGGAAAGTTAGCCCCAAGATACATCGGCCCCTTTCCAATGATTGCCAAGAAAGGCAGAGTCGCATATCAGTTGGAATTGCCACTAGCATTGTCAGACATTCATGATGTCTTTCACATCTCACAGTTAAGGAAATGCATTGCACCCCCAGCTAAGCAAGCGGATATGAGTGAGCTAGAGCTGGCTAAGGATTTGACTTATGAGGAAAAACCTGTCAGGATCTTGGAAGAGATGGAAAGAACCACAAGGAGTAAGGTGATAAGATTTTACAAGGTGCTATGGGAGCACCATACTGAAGAAGAGGCTACTTGGGAAAGAGAAGATTTTCTAAGATCCACTTACCCATATTTGTTCCCTGAGCAACCAAATCTCGAGGATGAGATTCATCCTAAGGGGGGTAGGTTTGTGACACCCTGATTTTGACAACTTTTTCTTTTCAAACTTTTCTGGTTTTATTTGAATTTGAATGGTTTTGAACCCTTTTTCATTTGGACTTGGACATTTTTGAATTCTTTCCAAGTGATCCAAAGTCTCATCACCTTGCCAAAACTCTGCCAAGTATCCCAAGGATCCAAATTTCCAATTTAAATCATTTTCAATAACTCTTTTCTTTTATTTGAGGATTTAGGGCATTACTATGGGTTATGAAGTAACCTATAGCTTGGATGCTCAGAAAATTCTCAAATAACTATTAAAAATCCTTTGGACTATATCTTGCTCCAATATCCAAAAATATTCCATAAAGCATTTCATATACCTTGCAAAATAATTCCTTTTAGCTCCTGGTCAGTCTGGATCTTTGTGAAGGAAGTGCATGCTAGGAGTGTCCAATTGCTCTCAAATTTTTATAGCAGGAGGACACCCCCAAACAAACTTCCTCCACCAAGTTTCAACCCCAGGAGATCATTCTAGTGAGCAGCACTTCAACATCTTGATTTTGGACCAGAAAGGTGGTTTGTACATGAACTACCCTCAAACTTAAACCAAATCACCTCAAATTTTGTCAGCTCCTAGTCCTTCCAACCTAAATCACTCTGGACATCTCCATTGACCCTACCTCCATCTCTCCAACCCTCCAGATCCCTCCCAAGGTCTCTGTTAGGAACTGTTGGTGACTCTACCTCTCAATTCTACTTGAACCAAGCCGACCTAAGGGCACAGGTGAAGTGAGGGATCGATGGTCGACACGTCAGACAAGAAATGGCAGGCTTACATGGCCAGCACCGTGGTGAGCACAGCTGCGGCATGCTTGTCGCCGCGCGCTGCGCCGCGCCCGTGTCTGTTGCATCGCGTCCATCTGCCCCTTGCCTCAGCTCCGTGTCCGAGCGTGCCGACCTCGCCCCTGGTTGACACACAGTCCCTCCAGAATCCTTGAGCCCGCCGGAGAAGCCCTCGCCGGCCACCACGCCATCACTGCACTGTGGTGCTCGTGCGGTCACAGTGAGCCGCGCCGTCATTTTTCCTCCCTGTGCCGTCTACTCCTCATTCAATGCGCCTGCTAGCTCCCATCCTCTCACCCGCAAGCGGCCACGCCAGCACGGTGTACGTCGCCGGCGCCATGCCCTGCATCGAGCCGCTTCGGGAGAGATCGCTGCTCGCCCCTCCCGGCTATAAATAGCCATGCCCCGCCTCGCTTAGCTCTCCACCCCTCTCCTCCTTCCTCAAACTGATAGCCAGCAGGGAAGAACCGAGGCAGAGAGGCCTCTGGCCTCGAACTCCGCCGGAGTTCTACCGTTGATCCCCTTCCGTCAATAGCTCTCTCCACTCCTCCTCCGCCTCAACCAAGCCCTCAGTCGTGATTAGTAGAACCCAGTGGTGCTTCACGAACCTCCAACTGGTCGAACTGCTGCCGGAATTGTCGACTCCGTCGACCACCGCAGCTGCTGCCCGCCGGAGAAGAAGGGAACTCCGCCGTCCGTCCACCTCCGGTCAAGCTACGGGTACAGGGTGAACTACCACTCTGCGCCCGATCCAACCCCGCCCTTTCCGAGCCCCTCCGCCGTCGGGATCGCCGGCAACCGTCGCCGGTGAGCCGCCTCCCCTCTGCTCTCTCTATCCCTCTCTGTTTTAAATCGGGCCAGGCCCACTGTTAGCCACTGACCAAATCGGTAAGTGGTGGCGCGCGGGCAAAATACGTCTTCGACGTGGCCGTTTCTATTTTTCTATTTTGATTTTATTTAAACAGTTTGACCAGCAGGTTTGACCTTGAATAACTTTTAACAGAAAGGTCCAATTGACCTGATTCTTTTTGCATTGTGTTTGTATTAATCTCCTTTATTTTTCCACCAAGTTTGGTATTTTTCCAACACTCATAGAATTGTTGGTGAATAAAAAGGCTTTATGTGACATTTTCTTTTGCTATTTGAAAATATTTTCAGAAGGAGATTCTTATGGATTTGAAGACCAGGAGTTTCTGAACAACCCAACTGATCAAGGCAAGCCAGGACATCCATATTATGAAGCATTTTATAGTATTGCATAATTCATATTCATTTCTTGCATATATTTAACCTAGATAATTCATAGTAAATCATTTAAATGTTTAAAGTTGATAACTCAGAATGATATGATCAATAACTATGCTTGCTAAGTGAAACATAGTTGGTTGATCAAGAGTTACCTGTCCGGGCTTACCCGTGCAGCCACATTTGCCGGTATGGGACGGCCTTGACTTGGTCTGGCTCGGTGCTCTTTCACTGGTACCTCCAAAGAGGGAGGGTTGTACGTGCGTGCTGCCCTGATCAGGTAGACGGCGATAACCCTGTGAGCCTAGTTGAGTTGTTTACCGGCGTCCCCATTTGGGACAGTTTAGTTAGGCCACGATGGTGGCAGGTGTCACGGGGTGACACGGGGCCACCCAAGGCTTGACTCCGGGGGAGTGCGATTGCCGGTGGTACGATGAAAGAGTCACGGGTCAGACAGGTTTCATTAGGGCAATGCTGATCCACCCGAATGGGATCATGAGGTCAGTGCTCCATAGTGTGGGTAAAGTGCGCAACCTCTGCAGAGTGTAAAATCTATTCGAATAGCCGCGTCCACGGTATTGGACAGCCCGACCAGACCTCTCTAGGCGATCAACCGTAATAACTGTAGTAATGATGGAAGAACTTGTCTTTCAAGCGGAAGTACTCATGGGTATCGAGTATTTCAAGGGTTGTGAGGCAACCCAGAGATGAGTAAGTTGGTGACAGTAAGTGAATCACTTGGAGTTTAACCTGTTCATTGCTATGCTATTACTTGATGCATATTTGGTTGTCATGTGCTTGCAAGTACATTCAAAGTACTCACCTGGCGTATCATGCCAGATGCAGGAGAAGACTAAGACGGAGGTCCCAAGGTCCTTGTTGCGATGCCTAGGATGTGTCCACAGCAGTGTCCCTGTGGATGGAGTCTCTATCATGTTCCACTACGCGGTAGTCTTTCGCTGTAGTGTTCTGAGGCCCTGATGTGTTGGATAAATAATGTAGATATTGTCGTAGCACTAGACGTGCTTTTGGCCTCGATGATCATGTAATATATGTGAGCTTGTACCGACTATTATCAATAAGTCCAGCTATGTTCTGTTCCAAGTTGTTGTGTGTTTCCAGAAGACATGATCTCTGGGTTGGAAACACGGGTAAACCGGTTCTCGGAGCCGGGGTGCCACATTCAGCGGATGTCCGTGGAGCTGGTGGAGTGGATACTGGAGGAGCAACTGTGGCTGTGGTGGCAGGAGCAGAACAGCAAGTCTCAAGTTTGCAACTGGCTCAGCAGAAGACCTCTGTGCCCTAGGCACTGACTGGAACCTATCTGTAGTGGCTCTGTCATCATTGTCCTCAGCATCATCCCTCAGCTTCTCAACTATAGTCTGAATCTCTATAACCTTCACATCTAGGTCATACATCTTGCTCTCAACAATCCTCTCTAGACTTTACTGATTCTGAGTCAAGGTGGCCAAGCTCTTCTCAATCCTCGTGGTAGCCTCGAGCAGATATGTGAGCTGATCTTGCTTGGTCTTGAGATTCACAGCTGAAGCATCTGGAGCACTTGCTGCCTTTGCTGCTTTTGCAGCCTTTGCTTCCTCAATCTTCTCCTGGGCCTCTGCAGATGTAGGATGTGATGCATCCATGACAACTTCATTTTCCTCAAAATCTGGCCTAAGAGGTAGGTGCTCTTTGTCAAGTAGATATGTCCGAGTTCCAACCTTGGAGTTGATCAACATCTGAATGTGTGGAGCATATCCACAAGACCTCTTCTGGTCAGCTGCTGTCCTCTTGATTGTCTCAACTATCAAGCTCATAACCTTGAATTTTTGGGGAACATCAAACAGGTGTAGCAAGTTGATGGAGTGGCCACGTATCATTCTGTGATCTCCTGACTTGGGCAACAAAGTATGCCTCAAGATGGTGTTCATGGTGGTCAGTCCAGCAAGCAGCTAGTAGATTGAGCCAAACTTGTGAGTGTCTAGAGCTGCATCAGGAATGGGCTTATACATGTTAGCCATGGAGTTGTGATCCTTCCTGGGTTTGCTATACACATCAAGATCATCTTCATCTTCCTGTGGAGAATTGATGAGCTCAGCCCATTTAGAGATTGATGACTGGTACCTGGTGCCCTCAGTCATCCACACTATCTTCCCATCTGGGTAGAAGTGGGCAGTGGAGTAAAACTGCATAATCATCTCATCATTCCACTTGGTGAGCTTTTGTCCAACAAAATCATCAACTTCATTCAGCATGAAGCTCTCATGAACATGGGGAAAATAATCTTCATATTCATCAATGTATTTCCAGTCAACCCATTTCATGTCACATACAATGGGCTTCTTGTCCAGCAACACAGTCTCATAGAAGTCATGTTGTTCTCTGGTATGGAAACGATAGTCAACAGCAGTCCTCCTCCTTGTGGCATATGGATTTGTCTTTCTCCATTGTCTCAGACCAGCATCCTTTCTTAGCTTCATGTTTTCAGCCACTGGATGATCATCATTGTGGTCTGGAATCCTTGGCTTCAGTTTTTGGCTCATCATCCTCTTGAACCTTAGGCACTGGGGCCTTGTTCTTCTCTGCAGCTGGGATATTTCTTGTGGATCTCTTTGGAGCAGTTGACTTGGGTGCAGCAGGTGGAGGTTTTTTCTTGGGCTTGGGAGGAGCAGCACTAGTCTTAATGGTATCAGCCATCAACTTTTGAGACTTTGCAGGAGGTGCAACATGCTCTTCTTCCTCCTCATCTTCCTCATCAGAATCTCTCATCATGGAAGGTCTACCAATGACTCTGGCAATAGTCTTCCTAACCCTTTTCTTCCTTTTTCTTCTTTCCACTAGCAGCTTCATCTTCCTCTCTGGGCTCAAGTGTGAATTCCATAGTCTCATGTGCAGTAGTTGATTTTCTGGCTTTGGACATTGGAGCTCTCTTGGCAGGAGCTTTCTTGTGTAGGCCTGGCTTGGTGGTGGCAGCAGCACCAACATACTCTTTCTTGACCACTTTCTTCTTAGAAGTGACTTCTTCCTCAACAACAAAGTCCTCATCCTCACTGTCAGAATTCCTCTTCTTCCTCTGTCTGGTAGCAGCTTTTGGCAAGTTGCTAGGAGTGCTTCGACTGCCCTCATCATAGCTACCACTAGGGCTTGTGCCCTCACTAAGGTTGATTTCCTTCTCTGACCTGTTCTGACTATCACTAGCCTCAGACATCTCTGCAACTGACCCTGTGAATATATGGATGTAGGTAGAGTGGATGAGCATCACAAAAGATAGCTGGTTTTTGCAAAAATTGAGTCAAAATCTTAATTTTAGTTTTCTGCAGAAAGCATTTTGGAGCTACCGATATGATAATCTCGGTGACACTGAAGCACTTAACAGAGTCTAAACATGCAGTTTCGGTCAGACCGAGTTGCAGTTTGGTGACTCCGAGATGCTAGGATTTCACCGAGAAATTTGTTTCGATCTCACCGATCAGTACGCTTCGGTCAGACCGAGTTGTACTTAGTGCAATGGCCAGAGCCAATCGGTGGGACCGAAAACTTCATTCCGGTCGGTCCGAGATGAGTTCGGCGGAAACCTAACCCTAAGATTTTGCGTCGAATCTAATCTAATGGAACTTTTGTGTGGATAGGAAGTTTTCAATCATGGCAAGAATACAGGTATTTACTTTGTGTATTGAATTAGATTAAGAATTTGCACGAAGGGGGGTCGAACCATACCTACCTTGGTGATGGCTCGCTATGGCGGCAACGGCGGAGGCGATTCCCATTGACGGCGGCGGAGACCTGTGACGACGGCGCACAGGGGGAGATGACGACAATCCGAAGACTAAGAGTGGCAGCAATGGGGGGCGCGGGCTCGAGTGTTTGAAGAAATTTCCAAACGTCGGGCCGCGGAGTATAAATACACATTAGCTATCGGTGGCACCTAGTGGCATCGAGATGCAAAACTGCTTGCAATTGCTGCAACTCGGTGAGACCGAATAGTTCTAATCGGTGGCACCGAGGTGAAAACCTAGATCAACCTAGTGGTTTCAGTGGGACCGAATATGAATGTGTTGGTCTCACCAAAATTCACTAAGAGGTTTTGGAAGTCAGCCCTTGTAGGATCAGTGGCTCCGAGTGCTCCTCACTCAGAGGGTGTGAAAAAGACTTGTTCAAATTTTGTGATGTAGCATGAATAGAATTTGAAAAGAGAAAAAGCATAGATAGCTAGAGGGAGTACTTAGGCATTCTTGTCCATCCATTTGGCCAATAAAATCCAAACAATCAAAACCACAAATGGATGTCCTCGAATGGAAAAAATTATGCAATCAACATGCTCACACAATAAGATAGCAAATAAAACATGTGACAAAGCATGCACATACACTCTAGCATCTATCAAGCAATTGGCGATGACTAGGTCATCTATATATGAGTATATTGACTTAGGAGTCAAATGAGAACATTTGATCATAGGTCATACTCATTGTTTTAGCACAAGTGGGGTTACCACTTTTACATAAAGCATTGTTGTGTTCACACCATTAGAGTTGCTTTAGCTCAATTTTTAGAACAAAGCTCCCCCTAGATGTGATATCCCCCCTAAGAGGGATGAACTAACCTTGGGTTTTGTCGATGATGACTTCATGTAGATAGTGAAGATGTGGATGCTCAAAGTTGGTGTAGATCTTTTGGAGCAATCCATTGGAGTGTTGCACTTTCAATACCTACATGGGTTAGTCCCACAAGCAACATACAAGGATATCCGTAGACATAGAGTGAATTACACATATGATGATGTCCATGAAAGCATTAGGTTACCTTGTCCCTTTTCTTACCAACAAGAGGGTTTGTGACTCCATGAACTAGTGCAAGATATGAAAGTTGATTGCACTTGTCCTTGCCAGAATGGATATGAGTGAAGTATGTTAGCGGAGTCACCCTCAAGAATTCTCTAGTTCTTCTTCTTTGGGATCCACATCAACTTGATGGGAATCCTTGGAGTTGTAGTCATACTTGATGAAGTAGAACTTGACGTAGACTTGGGAACCCACTTGACCATGGCCTTAGGAGCTTCTTCAAATGAATCAATCTCTTCTTGAAGCTTGTCCTTGCCTTTTAGCTTGTGGTCTTGTGGTTGAAGATCATCTTGACCTTGTGTTCCCTTGAAAGAAGTGGGATCACACTTCTCCTGTTGAGGAACAAACTTCGTCTTGGGGTATTGATCTTCTTCCCACTCAACTCCATTGGCATTGAACTTTCGTTCAAAACCAACACCTTGATTCTTCTGGTGCCTTCCTTGCTTATGTACAATTTCCTCAAATTGCTTACTTTCGGCAAGGCTCTTGTAAACACCTTTCTCTATGATTCCCTTCAATAAGCTATTTTCTTGATCAAGTGTAACTTGGCTAAGAGAATCATTAGTGGAATCAAGAGAACTACTAGAAGCAACAATATTGGATTTAACATTGTTATTGTTACTACTAGAAGAAGAATATTTCTTGCTCTTATTGCTAGATTTTACTTGTGACATATAAGTAGACAAGAGGAGACGTTTGGCAAGATAAGAAGAACTCTTCTTTCGAAGATCATCATTGATAGCTTTTAGGAACCCATGCTCTTGCTCTAAATTTAGCTTCTCGAAGCGTAGCTTCTCATGAGTTCTTAGGAGCTCTCTATGATCCTCTAGAGTTGTTTCATGAGCTAACTTAAGAGTGTTTAGTTCTTTAGTTAGATGCTCAATCTCCTTCTTATCATTGTCATTCATTTCATCTTGACTAACATGATTACTAGCAAGTTCATCATAGTTTTCATCACTAGTGTTGTCAACAAGTAAATCATCATCACCTAGCAAATCATCTTCATCACTATTGAAATCAACATACTCGAGGTGTGATACCTTAGGGCCTTTAGCCATGAAGCATCTTCCAATTCCTTCATTTGGTGAGTCAAATATGTCATAGGAGTTCGATGACACAAGTGCAAGACCGGCAACACCTTCATCTTGAGTATATTCGGAGTCGGAGTGATAACTTCTCTCGGAGTAGTTGTCGGAGTCGGAACCGGATACCCATTCACCAACGTGATCTTGATGTCTTCGTCTTGTGTAGCTCTTTGATGATTTGCCATTCCTTTCTGAATCCTTGCTTCTACGAGAGGTTCTTCGTTCATAATGATCATCTCTACTCCTTCTCTCTCTTGGTGGTGATTCATCTCTTCTACTTCTCCTTTTTGGTGAATCTTCTCTTTTCTTGTAGGTAGCCATACACTCGTTGGAGTAGTGTCTGGGTCTTCCACAATTGTAGCAATTACGATCATGACAAGAAGATCTTTTGTCATTGTAGGATCTTGACTTGGAGCTTCTCTCTTTGCTTCTATTCTTGTAGAACTTGTTGAAGTTATTCACCATTAAGCTCAATTCTTCATTGGAGACTTGCTTCTCACTTGATGTTGTAGGAGCATCACTTGAAGCTTTGTAAGCACCACTTGACTTGTTGTGGAGCTCTTCCTTACCCTTGAGTGACATCTCATGAGCAACAATTCTACCGATGACTTCCGTGTGCTTGAGATCTTTGTAATTGGGCATCATTTGGATCAAGGTGCACATGGTATCATATTTTCCATCCAAGGCTCTTAGGATCTTCTTGATGATGAATTTGTCAGTCATCTCTTCACTTCCTAAGACAGCAATCTCATTTGTGATGAGAGCAAGCCTAGAGTACATTTTGGCGACTCCTTCACCATTCTTCATCTTGAACTTGTCAAGTTGACTTTGATGCCCATCCAATTTGGATTCCTTGAAGGACTCGGTACTTTCGTGCATATCGACCAAAGTATCCCAAATTTCCTTTGCATTATCAAGGCGACTAACTTTGTTGAATTCTTCGGGGCACAATCCACTGAAGAGAATATCGCAAGCTTGAGAATTGTATTGCAACAACTTCATTTCTTCTGCGGACGCTTCATGATCCGGTTCTTTTCCATCCTCGAAGAAATCACCTTGCAAGCCAATTTGCACAATAGCCCAAACAGCGGGGTTATGACCAAGAATATGCATTTTCATCTTATGCTTCCAACTAGCAAAATTAGTACCATCAAAGTAAGGACCTCTATGGTGGTAATTTCCGTCGCTAGACGCCATACTCTCCTAGGTTGTGAAACCAAGGCTATGATCACCAAAGCTATGGAAATCAAGGCAAATGGAGACCAAAGCTCTGATACCACTTGTAGGATCAAAAGTAGGTCTAGAGGGGGGGTGATTAGACTACTTGACCAAATAAAAATCTAACCTTTTCCCAATTTTAGTTGTGGGCAGATTTAGCAATTAGCACAAGTCAACCAATCAACCTACACATGCAATTCTAAGAGTGTAGCAGCGGAAAGTAAAGCATTGCATGTGAAGGTAAAGGGAAGGGTTTGGAGAGTGCAAACGCAATGAAGAAACAGAGATTTTTGGCGTGGTTTCGATAGGTGGTGCTATCGTACATCCACATTGATGGAGACTTCAACCCACGAAGGGTAACGGTTGCGCGAGTCCACGGAGGGCTCCACCCATGAAGGGTCCATGAAGAAGCAACCTTGTCTATCCCACCATGGCCATCGCCCAAGAAGGACTTGCCTCACTCAGGTAGGTATTCATGAAGTAGGTGATCTCCTTGCCCTTACAAACTTCTTGGTTCAACTCCACAACTTGACGAAGGCTCCCAAGCGACACCTAACCAATCTAGGAGACACCACTATCCAAAAGGTAATAGATAGTGTATTGATGATGAACTCCTTGCTCTTGTGCTTCAAATGATAGTCTCCCCAACACTCAACTCTCTCTCACAGATTTGGATATGGTGGAAAGATGATTTGAGTGGAAATCAACTTGGGGAAGGCTAGAAATCAAGATTCTTGTGGTAGTATTGGTATATCTTGATCTCAACACATGAGTAGGTGGTTCTCTCTCAGAAAATGTATGCTGGAAGTGTAGGCACGTTCTGATGGCTCTCTCACAAATGGAGATGGGGGTGGAGGGGTATATATAGCCTCCACACAAAATCCAACCGTTACACACATTTGACCCAACTCGGTCAGACCGAATAGAAGAACTCGGTGTGACCGATTTAGTTCAAAATGTGAACGTTAGGAATCTCGGTGGGACCGACTAGATCAACTCGGTGGGACCGATGTGCTAGGGCTTAGGGCAAACCTCATCTCGGTGGTGCCGATTGTATCAACTCGGTGAGATCAAAGTGAAGCAATTGAGCAATAGAGAGTTGGTCAAGCCATCTCAGTGAGACCGATCGCTATTTCGGTGAGACCGAGATAATTGCAACACGCAATAGAGAGTTGGCTAGGCCATCTCGGTGAGACCGAGATCCGTATCGGTGTGACTGAACTGTTAGGGTTTCTGGCAGTGGCTATGTCATATGAACTCGGTGGCTCCGGATGGAACTGAGTTGGAGTTTGGGATTTTGACATATTTGGAATGAGAAAGTGGTTGAGGGTTTTGGAGCAATATCACTAAGCATTTGAGTAAACAATCCATTAAGCAACACCTCATCCCCTTTTAATAGTATTGGCTTTCCTATGGACTCAATGTGATCTTGGATCACTAAAATGTAAATGAAGAGTCTTGAGCTTTTGCCAATATGTGTCCTTAGCATTTTGAGGGGTCCACATCTCTAGTCCATGACATGCCATTCATTGAACTTTCTGAAATATTAAACTTGAATGATCATTAGTTCAATGAGCTATATGTTGTTCTAAATTACCAAAACCACCCGGGGATTAGTTGCACTTTCACTTGCTGCCTCCATGCACTAGTAGAAAACAGGGCTTTGGTTTTTGCCAGATTAGCAACAGTCCCGGTCGGCTTACGAACCGGGACTAATGGGAGCATCAGTCCCGGTTCGAGCGGCCAGGTCGCCGACCGGGCCTCGCCATGCACCAGTCCCGGTTCGGCTGGTACCTTTAGTCCCGGTTCCAGCCACCAACCGGGACTAAAGGGCCTCGCTCCTGGCACAACCCCTTTAGTCCCTGTTGGTGGCTGGAACCAGGACTAGAGGTCAGTCTTCAATCTCGGTTCTAGACACCAACCGGGACTAAAGAGATGCCTATATATATGCTCACCCCTGCCCGCTCACTCCTCTGTTTTTTGGCCGGCCAGGGTGTGGGAGGTGTGCTGCTCTGTTCTCACCTCCTATGCATATGAGGTGTTTGATGAAATTCCTGAGACACACTTAAGCTTTCTCCGCTCCAAGCTCGACCTCCAAGCTACATTTCCCCCAAGATTTGTCTAGGTTTGGCAGTGCACCAACTACACGAGTGTTCTAAAAGGTTAGCAACTTCATCCTTTCATCTCACTGCTAGTTTAGCTCATTTCAAATGCTCTAGAAGTAGAGTGGTTTGTGGGTTTTAGTGGAGGAGTGTATGTGGGAGTTCTTTTGATTTAGATACGATGCCAAGTTTCAACCTTTTCAGAGTTCATTTGTAGTGTTTTTCAATTTCAGGGTCATTTAGCTCAAAAAATCATTAAATGCATGAAAAACAGCAAATGAAGTGAGAAATGCGTTGAAAATTGATGATGTGGCTTTGAATGGTGCATCTTGAACGTACAAAAAGTCTAGAGTTAAAATATGTTAAAAAATGAAATCCCTTTGTAATAGATGAGTTTTCGTCCGAAACCCTGATACTTCGAAAGAGATTGTCTAGTTTGTACATGAAATGCATCCAGTTTTTGTCGTAACCCTCTAAACTTTTTAGCAGATGCTATGTGGGTGAAATTATGATACCATGCCAAGTTTCAACCTTTTCAAAGTTCATTTGTAGTGCTTTTCAATTTCAGGGTCATTTAGCTCAAAAAATCATTAAATGCATGAAAATAGAAAATACTAAAGTAAAACCTAGCTTTAGTCCCGGTTGGTGGCACCAACCAGGACAAAAGGCCTACCACAGATTTTCACACCCGTATTTAGTCCCACCTCGCCAAGTGACGAGCTAGTCGACCACCTTAAATATCTGGGTCATCCAGAAGGGATAAGCTTCTGACATCATTGCATCCTTTGTTAAGGATATGGATTCGTAGTAAGGGTCTATCTCCTTAACAGAGAACAATGGTGTCGGCTTTCTTGAATTACTATGTGTCTATGCATCAAAATAAATTAGGTTAACAAAAAGGGTTAGGTTAAACTAATTACTTAACAGAAAAGGAAATATAACATTATTAGGTTAACAGAAAGTATTTTATAATATTCTTCATTTGTAGTGCTTTTCAATTTCAGTCATTTAGCTCAAAAAAATTATTAAAATAATCAATTAAAAATAACCAATTGAAATATTTTGTTATGAGCAACTAAAACAAAACTATAATATTCTTCAATAGCAAAAAGAATCAACTAAAAAGCTTTTATAAACCTCTAGTTATGATCAAAATAATATTAACTTAAAATTATATAAAATTATGAAACTAAAATTATCAAAGTATTTTTTGTTAAAAACTTTAATAGCAAAAAGAATTTTCATAAAGTATTTTTTGTTAAAAACTTTAATAACAAAAATTTTCATAAAGTATTTTTTTAGAACTTCATATATTTTGTAGAAATTCTTTGATAATCATGTGCATTACACATAGGTGAGTATGTATAAAAATTAGAATGTGATTTGAAGAAGGTCAAAAAATTGACATAACATATGCAAAAAAACATACAAACTAAAAAAAATGCCCGCCTACTAGGCCACCACAGCCTGCATACGACTAGAAACCCAACTACACATGGGCCAGGATGCAGGCCCGCGGGGCAAGTAGGCCCAACAGGGCAGAGATGACATTAGGCATGTACTGGCTGCTTTAGAGAGGAGCTCGAGAGGGAAATCACAGCGGGACTTATAAACCACTGCGAGCGCGCTTCGCTTGGCGAGGTGAGACTAAACTTTCACCGCCCACGGCTGTGCCAAGAACAGGCCTTTAGTCCCGGTTGGTGGCTCAAACCGGGACTAAAGGCCCCCCTTTAGTCCCGGTCCGAGCCACCAACCGGGGCTAAAGGCCTGGGCTTCCCGCCTTTTCGCTAGTCCCGGTTGGTGGCTCGGACCGGGACTAAAGGGGGGCCTTTAGTCCCGGTTGGAGCCACCAACCGGGACTAAAGGTGGGGCTATATAAGTAGGACTTAGAAAAATTTACAATCTCCATCCAGTTTCTTCGATCTCCTCCTCTCCCCCGACGGCGCCGACGACCAGCTCGACACCGCCAGGCTGCCGGACCTCGCCGTCGCCTCCCCGAGCCCTGCCCCGACGCCGTCCCCCGCTCCTCTCACCGTGCCCTGCTCTGACGTCGTCGCCGCGCCCCTGCCCTGACGCCGTCCCCCGTGCGCTCCCCTCGTCGCCGGCCGGCCCTCCAGCCCCATCGCTCTCTGCCCCCAGTGAGCTCTGATGTCGCTTGAACTATGTTCGTATTTCCCCAAAGAGGAAGGGATGAGGCAGCACAGCTACGGTAGGTATTTCCCTCAGTTATGAAACCAAGGTATCAATCCAATAGGAGAACCAAGCAACACTATGTAAACGGTACCTGCACGCAAAGAACAAATACTTGCAACCCAACGATTAGGAGGGGTTGTCAATCTCTCTACGGGTAAAAAGATAGATAAATATGTGATAGATTGGATAAATAGATCTCGATAAAACGCGAAATAAACGATGCAAATAAAAAGTGCAGCAAGGTATTTTGGGGTTTTTGGAATAATAGATCTGAAAATAAAAGTGGCAAATAATAGATCGGAAAGCAAATATGATGAAGAATAGACCCAGGGCTCGTAGATTTCACTAGTGACTTCTCTCAAGAAAATAGCATACGGTGGGTAAACAAATTACTGTTGGGCAATTGATAGAACCTCAAATAATTATGACAATATCCAGGCAATGATCATTACATAGGCATCATGTCCAAGATTAGTAGACCGACTCCTGCCTGCATCTACTACTATTACTCCACACATCAACCGCTATCCAGCATGCATCTAGTGTATTAAGTTCATGGAGAAACGGAGTAATGCAATAAGAACGATGACATGATGTAGACGAGATCTTTTCATGTAGGAATAGCCCCCATCTTGTTATCCTTAATAGCAACGACACATGCATGTCTTGCTGCCCCTTCTGTCACTGGGAAAGAACACCGCATGATCGAACCCATCACAAAGCACCTCTTCCCATGGCAAGAAAAATTGATCTAGTTGGCCTAACTAAACCAAAGATTCGAAGAAGAAATACGAGGCTATAAGTAATCATGCATAAAAGAGATCAAAGAACTCAAATAACTTTCATGGATATAGATCTGATCATAAACTCAAAGTTCATCAGATCCCAACAAACACACCGCAAAAAGAGTTACATCAAATATATCTCCAAGAGACCATTGTATTGAGAATTAAAAAGAGAGGAGAAGCCATCTAGCTACTGCCTACGGACCCGTAGGTCTACAATGAACTACTCACGCATCATCGGAGAGGCACCAATGAGGATGATGAACCCCTCCGTGATGGTGTCTAAATTGGATCTCGTGGTTCTGGAACTTGCGGCACCTGGAATTGTGTTTTGCCGACTCCCCTATGGTTTTTGGAATATTGGGGTATTTATAGGGCGAAGAGGCGGTGCGGGAGGCCACCTAGGTGGGCACAACCCACCAGGGCGCGCTTGGGCCCCCAGGCGCGCCCAGGTGGGTTGTGCCCCCCTCGGGGCACCCCTCTGGTACTTCTTTGGCCCATCTTGTGTCTTCTGGTCCAAAAAAATTCTCCAAAAAGTTTCACTGCATTTGGACTCCGTTTGGTATTGATTTTCTGCGAAGTAAAAAACAAGCAAAAAACAACAACTGGCACTGGGCACTATGTCAATAGGTTAGTCCCAAAAAATGATATAAAGTTGCTATAAAATGATTATAAAACATCCAAGAATGATAATATAACAACATGGAACAAGCAATAATTATAGATACGTTGGAGACGTATCAGCATCCCCAAGTGTCGATGTCAAAACCGGCAGACCTCGGGGTAGGGGTCCCGAGCTGTGGATCTAAGATCGATGGGGAACAAGGGCGATGAACACAGTGTTTACCCAGGTTCGGGCCCTCTCGAAGAGGTAATACCCTACATCATGCTTGATTGTATTAGATGTATAGTATGGTTACAGAGTAGATCTACCTCGAGATCAGCATGAGCTAAACCCTAAGGTGATGAGGTGATGAATATAGCTCTAGCCCTAAAGACTACAACCCTCGGTTTATATAGACACCGGTAGGGTTAGGGTTACCGGAGATAGATTACAATAAGGGATAAAGAGATCCTGCCTATCCTTGACTTGGAGGGCATACCACGGCTTCATAGATCTCCCGTCACTATACGACTTCACCAGTCCGGCCCATATTCAATGGGCCGACGCCCCGAGGACCCCTTAGTCCATAACTCCCTCAGTAGCCCCCGAACTAGACTCCAATGCCGGGGAATGTCCTCTGGAATCTTCATATCATCGGCTTACGAGACGAGTTCTTCCATTCTTTTATTCTATTTGGAGCCGCATCAATTTCGCCAAACACTATCTGGAACCCGAACTAATACGTGCTTGGGCCCGGACAGTTTCAATACTCTGGGATCCGAAGACATCTCGAGATTGGGGTGGGACCATCAGAGTTTAATGCCATTCCTCGGGGCAAGGGCTTCATGCACCTTTTCAGAAGGCGTGCGGCCCAATGCCATCTTTCCACGAGCCCGTCCTTCCAGCTTCAAGGTGAGACGCTTATTTATAGATCCAAAGGTGTGGGGGATAGTTTACATCCCCCCCTTTCACAAGGAATGACACCGGAGAAATTCCCCGGCGCCATGGCCGACCTCCCAGGTTCATCCTCGCGCCCGCACGGCCCACTCCCAGGCGATTGGTCGAGATGTTCAGTTTCACACCTTCAGCTGAGGTGCTTGCAGACGCAGTGCTTCCTCCCTCCAGCAGATTTGGTTCCCATCCGCGCCGGTCTCATCTCTGTCGATGGCTGCGTCCTCACCGAGAACTCCCCTGCTGCGAGTAAGGAGGAGAGGGTATGTCTCGTGCCCTTCCTTCTAAGAGGTTTGGGCTTTCCCAGCCATCCCTTTTTACAGGGGTTGTTGGAGTTCTATGGGATCCAGCTCCACAACCTCACCCCAGGGTCCATATTGCATATCTCTGGCTTTGTAGCCCTTTGCGAGATATTTTTGAGTTGCGAGGCCCATTTCGACTTGTGGAGGAAGTATTTCTATCTTGTCTCTCGCCTTCGGGGAGGATCCATATTCGAGGTGGGCGGCACCGAAGTATGGCGGATAGCTGGGACAGGGTACCCAATTGGAACCCCACGAAAAGATCCCGAAGGATGGACCTTGGAGTGGTTTTATATTGAAGACGTTCCCCTCACCGATCCAATTCGGCAAGGGTTTCCCGAATAATCAAACGACCTGCCTATAAAGCGGTTCAACTGGCGGCGCAAAGGCCCTTCCCAACAGGACAGCGAACAGGTGCATTCGTTGGCGGCCAAGGTCAGGCTGCTAACTAGCAGTAAGCTGACCATGATCGAAGTGATGGCCGTCGCCATTACCCGATGCGTGCAACCCCTCCAGCAAAGGGGTCATCCTTTATGGTGCTATAACGGGACTAACGACGTAACCCGCTAACAGCGACAAGGGCCAGACAATAAGGCGGCTATGGCCAAAATATTGGCCGATCTCTTCAAGGGAGAGGAGGCAGATTTTGCTCGAATGAGTATCCGGGAAGGTTGCTCCGGATATAATCCGGCGGACTGGGTAAGCCACAATCCACTGTCTTGAGCTCATGGATTACGCCCGAAATCTGACTTGTTGTATTTGAATAGGGATGGAGGCGTCAAGTTGCATCCATTAATTGCCCTCCTCCTCAACCAGAGGATCATTCCCGTGACGACGATCCGGGGTATCATGACGACCCAGAGACGTCGATTGATTTTGAAGACGGGGTGTTTTATCAGGAGAGCCTTGACGCCGCCAGGGTTGCTCTGACAGTCGATCACCCCGGGGCTTTTCCCTCTTCCACAGTAAGTGAAAAGAAGACCCTCTCCCGAACAGGGTGCTCATCTCGTGCTATTCCCCATGTGCTAACTTCTGCTCCCAAGGGTCGCCGCACTACGCGTCAGACTGTCTTGGGAGGAGCGCGGACCGCGCCAGCTTCGGCCCCTAATGGGAGATCAAAGTGGAAGGCCTCCGCCGAAGCGGAAGCACCTGCCTCCTCGTCCCAGAGGTGACGTATTTCAAAATTATAGTGAGGGTTGCTTTTAACACCCTTTTATTAAAGCTTGCTTAATTTTGCAGAAGAAGTATGCCACTGCATCAGTCAGAAGATTCCCCAGGTGTGCCAAATCGCAACTCCGATCCTAAGTCTTTGGCACAAGCTGGAGCTTTTGATGACCCACAAGTATAGGGGATCTATCATAGTCATTTCGATAAGTAAGAGTGTCGAACCCAACGAGGAGCAGAAGGAAATGACAAGCGGTTTTCAACAAGGTATTCTCTGCAAGCACTGAAATTATCGGTAACAGATAGTTGTGTGATAAGATAATTCATAACGGGTAACAAGTAACAAAAGTAACTAAGGTGTAGCAAGGTGGCCCAATCCTTTTTGTAGCAAAGGACAAGCCTAGACGAACTCTTATATAAAGCAAAGCGCTCTCGAGGACACATGGGAATTGTTGTCAAGCTAGTTTTCATCATGCTCATATGATTCGCGTTCGTTACTTTGATAATTTGATATGTGGGTGGACTAGTGCTTGGGTGCTTCCCTTCCTTGGACAAGCCTCCCACTTATGATTAACCCCTCTCACAAGCATCCGCAACTATGAAAGAAGAATTAAGATAAATCTAACCATAGCATGAAACATATGGATCCAAATCAGCCCCTTACGAAGCAACGCATAAACTAGGGTTTAAGCTTATGTCACTCTTGCAACCCATCATCTACTTATTACTTCCCAATGCCTTCCCCTAGGCCCAAATCATGGTGAAGTGTCATGTAGTCGACGTTCACATAACACCACTAGAGGAAAGACAACATACATCTCATCAAAATATCGAACGAATACCAACTTCACATGATTACTTATAACAAGACTTCTCCCATGTCCTCAGGAGCAAACGTAACTACTCACAAAGCATATTCATGTTCATAATCAGAGGAGTATTAATTATCATTAAGGATCTGAACATATGAACTTCCACCGGATAAACCAACTAGCATCAACTACAAGGAGTAATCAACACTACTAGCAACCCACAGGTACCAATCTGAGGTTTTGAGACAAAGATTGGATATAAGAGATGAACTAGGGTTTGAGAGGAGATGGTGCTGGTGAAGATGTTGATGGAGATTAACCCCCTCTCGATGAGAGGATCATTGGTGATGACGATTGCTTTGATTTCCCCCTCCCGGAGGGAAGTTTCCCCGGCAGAACAGCTCCGCGGAGCCCTAGATTGGTTCTGCCCAAGTTCCGCCTCGAGACGGCGGCGCTTCGTCCCGAAAGCTTCCTTCTTATTTTTTCTAGGTCAAGACACACCATATAGCAGAAGATGGGCATCGGGGGCCTGCCAGGTAGCCCTCAAGGCAGGGGGCGCGCCCAGGGGGTAGGGCGCGCCCTCCACCCTTGTGGATGGCTGGTGGGCCCCCTCTGGTGCTTTCTTCGCCCAATATTTTTTATTAATTCCAAAATGACTCTCCGTGAAGTTTCAGGACTTTTGGAGTTGTGCAGAATAGGTCTCTAATATTTCCTGCTTTTCCAACCCAGAATTCCAGCTGCTGGCATTCTCCCTCTTCATGTAAACCTTGTAAAATAAGAGAGAAAAGGCATAAGTATTGTGCCATAATGTGTAATAACAGCCCATAATGCAATAAATATCAACATAAAAGCATGATGCAAAATGGACGTATCAACTCCCCCAAGCTTAGACCTCGCTTGTCCTCAAGCGAAAGCCAAAATTGAAAAATATGTCCACATGTTTAGAGATAGAGGTGTCGATAAAATAAAATACGGACATGAGGGCATCATGATCATCTTTAGAGCAGCAACATATATTGTCATATAATTTCTTATGCCAAAGTAACAATTCATTCACAAGGTAAAGTATGAATCAAGAACTTCATTGAAAACTAACAAACTATGATCTTAGTCATTGAAGCAATTGCAATTTATCATAACATTGGAAATAGTCAATTTAAGAGCTTTTCAGCAAGTCCACATACTCAACTATCATCTAGTCTTTCACAATTGCTAACACTCATGCGATACTTATGGGTTCAAAGCTTCAATCGGACACAGAGAAAGATAGGGGCTTATAGTTTTGCCTCCCAACCTTTTACCTCAAGGGTAATGTCAACAATAATACTTTATGATAACCAATATCCGAGTGGGTATATATATCTGGATCTCTCCAACACATAGTGCTTGCGAAAAGGAAAAAGTGTAAAAAGGAAAGGTGAAGATCACCATGACTCTTATATAAGGGTAGAAGATAAAAGTAAAAGATAGGCCCTTCGCAGAGGGAAGCAGAGGTTGTCATGCGCTTTTATGGTTGGATGTACAAAATCTTAATGCAAAAGAACGTCACTTTATATTGCCGCTTGTGATAAAGAACTTTATTATGTAGTCCGTCGCTTTTATTTCTTCCATATCACAAGTTCGTATCAAGCTTATTTTCTTCACACTAATAGATCATACATATTTAGAGAGCAATTTTTATTGCTTGCACTGATGACAACTTACTTGAAGGATCTTACTCAATCCATAGGTAGGTATGGTGGACTCTCATGGCAAAACTGGGTTTAAGGATATTTGGATGCACAAGTAGTATCTCTACTTGGTGCAAAGGATTTGCCTAGCATAAGAGAGAAAAGCAAGCTCAACATGTTGGAGGATCCATGACAATATAACTTCTATTCGGATATAGGAAAACGTAACTCATTATGTTGTCTTCCTTGTCCAACATCAACTTTTTAGCATGTCATATTTTAATGAGTGCTCACAATCACAAAAGATGTCCATGATAGTATATTTGTATGTGAAACCTCTCTTTCTTTATTACTTCCTATTAATTGCAACAATGACCAAAACTATGTTTGTCAACTCCCAACAAATTTTATTCATCATACTCTTTATATGTGAAGTCATTACTCTCCATAAGATCAATATATGATCTCTTTATTTCCTTTTATTTCTTTCTCTTATTTTTATTCCCTCGAGATCATAGCAAGAAAGCAAAGCCCTCAACTCAAAACTACTCTTTATTATAAATAACTCACAGACTTGATTACATAGATAGATCTCAAAACAAAACTCAAAGCTAAATCATACTAAAACTTTATTCTACTAGATCAAGATTTAACCAAAAGGATCGAACTAAGAAAAATGATAGAAGTAAAGGTGTGATAGTGTGATACGATACCAGGGCACCTCCCCCAAGCTTGGCAGTTGCCAAGGGGAGTGCCCATACCCATGTATTTATGTTTCTTTCTTCGGAGGCAGTGATGTGATATTCTTGGCGATGATTCCCCTTAGGATGCGATTCTCCTCCTTGAGCTTATTATTTTGCTGCTTAAGATCCATTATTTCCTTGCAAAGTTTACCCGTGACGACCAGAGCTCCAATCACCCATGGATGTTTCATAGCTGCGGGGGAAAAAGCAACACTCTTTTTCATATTTTCATAAGAGAAAAATCTAGCATTGGGAGGAATGGCCGAATTTGGAATTGCTGAGCTCTGAAGTTCCTCCAGCATGACTCCCGTTTGAAGACGAGAGGTAACTTCTTGATCCTCCTCCATAGCATCCACTCTTTTCAAGTCAGCCTCCATCTCTTCCTCCGTTGATTGCCCGAAGTGGTCAACTTCGCTATTTGCTCTTGGCCCCGGTGTCGGATGAGAGACACGGCTCTCTCTGAACGACTCTTGCGAAGACATCTTTCTCCAAATCTGCTACAGAAACAACTCAAAATGAAAACAGGGTTTTTTTCTGTGGTACGGTGGTCAAAACCTTCGGGAGATTATATAATGAATTTTTACCGACCAAAAGAAGTATTGTGCAAGAAAACGGAGTCCGGAGGGCACACGAGGAGGCCACAAGGCAGGGGGCATGCCCAGGGGGGTAGGGCGCGCCCTCCACCCTTGTGGTCTCCTCGTGCAACTTTCGGACTACTTTTAGTTTTCCTAATTTTTTAAATATTCCAAAACGGAGAAAAAATATCATTGGAAACGTTTTAGAGTCGGTTTACTTACCGCACCACATACTTATTCCTTTTCGGAGTATGAAACATTCTGGAAAGTGTCCCTTATGTACTCCTCCGGTGTTACAGTTTCAATTATATTGGTCTCAACATTTATGGGATTACCTGAGATATAATGTTTGATTCTTTGACCGTTTACCACCTTCGGATTTGTGCCTTCGGCGTTGTTGATTTTTATGGCACCAGAACGATAGACCTCCTCGATAATGTAAGGACCTTCCCATTTAGAGAGAAGCTTGAAAGTACATGTAGTCCCCATGTGTGGTTTTGGTAGTTAAATGACAATCCTTATGGACTAATGTTTACATTGAGATATACATTTGAAGGTTAGTCCCATTAGAAAATGATTGAAGAATATTGGAAGACAACTCCTTTGAAGCAACAATTACATCGAGATGATCAAAATGGAGTTCATTGGAGTATCTGAAGGATTACATGCTTAGAGCTATGGTTTGAGCCATAATGGATCATGATCTCTAGAGAATGATTAATGTGAAGAATTTTACATATGGCTTGAAGATAGGATCATGACGAGCTCATATGTTGAGTCATGGATGATTATATCTTGAAGAAAGTAATTCATGTGAAGAATTCATTGTGCCTCTCAAGAGATTGTGATGGAGCATGAAGAAGAACAAATGATGACCAATACGGTATTCATGGATAAACTCTATATGGTCATATGATAATTGAGATATTGGTAATCATGTCTTGAAGAAATGAAGCATAGTGAAGAATTCAATATGTCCTTCAAGACGTCAAGATTAAACATGGAGTAGAGATATCGGTTGACCAAGATGAAGCTCGAGGATTGAAGTGCAAATAATGTACCACACATGATCTTGTGGTATGGTAAGAAAGTGTCAATTGCACTTGGTGTACTAACCCATACTATGTCTTGTTTATGTTTATGAGGGTTAGGTTATTCTCATGGGCTCGCATCGAGAGAAAGATTCCAAGTGTCCATGAGAGGAAGACATCAAGTGTTCATGATCATGGCCGACAAGGGCAAGTTCAATATAACCATCCCGAAGGATTACATGCTTGAAGCTTGTGGATGATCACATGATGGACAAGTGAAGATGAATACAAAGCAAAGCTTCCCACATTGTATATGGGGGAGCTACTTGAAGACTTCACCAATGTCTTGCCTTCAACTTGATCCAAGAAGAAACATCAACATCAAGCTCAAGTGAAAGGCTCGAGTCAAAGGTATTAGTTCCTTTGGCGTTAGTGTTGTGGAGTGATGACCACCGAAGAAACATATACACTCAAGTATGGATTCTCGATAGCTATGTAGTGTAGCTCTTTTATGATTCTTGAGTTATAGGGATCCCGCACTATTAAGAGGGGATCAAAGGGGTTAGTGATAGATTTGCTCAAGTCAACATCTTCTATTTCTACTTCCTCACATCATATTCCAACATAGGCATATTTCACTCCTATCCAATACAAATACAAATGCCTATACATCTACCAAAGAAAATCCAAAGCCAAATAGGTTCCCAAATACATGATAAAACCTTTGCATAATTTGCATCCGACATTTTCGTTGATCTTGGGTGGTTCCCTATGTGAGGACCTGGGCTTTTTCCATAGCTTCAAAACGAGCCCAAGATCATCAAAATCGGAATCCGGATGTGAAAGTTATGCATGTTTCAGTTTTGGGGTTCCTGCTGTTTTTCTATTGGCCGGACATCCGGGACTTGGCCGGATGTCCGGGCTGCTGGGTCGCCCCGGATATCCCGGCCGTAGATGTCCAGAAACTGTGTTGACTTATTGGTTGTGTCCGCCGGATGTCCGGCCCTTGGCCAGATGTCCGTGGCTTGAAAGTTGGCCGGATGTCCGGGCCTTCCCCGGACATCCGGGCCCCCTGTTTTTCTACTACGCCTGTGTACTTTGTGTGGTTTTTCTTCAGCCGCCGGATGTCCGGCCCTTGCCTGGATGCCCGGCCCATCTCAGCCACTTACACTAAAATGGCTAGATTTCTTGGCTTGCTATATATACCCCTCTACCAATCCGGTAGAGGGTCAACCACTCCATTCAAAATATCCCAAGAACACCTAGTGGCTCCCTGTCACTTCTCCTACACCAAATCTTAGATCCTTGAGAGATTCATGAGAGTTGTTGAGAGATTTTCCAATCAAGTGATAGATCCACTCCCTCTCCCTCTCTTGACCAAAGGAATTCGTGATTTGAGCAAGTCTCGAGCATTTCCCCCTTGATCTTGTTACTCTTGGAGGTTGGAGACTCCTAGGCGGTAGGAGTGCTCCGGTGAGGAATCAACTTGTGATTTGTCCCCCGGAAAGTTTGTGAAAGTTTGGAGGCCGCCTCAAGGTCTACCACTAGTGGTTGGGAATCCCCTTCGTGGTGATATCTCAAGGAGAATAGGGTGAGCCTTCGTGGTGTTGGTGTGCCTTCGTGGTAACACTCATCCCTCCAATGGTGACTAGCTTCCCTCCAAGGAAGTGAACATCAGGATACATCCTCGTCTCCGTGACTTTGGTTATCCCTAACCCTAACTCCTTACTTGTGGTTTAGTTTGGTCTCTTGACCTTGCATTCACTATATCTTGTTGTCCTCATTATATTGTGTTGGTTACCATATCATAGAGATTAATTAGGCCAACACTCCGCAATTCATACCTGCTACTTTTGTTCTATCTTGTGCTTAGTGTGAATTGCTAGCTTGTAACATTCATTTCCATATCTTGTGACATAACTTGTGTAAGCTTGTATTGCTTACTTGTGGTTGTGTGTATTATTCATTTCCATATCTTGTGATATACATTGAGTAAGTTTGTGTAACTTACTTGTGCTTACTCATATCCTCGTTGTTCTCATCTTGTTTATCCTAAGTTGTTGGTGCACTTAGTGAGCCTAGTATATTTAGGATTTGTCCTTGAAAAGTATCCGCTTAGTTTATTTCCGCATTAGGATATAGCCAAATCCGTAAAAGATTTTAAAACGCCTATTCACCCCCCCTCTAGGCGACATCGTGGTCCTTTCAATTGGTATCAAAGCCTTGTCTCTCTTTAGGGCTTAACCGCCTAGAGAGTAACGATGTCGACTAAAGGATTAGTGCACGACAACACCTTTGTTTTTTATGGCACAAATTATCACCTGTGGAGAATTCACATGCTTTGTTGCTTTCGGGCCATGGGTCCAAATGCTTGGCGAATTGTTCTTATAGGAATTTCTATTGCAAAGGATGGTCCTTCTCCATCGTTTGAGGATATGTATCTTGATTGTGATACTTCTCTTGCCATTCATCAAACTATAACCGTTGAAGTGTTTAAGGAAATCTCAACTTGCAAGTCGGCTCATGAGGCTTGGACCAAACTTGAAGATATATAGGGTGGGTCCAATCTTGATGAAGACCATATTCTTTTCGGGGAGTTAATGGAGGAGTTCTCCACATTTTTAAATCATGAAGAGCTCTCTATTGCTTCCACCCCCGATTACTTGCACACTTCAACATCTTCCACTTCACCAACATGTGGCATACCACAAGGTAATGACATGGTGAGTGAAGAAATATCTTGTGATGATGGTGTTAAGATCATTATTGATGATCTTGCTTGTGTAGATGCTAGTGATGTATCCTCTATGGACTTGAGCATATCTAGCACCACAAATAGTATAAATTATTGTGTTGATAGTCCATGCATATCACCTAATAATTCCATGACAAATGTTTGTGATGATATGCTTGCTCTCCCATGTTGCCATGATCAAAATACTTTGGTTTACTCTAGTTGTTCTATGACTAACCATGTAGAGGAAATCAAGAAAAATGAGGCACACTTGATTGATGAAGAACCCTCTTCTCCAAAAGAATCATCTTCAACCCCTTTTGTTCACATGTGCCTCATGGCAAGAGGTAATGACGAGGTATCATCTTCTCTTAGTGATAATGATGATAGTTGTAATGAGGAAGATGATGAAGTCTTGACCCAAAATCTCTATGAGATTGGGAAAACTCTTCGTATAGCTAAAAATAACACTTATAAAAGGTTCCAAGATGTTCTTGCTTGCTTTCAAGAACATGAACTTGCTATGGCTCATCAATGTCTTAGTGACTTGAGGTCTTTAAAAGAAGAGATTGAAGTTACTCATTGTAAACTTAAAGAGGATTTTGAGCACCTTGACATTGACTACAAGAAGGTCAAAGGAGAGCTCACCAAACTCTCTAAGTCTCATGAGGAACTTCAAGCTACTCATGCGGAGTCTCTAGCTTCTACATGCTCCTCTCATATTGATAATGATGCTTGTGCTACTAACTCTATATTGTGTGAAGCATCGATATTAAAAGAAAATGTTGAGCTGAGGACTCAACTTGAATTGCTAACTAGCAATTATGGGCAATTGGAAGAAAGTCATAAAAAGCTCTCAGGCACTCATGAGGATCTTCTAATCTCTCATGATGGGTTAAAGTTAGCTCATGAGGCTATGGTCACCAAGGTAAAATCATGTGAGTCTCATGTGGATATTAGCACATCTTCTACTCGAAATGCCTTATTGCCATGTGCTAGTCCTTGCAATTCCTCTCTACATGATATTGGTACATCTTGTGATGAATTGCTCACCATGCCTTGTTTCTCTAACAATGAAGTTTCCACTTCCTCTAGTTCTTTTGTTAATACTAACCTTGTAAAGGAAAATAAAGAGCTCAAGGCCCAAGTCACTAGTTTGAAGAAAGACTTGGAAAAATATTGTGATAATATCTTGAGTGTGCAAAAGGACCCTCAAGATAAAATAGGAATTGATTTCATCTCCAACAAGAAGAAGTCCAGGAACAAGAAAAAGGGACAAGATCAAGTCAAGAATTCGGCCAACATTATTTGCTTCAAGTGCAAGAATGTTGGACACCATGTGAGATCTTGTCCATTGAAGAAGAAGGCTTCAAGTGTGAAGCATCAAGGGAAGTGGCCTCAAGTTCAATCTCAAGATAATGAAAGGCCTCTTCCCATGCCTAACCATGATAATGTTCTCCAAGTTGAGAATGTAAAGAAGAAGAGAAAGGGGAGCACATGTTGCTATATTTGCCGTGAGAAGGGACACATATCTTCATCATGTCCCAATTGTAATGTCTCTAAGCCTCCAATTGTCAATGATCATTATTCACTTAGAAAGGATAATGTTGGCAATTTGTTTGCCAAGTTTGTTGGTGCCCAAAGTGGTTTGAAAGTTGACAAGACCATTTGGGTTGCCAAACCTATTGTGACTAACTTCTTAGGACCCAACTTGGTTGGGGACCATCAAGCTCAAATTTGATCAATAGGTGTGTGGAGGACATTGGAGACTTGGCTAGTTCATGTAGAAAAATGATTTTCACCATGTATTATGGTTCAAGCCAAGTCAAGTGGATTATCATCATATTTGCCATTCCAGTGCTCCTCATGGCGGTAACTTGTATTTATATTGTCTACATTGAAAGTTGCTAGTCCCTCTCATGTTTAGGTTTTGTACCTAGCATGTGTTTGTATATGTTGTGCCACTATTATGCTTGATTTGAGTTATCTAGCATGTTTACATCACAATGCACTTCATATATTTGTGTGTGTGGTTCTGAGCCTTTATTGCTTCATTAGTT
This sequence comes from Thinopyrum elongatum, assembly GCA_011799875.1. Lineage (NCBI taxonomy): Eukaryota > Viridiplantae > Streptophyta > Magnoliopsida > Poales > Poaceae > Thinopyrum > Thinopyrum elongatum. The sequence goes on from CM022299.1 coordinate 412,047,929, forward strand.
GAATCTTATTTGGCTCTTGTGAGATATTAATGGATCATCACATTATGGGGGAGTGCTATGTTTATGCATATCACAAACCTTAAATGTGTATATATGTGGGATACCACCTAGTATTGTTAAGTATAATATTATCTAGTTACCATGTGGTATGTTAAGCTCATTTGAAATTCAAATTCTTATTCATTAATTATCTTTGGTTGGATTTCACTTGCCTCTTGTTGATAATATATGAGGAATGCTACTTAGCATTTATATTTGAGATTATCTTATATCTATGTGGCATGCAATGCCTTGTTTACATATGGCATTCTTGTGCGGTTTTGCCTATGGTTATCTTAAAAATCATATTTGGAAAATCGTTTGATTAAAGCCATTCCAATTGTTGCTTTGCATGATGATCTATCTAATTGGAATGTTTATAATATGCTATCCAAGCATTGTGTTTATTTCTAAACTCTCATGTTATGCTTGTGTTAGTATAGATGATCTTGTACTTATTTGGTTTCTACACCGAATGATAACTCAAAACACCATTTTGTTCGAGTTCATCTTATTGGTTTGTATGGAGTTATGGTAGTTTGTTATCTCATTGTTTATAGTGTCCTATATCTACTTGAGTGAGATATTCCCATGAGTATGTGTGCAATGCATATCTTATATGCTCATTTGGTTTTCCTTGGTTCATATGTTGAACTTTGTGTGCTATCATATGTTGATTTGTCACTTTGAGTCATTTTGGACAAACATGAATGACTAGTGATGTTATTGGAAGTATTAATGGTTATGTGTTCATTTGTCCAATTTGTATCTCCCTGGATTTTGGTAGGCTTGTGCATGCGTATTTACTGTGTGTAGATTCGCATGCCTTGTTTGCTTTATTTGATTCAATATATATATGGTAAATCCATCAAATTCTTAATAACTAAGATGTGCATGAAATTCAAATTCATATCAATATGCACATATTTAAGTGGTTTTACCCTATGTTTTGTAGTTATGCTAACTACTTTGGACCCAATAAGTTTGGGGACCATATTGTACTTAAATTGTTTTAGGTACATTTGAGAAGCATTGGGTGCTTGGCTTATTCATGAGGGTGGTGGCACTATGAGGAAATTAGAGCCAAGCTTGGACATTTTATTGATCTACTACATCATTCCAATGCTATCTCGGTAACAAGTATCTACTTCATGCATACATTTCTTGCATTCAACCTTGTGTAGGTTGCATCAAGGCATGAATTTCTTAACTCGTTCTTGTGATACTTGTTTCCCTTCTCAAAGAATCCCAATAATGATCTCTTATTGCTAGTTGTGATGTCCTTGATGGTTGTGTGTTTGCAGTTCATTAATATACAATAAGATGATATTAAGCCATGTGATATGCTTTCAAGCAAAGATCTCATTGGTATATTTTATGACTCTCGCTTGGATATCTTATTCTTTCCTTTTGTAACTATTTCATATGTACATCCTTCTTTGTGGATATATATCATCATGATTGTCATCTACCTAGAATCTTATACACATGAGAGAAGTTACATCTCTAGTTGATATCCCTATTCTTTCATGTCCACCGTTTCATTCTCTTTTTATATCTTTGGTGGCTCCGTGGAAGCATTTGTCGTATGAGTGCGTGTCTTACCTCTTTGCATCTTAGTGCACTCATGTTTGGTGAAGATTATTGTCCTCGTGAGTGCTTGCAATTGTTTTGTGTTCCTATTGATTTTGGGGGAGTGATGATCCTATTTTGTGCACTTGTATCCAAATACAAAAATTCTAAATAGTGCACAAATCATGGGGAGCTTCTTTATTTTCCTTTAGAACACTCCTTTGCCCAAATCATAATATTCTTTTATCCTTTTGACTCGTCGGATCTTTTGATTGCTTGCGTCACTTTGTGATATGCAAATGAGATCAATTTGTGCCATGTGCTTTGTGCCATGTGCCTTGCTCTTATGCTAGGATCACAGTTGTATAATAATTGATTCGCTTGTGGATATCATGTTCTTATCTATTGCAACAATTTTGTGTATGCGAGTTTCTTTATGGATGCATATCATGCTGACTATTGGCCACTTAGAACCTTTTATACACAAGAAAGTTCATATCCTTACGTGGTATCATTTATTCCTTGCCGACCACTTGGTTTGGTTCTTTTTGACTCTTTGGTGGTTTCGGTAAGAGATTGAAAGTGAGTGCTTGTATGCATTGCATATATCCTTGCGCACTCATGTGTTTTGGACGAATTTTGGATTTATACTTGACATGATGATCACATTGGATATTCCTATTCTATCTTGTCCAAAATATGTTCTTTGGATCTTTTGAATGTTTTCCTCCCATGTCTAATCTTATTTTCATATCATAGTATCTTATTGCATTCTCTAGATCCTAAATATGGTTTGAGCTCCTCAAATTTTTCCTCATTAACTATGTGCATTTGATTTTGACTCACATTTTTGTCATATGCACACATTAAGGAGGAACTCATACTATATTGGTCTTCTAGATTTTTTCGTCCATTTTGGCATTTATTGCCAATGGGGGAGAAGTTTAGAGGGTTTAACATAAGTATTTTTTATGTGCTTATTGTCACCCAAGCATATCTACCCTTGTTATATATTCTTGTTGCATGGATGAGTATCGTATATAGAGAAAACTCTCCTAGTTTATGTCAACCAACATATGCAATGACATTCAAAGTTCATTTACACATGCATATATTGTGGGGGAGTTTGCTCTATATACTATGGGTGTACTATCATCAAATGCTTGCGTAGTGTCTTGATGCTAGTACAACCATCCCAAGTATACAATTTATCCTCGGATAAGTTGCATGCTTGTTTAAAATTCATTATACAAACCCTCTTGTTGAGATTGTCATAACTTACCAAAATGGGGGAGATTGAAAGTACATGTAGTCCCCATGTGTGGTTTTGGTAATTAAATGACAATCCTTATGGACTAATGTTTACATTGAGATATACATTTGAAGGTTAGTCCCATTAGAAAATGATTGAAGAATATTGGAAGACAACTCCTTTGAAGCAACAATTACATCGAGATGATCAAAATGGAGTTCATTGGAGTATCTGAAGGATTACATGCTTAGAGCTATGGTTTGAGCCATAATGGATCATGATCTCGAGAGAATGATTAAAGAGAAGAATTTTACATATGGATTGAAGATAGGATCATGATGAGCTCATATGTTGAGTCATGGATGATTATGTCTTGAAGCAAGTAATTCATGTGAAGAATTCGTTGTGCCTCTCAAGAGATTGTGATGGAGCATGAAGAAGAACAAATGATGACCAATATGGTATTCATGGATAAACTCTATATGGTCATATGATAATTCAGATATTGGTAATCATGTTTGAAGAAATGAAGCATAGTGAAGAATTCAATATGTCCTTCAAGACATCAAGATTAAACATGGAGTAGAGATATCGGTTGGCCAAGATGAAGCTTGAAGATTGAAGTGCAAATAATGTACCACACATGATCTTGTGGTGTGGTAAGAAAGTGTCAATTGCACTTTGTGTACTAACCCATACTATGTCTTGTTTATGTTCATGAGGGTTAGGTTATTCTCATGGGCTCACATCAAGAGAAAGATTCCAAGTGTCCATGAGAGGATGACATCAAGTGTTCATGATCATGGCTGGCAAGGGCAAGTTCAAGATAACCATCCCGAAGGATTACATGCTTGAAGCTTGTGGATGATCACATGATGGACATGTGAATATGAATACAAAGCAAAGCTTCCCACATTGTGTATGGGGGAGCTACTTGAAGACTTCACCAATGTCTTGCCTTCAACTTGATCCAAGAAGAAACATCAAGCTCAAGCTCAAGTGAAAGGCTCGAGTCAAAGGTATTAGTTCCTTTGGCGTTAGTGTTGTGGAGTGATGACCACCGAAGAAACATATACACTCAAGTATGGATTCTCGATAGCTATGTAGTGTAGCTCTTTTATGATTCTTGAGTTATAGGGATCTTGCACTATTAAGAGGGGATCAAAGGGGTTAGTGATAGATTTGCTCAAGTCAACATCTTCTATTTCTACTTCCTCACATCATATTCCAACATAGGCATATTTCACTCCTATCCAATACAAATACAAATGCCTATACATCTACCAAAGAAAATCCAAAGCCAAATAGGTTCCCAAATACATGATAAAACCTTTTTATAATTTTCATCCTTCATTTTCGTTGATCTTGGGTGGTTCTCTATGTGAGGACCTGGGCTTTTTCCATAGCTTCAAAACGAGCCCAAGATCATCAAAATCGGAGTCCGGATGTGAAAGTTATGCATGTTTCAGTTTTGGGGTTCCTGCTGTTTTTCTATTGGCTGGACATCCGGGACTTGGCCGGATGTCCGGGCTGCCGGGTCGCCCCGGATATCCGGTCGTAGATGTCCAGAAATTGTGTTGATTTATTGGTTGTGTCCGCCGGATGTCCGGCCCTTGGCCAGATGTCCGTGGCCTGAAAGTTGGCCGGATGTCCGGGCCTTCCCCGGAGATCCGGGCCCCCTGTTTTTCTACTACGCCTGTGTACTTTGTGTGGTTTTTCTTCAGCCGCCGGATGTCCGGCCCTTGCTCGGATGTCCGGCCCTTGCTCGGATGTCCGGCCCATCTCAGCCACTTACACTAAAATGGCTAGTATTCTTGGCTTGCTATATATACCCCTCTACCAATCCGGTAGAGGGTCCACCACTCCATTCAAAATATCCCAAGAACACCTAGTGGCTCCCTCTCACTTCTCCTACACCAAATCTTAGATCCCGGAGAGATTCGTGAGAGTTGTTGAGAGATTTTCCAATCAAGTGATAGATCCACTCCCTCTCCCTCTCTTGACCAAAGGAATTCGTGATTTGAGCAAGTCTTGAGCATTTCCCCCTTGATCTTGTTACTCTTGGAGGTTGGAGACTCCTAGGCAGTAGGAGTGCTCCGGTGAGGAATCAACTTGTGATTTGTCCCCCGGAAAGTTTGTGAAGGTTTGGAGGCCGCCTCAAGGTCTACCACTAGTGGTTGGGAATCCCCTTCATGGTGATATCTCAAGGAGAATAGGGTGAGCCTTCGTGGTGCTGGTGTGCCTTCGTGGTAACACCCATCCCTCCAATGGTGACTAGCTTCCCTCCAAGGAAGTGAACATCGGGATACATCCTCGTCTCTGTGACTTTGGTTATCCCTAACCCTAACTCCTTACTTGTGGTTTACTTTGGTCTCTTGACCTTGCATTCACTATATCTTGTTGTCCTCATTATATTGTGTTGGTTACCATATCGTAGAGATTAATTAGGCCAACACTCCGCAATTCATACCTGCTACTTTTGTTCTATCTTGTGCTTAGTGTGAATTGCTAGCTTGTAACCTTCATTTCATTATCTTGTGACATAACTTGTGTAAGCTTGTATTGCTTACTTGTGGTTGTGTGTATTATTCATTTCCATATCTTGTGATATACATTGAGTAAGTTTGTGTAACTTACTTGTGCTTACTCATATCCTCGTTGTTCTCATCTTGTTTATCCTAAGTTGTTGGTGCACTTAGTGAGCCTAGTATATTTAGGATTTGTGCTTGAAAAGTATCCGCTTAGTTTATTTCCGCATTAGGATATAGCCAAATCCATAAAAGATTTTAAAACGCCTATTCACCCCCCCCCCTCTAGGCGACATCGTGGTCCTTTCAATTGAAGCTTTCCTGCAAAAAATCTTAAACGAGAGTTGTATAGCAAAACATGATCACCTACATTAAACTCATGCTTTTGTATCCTTTTGTCATGCCATCTTTTAACTTTTTCTTTAAACAACTAGGCATTCTCATAGGCTTGGGTTCTCCATTCATCAAGCGAGCTTATGTCAAATAACCTTTTCTCACTGGCAAGTTTGAAATCATAGTTGAGCTCTTTGATTGCCCAATAAGCTTTGTTTTCTAGTTCAAGAGGTAAGTGACAAGCCTTTCCATAAACCATTTTATATGGAGACATACCCATTGGGTTTTTATAAGTAGTTCTATAAGCCCATAATGCATCATCAAGTTTCTTAGACCAATTCATTCTAGATCTATTAACAGTCTTTTACAAAATCAATTTAATCTCTCTATTGCTCAATTCTACTTGATTGCTAGACTGAGGATGATATGGAGATGCAATTCTATGGTTAACATCATACTTAGCAAGCATTTTACGGAAAGCACCATGAATAAAATGTGACCACCATCAGTCATTAAATATCTAGGGACTCCAAACCTTGGAAAAATAACTTCTTTAAGCATCTTAATAGAGGTGTTATGATCAGCACTACTAGTTGGAATGGCTTCTACCCACTTAGTAACGTAATCAATAGCAACTAAAATATGTGTATACCCATTAGAGGAAGGAAAAGGTCCCATATAATCAAAGCCCCAAACATCGAATGGTTCAATAACAAGTGAATAATTCATAGGCATTTCCTGACGTCTACTAATATTACCAATTCTTTGACATTCATCACAAGACAAGACAAACTTACGAGCATCCTTGAAGAGAGTAGGCCAATAAAAACCGGATTGTAATACCTTGTGTGCAGTTCTATCTCCAGCGTGGTGTCCTTCGTAAGACTCGGAGTCGCACTTGCGTAGGATATGTTCCTGTTCATGCTCAGGTACACAACATCTAATAACACCATCTACTCCTTCTTTATAAAGGTGTGGGTCATCCCAAAAGTAATGTCTTAAATCATAGAATTTTTTTTTCTTTTGCTGGTATGTGAAACTAGGTGGTATAAATTTAGCAACAATGTAATTAGCATAATCAGCATACTATGGAGTATTACGAGAAGCATTTATGACAGCTAATTGTTCATCAGGAAAGCTATCATCAATAGGCAGTGGGTCATCAAGAACATTTTCTAACCTAGACAAGTTGTCTGCAACGGGGTTCTCAGCTCCCTTTCTATCAATAATATGCAAATCAAATTCTTGTAGCAAGAGAACCCATCTAATAAGATATTTAATAGCAGCATGATCAATGTGAACAGTTACCTTGGAATCAACAATATAAGATCTGAACTTATCACAAGCAAAGACAACTGCTAGAAATTCTTTTTCAGTAGTAGCATAATTTCTCTGGGCACTGTCTAGAGTTTTACTAGCATAATGAATAACATTCAATTTCTTATCAACTCTTTGCCCTAGAACAGCACCAACAACATAATCACTAGCATCACACATGATTTCAAAGGGTAAATTCCAATCAGGCGGTTGAACAATAGGTGCTGAAATCAAGGCTTTCTTAAGTATTTCAAATGCTTCTACACAATCATCATCAAAAACAAAAGGAATATCTTTTTGCAAGAGATTGGTGAGAGGCCTAGAAATTTTAGAGAAGTCTTTAATAAACCTCCTATAGAAACCAGCATGGCCAAGGAAACTTCTTATACCTTTGATATCTTTAGGACACGGCATCTTTTCAATAGCATCTACTTTAGCTTTATCAACTTCAATACCTCTTTCAAAAAATTTATGCCCCAAGACAATACCTTCATTAACCATAAAGTGGCACTTCTCCCAATTCAAGACAAGATTAGTTTCTTCACATCTCTGCAAAACTCGATCAAGGTTGCTTAAGAAATCATCAAAAGAAGTTTCGTAAACGGAGAAATCATCCATGAAAACCTCAACAATCTTTTCACAAAAATCAGAGAATATAGCAGTCATACATCTTTGAAAGGTAGCAGGTGCATTGCATAAACCAAAAGGCATACATCTATAAGCAAAGGTACCGAAAGGGCAAGTGAAAGTGGTCTTTTCCTGATCATGTTTTGACATAGGTATTTGAGAAAAACCAGAATAACCATCTAGAAAGCAAAAATGCGTATATTTGGATAGTCTTTCTAGCATTTGATCAATAAAAGGTAGAGGGTAATGATCTTTTCTAGTAGCTTTATTTAGTTTGTGAAAATCAATTACCATTCTATAACCTGTAACAATTCTTTGTGGAATCAATTCATTCATATCATTTGGAACAACAGTAATACCTCCCTTCTTAGGGACACAATGAACGGGACTTACCCATCTACTATCAGCAATAGGATAAATTATACCTGCCTCCAGAAGCTCTAGTATTTCATTTCTTACCACTTCTTTCATCTTAGGATTTAGCCGTCGTTGGTGATCAACAACTGGTTTGGCATCATGCTCCAAATTAATTTTGTGCTGACATAGAGTGGGACTAATGCCCTTAAGATCATCAAGAGTATATCCAATAGCGGCACGGTGCTTCTTCAGAGTTTTCAATAATTTATTTTCTTCATGCTCTGAAAGGTTAGCACTAATAATAACAGGATATATCTTCTTTTCATCAAGATAAGCATATTTCAAAGTATCAGGTAATTGTTTAAGCTCAAACACGGGATCTCCCTTGGGTGGAGGAGGATCCCCAAGGATTTCAACAGGCAAGTTGTGTTTCAAAACAGGCCCTTGATTAAAGAATATTTCATCTATTTCCCTTCTTTCATTCATAAACATATCATTTTCATGGTCTAGCAAATATTGTTCTAAGGGATCAGTAGGAGGCACGGCAATAGAAGCAATACCAATAATTTCATCCTTACTAGGCAATTCTTTATCATGGGGTTGTCTACGAAATTTAGAGAAATTAAAATCATGAGACATATCCCCTAAACCAATAGTAACAATATCTTTCTTGCAGTCTATCTTAGCATTAACGGTATTCAAGAAAGGTCTACCAAATATAATGGGAAAAAAGTCATCTTGTGGGGAAGCAAGAACAAGAAAATCAGTAGGGTATTTTATTTTCCCACACAAGACTTCAACATCTCTAACAATCCCAATTGGTGATATAGTATCTCTATTGACAAGCTTAATAGTAACATCAATATCCTCTATCTCAGCAGGTGCAATATCATTCATAATTTCTTTATATAAAGTAAAAGGAATTGCACTCACACTAGCACCCAAATCAGATAAGCCATGATAGCAATGATCTCCTATTTTAACAGAAACAACCGGCATGCCAACAATAGGTCTATGTTTATCTTTAATATCAGGTTTAGCAATTCTAGCAGCTTCATCACAGAAATAAATAACATGCCCATCAATATTATCAACCAAGAGATCTTTAACCATAGCAATACTAGGTTCAACTTTGATTTGTTCAGGGGGTGTAGGTGTTCTAGTATAACTCTTACGAACCACAGTTGAAGCTTTAGCATGATCCTTTATTCTAACAGGAAAAGGTGGTTTCTCAATATAAGCAGTAGGAACAATAGGATCAACATTATAAGTAATAGTTTTTCTTCAACTTTAATAGGTTCGACTACTTTAGCTTCAATGGGAGGATGATATTTAAACCACTTCTCCTTAGGGAGATCAACATGAGTAGCAAATGATTCACAGAAAGAAGCTACTATCTCAGAGTCAAGTCCATATTTAGTGCTAAATTCACGAAAAGCATCGGTATCCATAAAAGATTTAACACAATCAAACTTAAGGTTTATACCTGACTCATTACCTTTGTCGAGTTCCCAATCTTCAGAGTTGCATTTAATTCTTTCCAATAAATCCCATTTGAATTCAATATCCTTCTTCATAAAAGAACCAGTACAAGAAGTATCGAGCATGGATCGATCATTATGAGGAAGCCGAACATAAATTTTCTGAATAATAATTTCTCTTGAGAACTCATGATTGGGGCATGAATATAACATTGACTTATGCCTCCCCCAATCTTGAGCGATACTTTCTCCTTTATGAGGCCAAAAATTATAAATATAATTCCGATCACGATGAACCAGATGCATAGGATAAAACTTCTGATGAAATTCCAATTTCAATCGATTGTAGTTCCAAGTCCCAATATCATCGCATAGCCTATACCATGTCAATGCCTTCTCCTTCAAAGATAAAGGGAAGACCTTCTTCTTGACTTCATCCCCGGGCAAACCTGCAAGCTTAAATAATCCACAAACTTCATCCACATAGATTAGATGCATATCAGGATGTAGTGTTCCATCTCCTGTATAAGGATTAGCTAGCAGTTTCTCTATCATACCCGAAGGAATTTCATAATAAATATTTTCAGTAGGTGCAGTAGGTTGAGGGGAAACTCTTTGCTCTTCCGGTCGGGGTGAAGATACCCCGAACAAACCCCTCAAAGGATTATTTTCCATAGTAAAAAGTAACAGTAAATTTTAGCACACTATATAAATGTTTCCTTACCAAAGGCGCTTCACTCCCCGGCAACGGCGCCAGAAAAGAGTCTTGATGACCCACAAGTATAGGGGATCTATCGTAGTCCTTTCGATAAGTAAGAGTCTCAAACCCAACGAGGAGCAGAAGGAAATGACAAGCGGTTTTCAGCAAGGTATTCTCTGCAAGCACTGAAATTATTGGTAACAGATAGTTGTGTGATAAGATAATTCGTAATGGGTAACAAGCAACAAAAGTAACTAAGGTGCAACAAGGTGGCCCAATCCTTTTTGTAGCACAGGTCAAGCCTAGACGAACTCTTATATAAAGCAAAGCGCTCCCGAGGACACATGGGAATTGTTGTCAAGCTAGTTTTCATCATGCTCATATGATTCGCGTTCGTTACTTTGATAATTTGATATGTGGGTGGACCGGTGCTTGGGTTCTGCCCTTCCTTGGACAAGCCTCCCACTTATGATTAACCCCTCTCACAAGCATCCGCAACTACGAAAGAAGAATTAAGATAAATCTAACCATAACATGAAACATATGGATCCAAATTAGCCCCTTACGAAGCAACACACAAACTAGGGTTTAAGCTTCTGTCACTCTAGCAACCCATCAACTACTTATTACTTCCCAATGCCTTCCCCTAGGCCCAAATCATGGTGAAGTGTCATGTAGTCGACGTTCACATAACACCACTAGAGGAAAGACAACATACATCTCATCAAAATATCGAACGAATACCAACTTCACATGATTACTTATAACAAGACTTCTCCCATGTCCTCAGGAAGAAACGTAACTACTCACAAAGCATATTCATGTTCATAATCAGAGGGGTATTAATTATCATTAAGGATCTGAACATACGATCTTCCACCGGATAAACCAACTAGCATCAACTACAAGGAGTAATCTACACTACTAGCAACCCACAGGTACCAATCCGAGGTTTTGAGACAAAGATCGGATACAAGAGATGAACTAGGGTTTGAGAGGAGATGGTGCTGGTGAAGATGTTGATGGAGATTGACCCCCTCTCGATGAGAGGATCGTTGGTGATGACGATGGCTTCGATTTCCCCCTCCCGGAGGGAAGTTTCCCCGGCAGAACAGCTCCGCCGGAGCCCTAGATTGGTTCTGCCCAAGTTCCACCTCGAGACGGCGGCGCTTCGTCCCGAAAGCTTCCTTCTTATTTTTTCCAGATCAAAACACACCATATAGCAGAAGATGGGCATTGGGGGCCTGCCAGATGGCCCACAAGGCAGGGGGCACGCCTAGGGGGGTAGGGCGCGCCCTCCACCCTTGTGGATGGCTGGTGGGCCCCCTCTGGTGCTTTCTTCGCCCAATATTTTTTATTAATTCCAAAATGACTCTCCGTGAAGTTTCAGGACTTTTGGAGTTGTGCAGAATAGGTCTCTAATATTTGCTCCTTTTCCAGCCCAGAATTCCAGCTGCTGGCATTCTCCCTCTTCATGTAAACCTTGTAAAATAAGAGAGAAAAGGCATAAGTATTGTGCCATAATGTGTAATAACAACACATAATGCAATAAATATCAACATAAAAGTATGATGCAAAATGGACGTATCAGCTTCCTCTGAACACGCGGCAGCCGGCACGCCTCCAGTGGATTTTGATGATGTTTCGGTCACCAACTCCGAAGTTGAGAGCGTAATGAATCATCGCCGCCGGAGGGAAACTTTACATCATACTGCCTTTGCTGACCAGGAATTTAGTGCCTTTAATTCGGTGGATGTGTACCTTGGAGCGGCCCGGACAGGTCTTGAAGGGATCGCCGGCCTTTTTGCCGCCAGAGTGCAGGTATGTAACTAAAATAGCTTGAAAGCAAATCATGTTCCCTAACCAACTAGCCCCCAAGCCTTAATTTGGGCGGGACGGCCGAGTTAAGGATTTCTAATGATATGATTTTTGTAGGCCACTAGAGAGCAGAGCAAAACACTGTCCGAGGATCTTGAGGTAAGCCGGACAGAGTTGGTCGAAACCAAGGCCGAACTGGATGCGGCTCGAAAAGCCAGCAACGAATTGTCCGGTAAGTGGAAAAACTATTTCACAACGTGTAGAAAGGTATACGGTGTATTCTATGCATTAACACCTTTTTCTCCATACAGCCGCGGGAGCCGTAAGCGAGTTGCGGAAGGAGCTGGAGGCTGGTAAACGAGTGCTGACGCGAAGTCAGGAGGAGAAAAATGAGCTCAAGGCAGAGAATCAGCAGAAAGCCGAGGAAATTGAGAGTTTGGAAACTCAGCTGGCACAAGCCTTGGAGGAAAACCAGAAGCTGAAAGGTGGCATATTTGGTAAGCATTGATCTTACCGTTCCGTTGGCAAGTACCATTGGAGTTTTAATGATGATATGCAACACCTGCTTGTTAGGTCTCCTGACTGGGCGGCCCGAGGAAGAAGGCAGCACCTATGACGGGAACCTTTTAAAGGAGCTGTTGAAGACTTACGAGAGGGCCCGGAAAGCCATGAAGAGCATGGAGAAGGCATTATGGCCGTCAGATGTGCCGCCAGAGAACATGGCCGAACTGGCCAGTCACTTTAAGGGAGCTCGGCGAAGGTTTGAATTATGGAAGATCTCGTCTTGCCGAGAAGGAGCGCGCGCGAGGCGTGGGCTATGGTAAAGACCCATTTCACCAAGCTAGATCCGGAGCATATGGCCCGGGTTGGTCCAGTGGGCCGTGACGGCCAAGATATACCTCTAAGCTTGGTGTATGATGATGTGATGCCAGCCGCTCACTATTCTCAGAAGGATTGTGCTTTAGAGCAATTGATAGACAATGTCGATCAAGAATAGTTTTGTCAATTCTATGTATCTATGTACTTTACATTGACCGAGCTCAATCCGCGTTCTTATTTTTAAAATAATGTTGTCTTAACCGGCCATCTGCTTCCACCTCCCCAATCAGTGATCGGGAAGTGTTCCATACTACGTGCCTTGGGAAACAAGGCAGCACTTCGGGAACCAGGCAATCTGGCCATCTGGCTCGAACAGATGAAACATGTGCGGAGAGTTATGTTATATTACTGTTTGACGTAAGAAACATCTTCCGATGAAAAAAGTTCCTCCGAAGGTTCCTTTCTTCGGGTAAAATTATAGTCCGGATATGTGAGATCAACGAAGACCAATGGCTGCAAAAAAAAACCTGGTGATAAGCACGAGGCTATATTCACTTCCCTTAGGCCGACTTATTGTATTCTTTAAGAACGCTAGCTTTTGGCTTCACCCGTCTGAGGTACGGTCCCGGATGACCCGATCGTAACAATCGTAGAGGTGCTCCCTTTACTCCCTAGCCGAACAATCGGGAATGTAGGGGTAAGCACAGGAGCCAGGCAACCCAGCTTGGCAAAGATCTTGAGTCAAATAAGTGCATATTTTGGATTTATATTGATTATATTATTCGGCTCCTCTAAGGGAGCCCCCATGCAAAGCTGGGTGTTACATTCAATGATGTATACGGTATTAGCTTGGTATGGTTCGGTTTAGCTGAACGCCTTCCATGTCCAAAATAAAAGGAAAAAACAAAGAGGGGTGAGGATGTACGCGGGTGACAATGTCTAACTCAGGCATAAAAGCGCCACAGCCGGGCTGCGTTCCACGGGTTCAGCTCAAGGCAATCATCAGACGGGCGGCGAAGGCGATATGCTCCTCTTGCAAGTACTTCACCAATGAAGTACGGGCCCTCCCATTTGGGCGAGAGCTTATGCTTCTGCTTTTCGGGGAGCCGAAGGATGAGGTCGCCCATGTTGTATGTCTTCGCCAGGACTTCACGGTTTTGGTAGCGCCGTGCTTGCTGCTGATAAAGTGCAGATCGAGCCCGAGCTATATCCCGTTCTCCTTCAAGAGCATCCAAGTCATCCTGCCAATCCAACTCGGCTTCCTTTTCTTCGTACATGCGCACTCTAGGCGCATCATGGATGAGGTCGCATGGGAGAACGGCTTCTGCACCGTATACCATAAAAAATGGTATGTATCCGGTTGATCGGTTAGGAGTAGTGCGCAGCCCCCATAATACGGAATCAAGTTCCTCGACCCAATGGCAATCTGATTGTTCAAGTGATCGGACCAGGCAAGGCTTGATGCCGCTCATAATGAGCCCGTTGGCTCGTTCGACCTGTCCATTGGTCTCTGGGTGGTACACTGAAGCGTAATCGAGCTTAATGCCCATTTGCCGCACCAGTTTTTGACTTCCTGGGCGGTGAAGTTGGTACCGTTATCGGTAATTATACTATGGGGGACACCATAATGGTGTACGATGTCAGATAAGAAGTCGACGACCGGTCCGGATTCTTCCGAAGTGACGGGCCTTGCCTCAATCCACTTGGTGAATTTGTCGACCATGACCAATAGGTACTTCTTTTTCTTTGTGCCTCTTTGAGTGGCCCGACCATGTCGAGACCCCAGACCGCGAAAGGCCATGTTATCGGTATCGTCCGAAGAGCTGTGGGGGGCATGTGACTTTGATTTGCGAATAGCTAGCATCCAATGCAACGTTGGACGAGAGCCCGGGCAACCTCACGGGCAGTAGGCCAAAAGAATCTTGCTCAGAAAGCCTTGCTAACCAAGGCCCGAGCTGCCGCATGGTGGCCGGCCATGCCTGCATGTATTTCTGCCAGGAGTTGATGCCCCTCTTCTTTAGAGATGCACCTTTGTAAGATTCCTGTGGTGCTTTTTTTGTAAAGCTCACCCTCATGGACCTTGTATGCTTTAGAGCATCGGACTATATGTCGTGCCTCCATCTGGTCCTCTGGGAGCTGTTGTCGAATGAGGTAGGCGAGCAGAGGTTCTATCCAGGGGGCAATTACGGCCATGATTTCATGGGTGGAAGGTGTTTCCTCGAGTGCGGAGCCACCGATGATATGGTCGTCGGGCTCCTTTTCCGGGGGAACATTGTGAGCGGGCTCATTGATTAGTGTGCCGGTGTCACCGTCCTGCCATACTACAGAGGGCTTGAAGAGCCGCTCGAGGAAAGTGTTTTTTGGAACCGGGTCGTGCTTGGCGCCCATGCGGGCGAGGATGTCCGCGGCTTGGTTGCTGTCCCTAGAGACATGGTGGAATTCTAGGCCCTCGAATCGGGCCGATATCCACAGAACCGCATTTCTGTATGCCGCCATCTTGGGGTCCTTGGCATCGAATTTGCCGTTGACTTGAGAGATCGCTAGGTTTGAATCTCCCCTTACTTCGAGGCGCTGCACTCCCATTGACATGGCCAGACGAAGACCATGTAGTAGTGCTTCGTATTCGGCTGCGTTGTTGGAGTCCATGTACATTATTTGTAGGACATACTAAACATTGTCACCTATAGGGGAGATTAGGATGCCCCCAGCCCCCAGTCGGGCTAACATTTTTGAGCCATCGAAATACATCATCCAGTGCGAGTATGTACTGTACTCTCGGGGTAGTTCGGCTTCGGTCCATTCGGCTATAAAATCGGCCAGTACTTGAGATTTAATAGCTCGGCGTGGTTTGTATGTTATCTCGAAGGGAAGGAGCTCGATGGCCATTTGGCGATGCGGCCCGTGGCGTCCCTGTTGTTGATTATATCATTCAAGGGGACCTCTGGCGCCACTGTGACCGAACATTCTTGAAAGTAGTGTCGTAGCTTTCGGGACGCCATAAAAACCGTATAAGCTATCTTTTGATAGTGGGGGTATTGTGATTTGCATGGCGTAAGTACCTCGGACACATAGTAGACCGGCTTCTAGACTTGGAACTTGTGGCCCTCAGACTCCCGCTCCATGACTAAGGATGGCAATGGGTCAGGTTTGGATCGGGTTGAACAATATCAAATCCATATCCATATCCATGAAGGCAGTCTTTGCCCGCCCATGAAAAAATCAACGGGTGAAAAATTGTGTCCATGTCCAAACCCGATGGATATCCATACCCATTGGATATCCATTGGGTCCTCTCAAGACATATAAATAAGACATAACACAATGTTAACATAAGCTCTTCCATTCTTCACCTCATGGCACGCTAGGCTTCACTTAGGGTAAACATCAATTATGGTAAATCAACGTCCACTAACAACCTAAGATCATTAATATTTTTTTTAACAGATGAGAATGAGTGAATGACAAGTCATTTAACAAGGATAAAAAAAATAAGGGAAGGGGCGTTCGAGTATGTTAGGGGGCATTGAATGTCAACTAATAAAAGTTACGTCGGGGATTGTGTAATTTCTTTTGCATGTTTTAGATAACAAAGTGTAAAATTGCAGTGGGACATGTGTAGGGATAGCAGATTTTTGCCCATTAAGTCATACTATCGGGTCGGGTTTGGAAATACCCATAGGTAAAAGATTATATCCATGCCCTACCCACCAGCAATCGGGTCGGGTTTGGGCGCCGCCCATGGACACAAAAGCATATCCAAACCCTATCCATTCGGGTCGGATATCCATGGATATCCATGTCCATGGGTAAAATTGCCATCCTTATCCATGACGAGTGATGACCCACAAGTATAGGGGATCAATTGTAGCTCTTTTCGATAAGCAAGAGTGTTGAACCCAGCGAGGAGCAGAAGGAAATGACAAGTGGTTTTCAGCAAGGTAATGTCTGCAAGTGCTGAAATTGTAAGTAACAGAGTAGTTTGATAGCAAGATAATTTGTAACGAGCAAGTAACGATAGTAGTAACAAAAGTGCAGCAAGGTATCCCAATCCTTTTTGAGGCAAAGGACAGGCCAAAACGGTCTCTTATAATAAGCAAAGCGTTATTGAGGGTACACGGGAATTTCATCTAGTCACTTTCACCATGCTGGTTCGATTTGTGTTCGCTACTTTGATAATTTGATATATGGGTGGACCGGTGCTTAGGTGATGTTCTTACTTGAACAAGCCTCCTACTTTTGATTAACCCTCTCGCAAGCGTCCGCAACTACAAGAAAAGTATTAAGAATAAATTCTAACCATAGCATTAAACTTTTGGATCCAATCGGTCCCTTACGGAATAGTGCATAAACTAGGGTTTAAGCTTCTGTCACTCTCGCAACCCATCATCTACTTACTACTCCACAATGCATTCCCTTAGGCCCAAATATGGTGAAGTGTCATGTAGTCGACATTCACATGACACCACTAAGGGAATCACAACATACATACTATCAAAATATCGAACACATATCAAGTTCACATGATTACTTGCAACATGATTTATCCCGTGACCTCAAGAACAAAAGTAACTACTCACAAATGATAATCATGCTCAAGATCAGAGGGGTATTAAATAGCATATTGGATCTGAACATATAATCTTCCACCAAATAAACCATATAGCAATCAACTACAAGATGTAATCAACACTACTAGTCACCCACAAGCACCAATCTATAGTTCCGGTAACAAGATTGAACACAAGAGATGAACTAGGGTTTGAGATGAGATGGTGTTGTTGAAGATGTTGATGGAGATTGCCCTCCCCAAGATGGGAGAGTTGTTGCTGATGATGATGACGATGATTTCCCCCTCCGGGAGGGAAGTTCCCCCGGCGGAATCGCTCCGCCGGATGGCAAAAGTGCTCCTGCCCAAGTTCCGCCTCGAGACGGTGGCGCTCCGTCCCGAAAATCCTCTCCTTATTTTTTCTAGGTCAAAATGACTTATATACTAGAAGATGGGCACCGGAGGTGGGCCTGGGTGAGCACAACCCACCAGGGCACGCCTGGGCTCCCTGGCGCGCCCAGGTGGGTTGTGCCCACCTGGTGGGCCCCCTCTGGTACTTATTTGCTCCAATATTCTTCAAATATTCCATAAAAAATCTCCGTAAAGTTTCAGCTTGTTTGGAGTTGTGCAGAATAGGTGGCCTGACGTAGCTTTTCCAGGTCCAGTCCAGCTGCCGGAATTCTCCCTCTTTGTGTGTACCTTGCATATTATGAGAGAAAAGGCATTAGAATTACTCCAAAAAGCCTTATAATGCATAAAAACATCATAAATAACAGTAGGAAAACATGATGCAAAATGGACGTATCAACTCCCCCAAGCTTAGACCTCACTTGTCCTCAAGCGAAAACCAAAATCGAAAAACATGTCCACATGCTTAGAGAGAGAGGTGTCGATAAAAACAAAATACGGACATAGAAGCATCATGTAGATTATTATAACAGCAACAAATTTAAACATAAGACTTTTATCATAGAACTTTGATCATAGGCTTCTCAAGAATAAGTGGAAGTTCATCACACAATTGAAGTATAAAGCATAAACTCTTTTAGAAACCAACAAACTATGTTCTCAGTCAACTTTGCAACTACAATTCAGCATCTTTTCAGGAAGGGTCACGTATCGGAGCCTTTAGGCAAGTCCACAAACTCAACCATCATACAGTCTTCTATGATTGCTAACACTCACCGCATACACATGAGCAAAATGTTTCAGCCAGACACATAGAAACATAGGGGCTTGTAGTTTCGCCTCCCAACGTATTCACCTCAAGGGCGATGTCAACAATAATAACTTATGCCACCCATATTCAACTGGACATATGTGCCTAGATCTTTCCTCACCACATGATGCTTGCCAAAGGATAAAAATAAAAGGAAAAGAGAGAAGAACTTTGACTCTTTGCATAAAAGTAAAAGATAGGCCCTTCGCAGAGGGAAGCAGAGGTTGCCATGCGCTTATTTGTTTGTATGCTCAACCCCTTAGTGCAAAAGAGAGTCATGTTGTATTGCCCTTGTGATGGCAACCTTTATTATGGAGTCTGTCGCTTTTATTCTTCACCATCACAAGTCCGTACAACGCTCAATTTTCCTTTACACTAAATGATCTCACACTTTTAGAAGCAATTTTTATTGCCTTATTGCACCGATGACAACTTACTTGAGGGATCTTGCTCAATCCCTAGGTAGGTATGGTGGACACTTGAAAATAAGATTTGGGTTTAAGGGTTTTTGGATGCACAAGTAGTATCTCTACTTAGTGCGGAATTTTGGCTAGCAAAGATAGGGGGCAAGCACCACATGTTGAAGGATCTATGACAATATAACTTCTATGTGAATATGAACAAGCATAAATCATTACATTGTCTTCCTTGTCCAACGTCAACAATTTTGGCATATAATAATTTGATGGGGGCTCACAATCACAAAAGATTCCTAGGATAGTGTATTTGTATGTGAATCTTCTCTTCCCTTATTAATTCTTTCATGAGTTGCATCATTGACCAATGCTATGTTTGTCAATCTTTAATAAAATTTTCTACTTATACTTTTCCTTATGTGGTGCCATCACCTACCATAAGATTAGCATATGATCTTTTTCTTTTATTTCCCTTCTTTTTATTTATATCCTTTCTTTTTATTACAACATGAAAGTAAGAAAGCAAAAACTCAGACTAAACTTTATTATAAATCTTGCACACGATTACAAGGATAGACCACTAAGCAAGCTCTCGAAAAGAAAGGATCGAACTAAACTTTTATTCATCTAAGGCAAAAGATCGAACAAAAATAAGTAAAGGCAAAAAGATAGTGGGGATGATACGATACCGGGGCACCTCCCCCAAGCTTGGCGGAAGCCAAGGGGAGTGCCCATACCCGAAACTCAATTTTCTTTTTGTGGTGAAGAAGAAGGTGGTGGTGAAGTAGAAGAGACCCTGTCCTTCAAGATCAAGAGATTCTCCAATCTACGGATGATGCTTCGGAGGTAGATGATATGCTCTTGATGCAGAATATTTTCACGAGTGAGATATTTATTCTGCACACGAACCGTTTCAATGATCCGAAAGGCCTCAATCTCTGTAGGGGTAAGATGAGCATAATAAGGTTTAAGGATATCTTCTTCTTCTTCCTCCTCGGTCGGAAGTGCTTGCTTGATCCTCGGGGCTTGATCTACGGTAACCTCCTTATTATTGTCTCCCTTGACGGCTTCTGCTGGCTCTTCCCTCTTCAGCTCGATTTTCATCAACGAAGCATCTTCTTCCACGTTGTTGGAGGAGGAAGAAGACATGATGCCTGGCTTAACATATCTGACCGAAAATAGCAAGAAAAGAGAACAGAAGATTTCTCCACGATACGGTGGTCAATAGGTTCGGGGAGTATATAAAGATTTTTTATCTTGGGAAACAAGCAAATGGAAGAAAAACGGAGTCCGGAAGGTGTCCCAGGTGGGCACAAGACACCAGGGCGCACCTGGCTTGCCAGGCGCGCCACCTGGTACGCTTCCTGGCAGTTTCTTATTTTCCTAATTTTCTAAATATTCCAAAACTGACAAAAAATATTTTTGTGGATTTTTCGGAGTCCGTTTACTTACCGTATCACGTACCTCCTTATTTTCACGATTCTGGAATGTTCCGGAAGGACTCTTTTATGTGTTCTTCCGGTGTCAAAGTTTGGATAATATTACTTTCAACATTAATGGGTGTACCTGAGATATAATATTTTATTCGTTGCCCATTAACAACCTTCGGGTTAGTACCTTCGGCATTATTTATTTTGATAGCTCCAGACCGATAAACCTCCTCGATAACATAGGGTCCTTCCCATTTGGAGAGGAGTTTTCCTGCAAAGAATCTGAAACGAGAGTTGTACAAAAGAACATATTCTCCAACTTTGAACTCACGCTTTTGGATTCTTTTATCATGCCATCTTTTAACTTTTTCTTTAAATAATTTGGCATTTTCATAAGCTAGGGTTCTCCATTCATCTAGTGAGCTAATATCAAATAACCTCTTTTCACCGGCAAGTTTGAAATCATAGTTGAGTTCTTTGACTGCCCAATATGCTTTATGTTCTAACTCAAGAGGCAAATGACAAGCTTTTCCATAGACCATTTTATAAGGAGACATACCCATAGGATTTTTATATGCGGTTCTATAAGCCCAAAGTGCATCATCTAATTTCTTAGACCAATTCTTCCGGGACCTATTGACAGTCTTTTGCAAAATTAATTTTATTTCTCTATTGCTAAGTTCAACTTGACCACTAGACTGAGGATGATAGGGTGATGCAATTCTATGGTTAACATCATACTTGGCAAGCATTTTACGGAAAGCACCATGAATAAAGTGTGAACCACCATCAGTCATTAAATATCTAGGGACTCCAAACCTTGGGAAAATAACTTCCTTAAGCATTTTAATAGAGGTATTGTGATCAGCACTACTAGTTGGAATAGCTTCTACCCATTTAGTAACATAATCAACAGCAACCAAAATATGTGTATACCCATTAGAGGAAGGAAAAGGTCCCATGTAATCAAATCCCCAAACATCAAATGGTTCAACAGCAAGTGAATAATTCATAGGCATTTCTTGACGCTTACCGATATTACCTATTCTTTCACATTCATCACAAGATAAGACAAACTTATGGGCATCCTTGAAGAGAGTAGGCCAATAAAATCCAGATTGCAATACCTTGTGAGCAGTTCTGTCTCCAGCATGATGCCCTCCATAAGCTTCGGAGTGACATTTCCGTAGGATTTGCCCCTGTTCATGCTCAGGTACACAACGTCTAATAATACCATCTACTCCTTCTTTATAAAGATTTGGGTCATCCCAAAAGTAATGTCTTAAGTCATAGAAGAATTTTTTCTTTTGTTGGTATGTAAAGCTAGGTGGTAAATATTTAGCAACATTGTAATTAGCATAGTCAGCATACCAAGGAGTGTTATTAGAAACATTTATTGCAGCTAACTGCTCATCAGGAAAACTATCATCAATAGGTAGTGGGTCATCAAGCACATTTTCAAGTCTAGACAAGTTATCAGCTACGGGGTTCTCAGCTCCTTTTCTATCGGTGATATGTAAATCAAATTCTTGTAGCAAGAGAACCCATCGAATAAGTCTAGGTTTAGCATCTTTATTTTCCATAAGATATTTAATAGCAGCATGATCGGTGTGAACAATTACTTTTGAATCAACAATATCAGATCTAAATTTATCACAAGCAAACACCACTGCTAGAAATTCATTTTCAGTAGTAGCATAATTCCGTTGTGCACTGTCTAGAGTTTTACTAGCATAATGTATAACATTTAGTTTCTTATCAACTCTTTGTCCTAGAACAGCACCAACAGCATAATCACTAGCATCACACATAATTTCAAAAGGCAAGTTCCAATCAAGTGGTTGAACAATAGGTGCAGAAATTAAGGCTTTCTTGAGTGTTTCGAAGGCTTCTAAACAATCATCATCAAAAACAAAAGGAGTATCCTTTTGCAAAAGATTTGTAAGAGGCCTAGAAATTTTAGAAAAGTCTTTGATAAATCTCCTATAGAAACCAGCATGACCTAGGAAACTACGAATACCTTTGATATCTTTAGGACATGGCATTTTCTCAATTGCATCAACCTTAGCTTTGTCCACTTCAATACCTCTTTCAGAAATTTTATGGCCCAAAACAATACCTTCATTAACCATAAAGTGGCACTTCTCCCAATTCAAGACAAGATTTGTTTGCTCGCATCTCTGCAAAACTCGATCAAGATTGCTTGAACAATCATCAAAAGACTTCCCATAAACAGAGAAGTCATCCATGAAAACCTCAACAATCTTTTCACAAAAGTCAGAGAATATAGCAGTCATACATCTTTGAAAGGTAGTAGGTGCATTGCATAAACCAAAAGGCATACGTCTATAAGCATAAGTTCCAAAGGGACAGGTGAAAGTGGTCTTTTCTTGATCAGGTTCAGAAACAGGTATTTGTGAAAAACCAGAATATCCATCAAGGAAGCAAAAGTGTGTGTGCTTAGATAATCTTTCTAGCATTTGATCAATAAAAGGCAGAGGGTAATGATCTTTTCTAGTTGATTTATTTAATTTTCTGAAATCAATTACCATTCTATAGCCTGTAACAATTCTTTATGGAATAAGTTCATTCTTATCATTAGGAACAATAGTAATACCTCCTTTCTTAGGAACACAATGAACAGGACTTACCCATCTACTATCAGCTATAGGATAGATTATACCTGCTTCCAGAAGTTTTAAGATTTCCATTCTTAATACTTCCTTCATTTTCGGATTTAACCGACGTTGGTGATCGACAACGGGTTTAGCATCAGGTGCCATATTAATCTTGTGCTGACATAGAGTGGGACTAATGCCCTTTAAATCATCAAGAGTATACCCAATAGCAGCTCGGTGCTTCCTTAGAACTTTCAATAATCTTTCTTCTTCATGTTCTGAAAGGTTAGCACTAATAATAATAGGATATATCTTCTTTTCATCAAGATAAGCATATTTCAAAGTGTCTGGCAATTGTTTTAATTCAAACACAGGATCACCTTTAGGTGGAGGAGGACCTCCTAGAGTTTCAATAGGCAAATTGTGTTTAAGCAGAGGACGTTGTTCAAAGAAAATCTTATCTATTTCATTTCTCTCATGCATATGTAAATCATTTTCATGGTCTAGCAAATATTGTTCTAAAGGATCAGTAGGAGGCACAGCAATAGAAGCAAGACCAATTATTTCATCCTTACTAGGCAATTCTTTTTCATGAAGCTTTCTACTAAACTTGGAAAAATTAAACTCATGAGACTCATCACCAAACCTAACACCGACAGTTTGTTTTTCACAATCTATTTTAGCATTAACGGTGTTCAAGAAAGGTCTACCAAAGATAATGGGACAAAAGTCATCTTGTGGGGAACCAAGAACAAGGAAATCACTAGGGTATTTTATTTTCCCACACAAGACTTCAACATCTGTAACAATCCCAATTGGTGATATGGTGTCTCTATTAGCAAGTTTAATATTAACATCTATGTCTTCTATTTCTGCGGGTGCTATGTCATTCATAATTTCTTGATATAAGGAATAAGGAATAGCACTCACACTAGCACCTATGTCACATAGACCATGATAACAGTGATCTCCTATTTTAATTGAGACAACAGGCATGCCAACAACAGGTCTATGATTATCCTTTTTATCACATTTGGCAATTCTAGCAGCTTCTTCACAGAAGTAAATAACATGCCCATCTACGTTTTCTTCCAGGAGATCCTTAATCATAGCAACACTAGGTTCCACTTTAATTTGTTCATCAGGTTTAGGTGTTCTAATATAACTTTTGTTAACCACAGTTGAAACTTTAGCATGTTCCTTTATCCTAACAGGGAAAGGTGGTTTCTCAATATAAGCAGTAGGAACAACTGGATCAACATTATAAATTATGGTTTCCTCTTTAATTGGTACCGGTTCTTTAACTTCTTCTTTAACAAGTGGGTGATATTTGAACCACTTCTCCTTAGGGAGATCAACATGAGTAGCAAATGATTCACAAAAGGAGGCTACTATCTCAGAGTCAAGTCCATATTTAGTGCTAAACTTTTGAAAAGCATCGGTATTCATAAAAGATTTAACACAATCATACTTAAGCTTAATACCTGACTCTTTACCTTCGTCGAGTTCCCAATCTTTAGAGCTGCATTTAATTCTTTCCAAAAGCTCCCATCGGAATTCAATAGTCTTCTTCATAAAAGAATCAGTACAAGAGGTATCAAGCATGGATTGATCATCACGAGAAAGCCGAGCATAAAAGTTCTAGATAATAATTTCTCTTGAGAGCTCATGGTTGGGGCATGAATATAACATTGACTTAAGCCTCCCCCAAGCTACAGCGATACTTTCTCCTTCAAGAGGCCAAAAATTATATATATAATTCCGATCACGATGAACTAGATGCATAGGATAAAAAATTTGGTGGAACTCCAATTTCAATCGATTCCAATTCCAAGATCCAATATCATCGCATAGCCTATACCATGACAATGCTTTTCCCTTCAAAGATAAAGGGAAAACCTTTTTCATAACTTCATCTTCGGGTAAACCTGCAAGCTTAAACAATCCACAAATTTGTTCCACATATATCAAGTGCATATCGGGATGTTCGGTTCCATCTCCTGCATAAGGATTAGCTAGCAGTTGTTCTATCATACCCGAAGGAATTTCATATTCAATATTTTCAGTAGGTGCAGTAGGTTGAGGGGTAGCTAATTGTGGTTCCGGTCGAGGTGAAGATACCCCGAACAAACCCCTCAAAGGATTGTTTTCCATAGTAACAAGTGACAATAAATTTCAGCACACTATATAAATGTTTCCTTACAAAATTCCACTTACCAAAGGCGCTTCACTCCCCGGCAACGGCGCCAGAAAATAGCCTTGATGACCCACAAGTATAGGGGATCAATTGTAGCTCTTTTCGATAAGTAAGAGTGTCGAACCCAACGAGGAGCAGAAGGAAATGACAAGTGGTTTTCAGCAAGGTAATGTCTGCAAGTGTTGAAATTGTAAGTAACAGAGTAGTTTGATAGCAAGATAATTTGTAACGAGCAAGTAACGATAGTAGTAACAAAAGTGCAGCAAGGTAGCCCAATCCTTTTGAGGCAAAGGACAGGCCAAAACGGTCTCTTATAATAAGCAAAGCGTTATTGAGGGTACACGGGAATTTCATCTAGTCACTTTCACCATGTTGGTTCGATTTGTGTTCGCTACTTTGATAATTTGATATGTGGGTGGACCGGTGCTTAGGTGCTGTTCTTACTTGAACAAGCATCCTACTTATGATTAACCCTCTCGCAAGCGTCCGCAACTATGAGAAAAGTATTAAGAATAAATTCTAACCATAGCATTAAACTTTTGGATCCAATCGTCCCTTACGGAATAGCGCATAAACTGGGGTTTAAGCTTCTGTCACTCTCGCAACCCATCATCTACTTACTACTCCACAATGCATTACCTTAGGCCCAAATATGGTGAAGTGTCATGTAGTCGACGTTCACATGACACCACTAAGGGAATCACAACATACATACTATCAAAATATCGAACACATATCAAGTTCACATGATTACTTGCAACATGATTTCTCCCATGACCTCAAGAACAAAAGTAACTACTCACAAATGATAATCATGCTCAAGATCAGAGGGGTATTAAATAGCATATTGGATCTGAACATATAATCTTCCACCAAATAAACCATATAGTAATCAACTACAAGATGTAATCAACACTACTAGTCACCCACAAGCACCAATCTATAGTTCCGGTAACAAGATTGAACACAAGAGATGAACTAGGGTTTGAGATGAGATGGTGCTGTTGAAGATGTTGATGGAGATTGCCCTCCTCAAGATGGGAGAGTTGTTGGTGATGATGACGATGATTTCCCCCTCAGGGAGGGAAGTTCCCCCGGCGGAATCGCTCCGCCGGAGGGCAAAAGTGCTCCTGCCCAAGTTCCGCCTCGAGACGGTGGCGCTCCATCCCGAAAGTCCTCTCCTTATTTTTTCTAGGTCAAAATGACTTATATACCAGAAGATGGGCACCGGAGGTGGGCCTGGGTGAGCACAACCCACCAGGGCGCGCCTGGGCTCCCTGGCGCACCTAGGTGGGTTGTGCCCACCTGGTGGGCCCCCTCTGGTACTTATTTGCTCCAATATTCTTCAAATATTCCATAAAAAATCTCTGTAAAGTTTTAGATTGTTTGGAGTTGTACAGAATAGGTGGCCTGACGTAGCTTTTCCAGGTCCAGATTTCCAGCTGCCGGAATTCTCCCTCTTTGTGTGTACCTTGCATATTATGAGAGAAAAGGAATTAGAATTACTCCAAAAGCCATTATTGTGCATAAAAACATCATAAATAACAGTAGAAAAACATGATGCAAAATGGACGTATCAACGAGCACCGCGCTAACCACCTGATTGGTGGCTGAAATGTATAGTAGCATGGGATCGCCGACGCTAGGTGCGGCTAGGATAGGGTTGCCAGCGAGAAGTGTTTTAATCTCCTCGAGCACCACAGTTTCTTCGTCTATCCATTGGAAGTTCTTGGTATTTTTAAGCGGTCTATAGAGTGGGAGCGTCTTTTCTCCGAGGCGAGATTTGAAGCGGCTCAAGGCTGCCACGTATCCGGACAATTTCTAGACGTGCTTGAGCTCTGTTGGTATTGCGAGCTGGGATAGCGCACTAATTTTGGCCGGGTTGGCCTCGATTCCTCTATGGGAGACGATGAATCCGAGCAACTTTTTGGCAGGGACCCCGAAGACGCATTTTTCCGGGTTGAGTCGTATATCATAGGCTCGCAAGTTGTCGAAGGTTTGGCGGAGGTCATCTATCAGCTGGTCGATGTTTTTGGTTTTGACAACCACATCGTCCATGTACGCCTCGACCGTTCTGTCGATTTGGTTTTCGAGGCATGCTTGAATCATGCGTTGGTATGTGGCTCCTTAGTTTTTCAGCCCGAACGGCATGGTGTTGAAGCAGAAAGTCCCGTAAGGAGTGATGAATGCGGTTGCCGCCTGGTCGGACTCCTTCATCTTGATCTGGTGGTATCCGGAGTACGCGTCAAGGAAGCATAGTGAGTCATGTCCGGCGATGGCATCGATGATCTGGTCTATTCTTGGCAGGGGAAAGGGTCCTTAGGGCAAGCCTTGTTAAGGTCTTTAAAATCGACATAGAGCCACCATGATTTGGCCTTTTTGGGTACCATAAACAGATTTGCTAACCACTCGGGGTGCTTGATCTCGCGGATGAATCCAGCCTCCAGCAGTTTTGTGAGTTCTTCGCCCATGGCTTGCCGTTTAGGTTCGGAAAACCGGCGTAGAGTCTGTTTCACTGGCTTGAAGCCTTTTAAGATGTTTAGGCTATGCTCTGCCATCCTGCATGGGATTCCCGACATGTCTGAGGGGTCCCAGGCGAATATTTCCCAGTTTTCACGCATTAACGTTCTTAACGCCTCATCGACTGCGGGGTCCAGCTGTGCTCCTATAGATGTCGTTTTATTGGGATCTGTTGGGTGCACTTGAAATTTTACTATTTCATCTGCTGGCTTGAATGATGTAGATTTTTGTCTTTTACTAAGGACCACATCATCCCTGTCGACTGTAGTGCGTAGTGCTGTCAACTCTTCGGTCGCGAGGGCTTCGGATAGTGCCTCTAGGGCGAGGGATGCCGTCTTGTTTTTGGCTCGTAAGGCTTTGCTTGGGTCGCTTTTAAGTGAGATTACCCCGTTGGGCCCTGGCATTTTGAGTTTCATGTACCCGTAATGCGGTATGGCCTGAAATCTCGAGAATGCCTCATGTCCTAGGAGGGCGTGGTATCCACTGCGGAAGGGCACAATGTGAAATAGCAAGGGTTCGGATCTGTAGTTATCGGGTGTGCCGAACACATCGTCCAGGGTTGTGCGTCCCGAGCAGTGTGCCTCCCTACCGGGTATTATACCTCGGAATGTGGTGTGGCTGCGTTTGATGCGAGATCTGTTGAGTTGCATCTTGTCGAGAGTATCCTCATAGATGAGGTTGAGGCCGCTGCCTCCGTCCATCAGCACTTTAGTCTGCCAAAAACCATCGACAATGGGGTCGAGGACCAGTGCGGCCGGTGCGTGGTTGCTACATGGACTTGGCTCGTCCTTCTCGTCGAAGGTAATAGGTGCGGCTGCCCATGGTTATGCAGCCGTCACTTGATATATCTGGCTGAGCTCTCGAAGAGCCTTTTTCCTTTTATTATTTGAGGCGAACGTTTCTTATACCATAAGGACGTCGTGGTCCTGTGGTGAAGCCGCGGACTGCTTATCTGGAGGTGTAAGGCCCAAGATTGGCTCGCCATATTTGGCCAGTTGTCTTACCACCCAACAGGCTCGAAGTCTATGGGTTGGGTTTGCATCTAGCAAGACCGAGTGTATTGGGCATGGTTTATCCAGCAACTCGTCCAACACTGATCTAGGTCTGGTTTTCTTTTCGTCGGGCTCGCGTTGCGGCGACTGATGTGTGTATGCTCGTTTAACGCAAGACTTTCCGTGCTGCGCGGCGGGCGGTGACCCCATGTTCACCTGTTGCGCCCTCCAAGTGTTTTCCATGGCGCAATACTTGTGTACCATGTCTGATAATTTGGTGAAGCTTTGAACTCGGCGACGAGCGAGGGCGTTCAAAAGGCCCTCGTCCTTGCAGGTGAACTGGAAAGCTTTCATTACCTCTTTGTCGCAGCAAGATGCCATCCTGTTTTTTACAAGGAGAAATCTAGCCAAATAATGATGGACTGTCTCATTTGGCAACTGTTTGACATTCATGAGGTCCCATATGTCCGGATTTCCCAAATCCGGGGAGTATTTCACATGGTGGGTGGGTGGGAAATTTTTTGGGATTCCCAACTGCGGTGGACCCGGACTATCCTCAATAGGAGGTTGAGTTGCGTCTAGTTTTGATCGCGCAGGGTTCGGATCCGGACTGATGTGTGGCTGGATCGGCTCGAGGCCAGATCCTGCTTTAGGGCTCAAGTCCGGACGTATTTCCGAGCTGGTGCTTGACTCCAAGCTAGAGACTCTAGTGTACACTATTTTTAGCCTATGAGGCTGCGGCCCCTCCTGGGCCTCTTTGACGGTAGTGACGAGGTGCGTGACCGGAGGGGTGTTGATTTCTCAGTCGTCGGGTTTAAGCCCGACCTGATCATAGGCCGTCGGCCTGATAATTGAGATTCCCATTGTGCGGAATAGACTTGCAAGGTGGTCTGCCGGCTGGGCACACGGGGTGCCGAACACTCTAGAGATTCGGCGGGGGATCTTGTGGATGGTCCGTCGGAGTCCGGCTTCAAGACCGAACCCTGGGAGACTGTCACATCCCTAGTTCTGGCTAGGCCAGTTTCATGTGTGCATCATGTTTATTTTCAAATGAAGTTGAAATGGGGATGACAGAAACCCCCAGCACATCTTAAACCAACTAGGGTTTACTAAAATCCTTTTCAATGAACCTGAAATGCCCTTCTAAAATGTTCATCATCTTTGCCTTGGTCTAGTATCTCTGACAAAAATGGTGCACACTTTTCTAGGACATCATAAGGTCACTAGATTAAATCATATGTTATTTGCATTTGGACATTTACATGCTATAAAATATTTTAAATGTCCAAATAATCATAAACTGAAATGTTCCACGTTGGATATACTCTATACAGTGGGCATGAGCAGTTTGGTGATTTTTGAAAGTGCTTAGGTATTTTTAGAAAAGCCACAAAGTTGCAGAAAAATAGAAAACAGGATTTAAAAGAGAAAGAGAGAGGACTTACCTGGC
Organism: Thinopyrum elongatum; assembly: GCA_011799875.1. Lineage (NCBI taxonomy): Eukaryota > Viridiplantae > Streptophyta > Magnoliopsida > Poales > Poaceae > Thinopyrum > Thinopyrum elongatum. Next base: position 412,078,160 of record CM022299.1, read on the forward strand.
ACCCCAACCGGCCCACCACTGTAGCAGCCCAGCTGGGCAAAGTCAGCCCAGCCCACCACCGCAGCCCCTCTGTCGCCTTCCTCCTCGCACCAGTAGGCAGGGGCGCGTGCCCGGCGCGCGCAGCCACACGCCGGCCACCTCCACCCTGCCTGCGTGCTTCCTCGTCGCCCTGGATCTCCCTCACGACGCCACGCATCCCCCCTGGTCGCCTCTCACTCTCTCTCGATCTCGACCCCCTTCTCTGCTCTCTCTCCCTCTCTGCCCGAGCGGAGCTTGTCGCCGCCGCTCGCTGCCCGCGTAGCCACCGCCTTCCCCTCGCCCTCTCTTCGTGTCCGGGTGCTCCGCCTCGTCGTCTGCATCGTCCTTGACGAGCCAAGCGACCAGGGACGCGCTGCATCGCCGCCATCATCGTCGTCTTCACCTCCAGCCGCCCGAGATCGCTGTCGTTGTTCCGGCCGCACCAGTGCATCCCCGAGCTCGCGCACGACGCCATCGAGACAGCTGTGACCTCTCCTCCGTTTCCTCTCCTTCCCCGTGCTCGATTTCGTGCCGTAACCCTGCTAACCGTCGAACCCGCGAGCACCACGCCGCCGGTCATGTCGCTGCCGTGGCCAGGGCCACCGCAGCTCACACCCGCGCACGTCACCACACTCAGCAACCTCCCAGAAGACCAACGCCGCCGCCCACAGCTCCTGCCGTGCCCCGCAGCACCCCGCGCGCACCTGGCCGTGCTCCGGCCGCCGCCCCGAGCTCATTTCCGGCGAGCTCAGGCCACCCCCGCCTCTCCCGCTTGCTCCAGAAGACGCGGACGAGCCCTGGCTCCTCGCCTGTTGCCTCCGCCGCACAAATGGTCGCCGTAGCGACGAACCCGACGCGCTCCGCCGCGTTCGGCCTCACCGGCGACTAACCGCCGGTCAAACTGGTCAACCGCGTAATTAACCCCCTCCCTGTGACACTGACAGTGGGTCCCGGTGCCCTAATCCTTTAATTAGATTAGAAATAACCCCCTGTTTAACATAGTGCCACTGACGTGTGGACCCCACATGTCAGATTTGACCTGGACGGCGCCTGTTGACCTGCTGACATCAGCATGACCTAATGCTGACGCAGTAATACATTTTCTGGATTTATTAATAATCAGGAAATTCCAGAAAATGCCCAAAACTTCTAAAATTCATAGTAATTCAACCGTAACTCCAAATGCAAAGATTTATATATATGTTTTTGGATCAGAAAAATCCAATCTATCCATCTGTACCATTTGCATGCATGTTTGAACAACCTAAGGTTGCTGTATATGGCAATTTGCATATTTGGCATTTAAATAAGCACATATGGAGTTTGAATTTGAACCCTTGGTTCAAACCAACTTCATTTAAATTATTGCTAGTTGCATTAGCTCAAACCACAGCATATTGCCATGTCATGATCATGCATCATATTGTTGCATTGCATTGATTTTTTTCTTTCTTGTTTGCCGGTAATTGTCCCCTCTCAGTAGACGGCGTTCCGACGATGAGATCGATGACACCGATGAAGAGCTATATTATCTTCAGAAGTGCCAGGTAAGCAAAACCCCCTTGTTCATTCCGATACAATCCCACTCTCTCGCTCCTGCTCTCTTGTACTGCATTAGGACAACATCGATTCAATTGTTACATGCTGCGGTAGCTGAACCCCTTTTCCTCTGCATGACCTGTCATTGCCACAGTAAATAGATGAAACCCACTAGCATGAGTAGGAGTTGTTTGAGCCCTGATGTGCCTACTCATTCATGCCTGTTTGTTATGCCTGCTACTGCTTAGAGTTGAGTCGGGTCTGATTCATCGGGAATGAGTTGGAATGGTGATGAACATGTCCTACTGTGTGTGAGCTAAGTGTGTGAACACGATTTGGTAAAGGTAGCGGTGAGAGGCCATGTAGGAGTACATGGTGGGTTGTCTCATTGAAACCGTCCTCAGGAACTGGGTTCTGTGTTTGTGATCCATGAACAGTTACTACCACACGTTGGGCCCTGAAATATGACCCCGCTCGACTTATTAACCGCCCCTGTCCTCTGTCCAGGAGTTGCAACTAGTTTCTGGTGTTTGTAGGATATGTGTTGGAGGCCGTGCGTAGCGCTGACCCTAGGGGTGGGCTATGTTGCGGTAGATACACTGTGGCCCGGTGTACCAAGCGCCCATTTGGTGTCTCGGGAACCCTGCACACATCGTTTGGGGCTGTGAGTGAAACCCCGGCCGGATCTCCTCGCGGATGGAACCCGAATAGGCGATAAACCTGGACTAAAGACTTGTGTGGTTAGTTAGGTCGTGGTCTACACCCACGTCGGCTTTCGCTTGAAGTCTGCCGAGCACATGTCATGTGCAGACGCTAAGTGGTGGAAACATGTGTGAAGAAGTACACCCCTGCAGGGTTAATATGATCTATTCGAATAGCCGTGTCCGCGGTAAAGGACTTCTGGGTTGCCTGTACAGTTCATAGACAAGTGAAAGTGGATACTCTAAAACTCGCAAGATAAGCGTGAGTGCCATGGATGGCGTTCTCGTAGGGAGACGGGAGCGGATCCATAGTGGTGTATTGATATGGTGAATATGTGGACTCGTGTGCGCCACCTCAAAAGAGTTACTTGCTGTCGTAGTTCAGGTTAGCCACTGAGTCAAAGCTGGCCTGCTGCAGTTAAACTCCACCACCCCCTTTGTTGATACCGATGCATATGTAGTTAGTTCTGATGTAAGTCTTGCTGGGTACATTTGTACTCACGTTTGCTTAATTTATGTTTTTGCAGAGAGACTCAGTCTCGCTAGTAGTTCCGCGTGGACTTCGACGTTTAGCTTGTTACCTCAGCTACGATCTTGTGCCCTCGACAGGATCTGGTAGATAGTCGGGCTTCTCAGCCTTTTTCACTTGTAGATGTCTGTACTCAGACATGATAGGCTTCCGCATGTGCTTTGACTTGTATGCTCTGAATGTTGGGTCATGAGACCCATGTTTGTAATACTTGGCTCCTCGGAGCCTAATGAATAAATACTCTGAGTCGTAGAGTCTTGTTGTGATGCCATGTTGTATTTGCCCATATCCAGCATATTGTGTGTATGATTGAAATGCTTGGTATGTGTGGGATCCGACAACCTAGTTGTTTATCCTTGGTAGCCTCTCTTATGGGGAAATGTAGTCTTGTGCTTCCATGAGTCATAGTAGTCCGCTACAGCCCGGTTCACCGGAGTCCTGCTAGCCCAGCACTACTACTCCGGAACACTTAGACTGGCCGGCATGTGTCCTTCCTCGATCCTGTGTCTATCCCTTCGGGGAAACGTCACGCGGTGTCTTTCGGAGTCCTGTTAGCCTGCTACAGCCCGGATTCCCGGAGTCCTGCTAGCCCAGTTGTTACAGCCCGAATTCACTCGCTGATGACCGACACGTTCGTTGCTGGGTCATGTATGCCTGTCCCCGTAAGTTAGTGCCACTTTGGGTTCACGACTAGTCATGTCGGCCCGGGTTCTCTGTCATATGGATGCTAGCGACACTATCATATACGTGAGCCAAAAGGCGCAAACGGTCCCGGGCCATGGTAAGGTGACACCCGTGGGAATACCGTGCGTGAGGCCGCAAAGTGATATGAGGTGTTACTGGCTAGATCGATGTGACTTGGAATCAGGGTCCTGACAGCGTTGGTATCAGAGCCTGACTGCCTGTAGGATTTCCAAGCCAAACTGGTCGAAGTCGAGTCTAGAAATGCTTTAGTTATATAAGGGAATTGATTGTGGAAGGGAATTTACTCCTTTACCTTATGCCCTTCTGATCTGAGTCAACCTCTTCTTTGCTACGGGGTTTAAGAACTAGGCTTCTCATCTTTCTATCAGGATCACGTGTTACTAATCCGTAGACTTATGGTAATGATGGATTCAAGCCTCTGTTCTGTTCCTACTACTTTTGTGTGTTGCTAGTTGATCTCAGAACCTTGATATTGTGTTGCTAAGTGGTTATGCCACCAATTGCAGGATGTCTCAAATCTTTTGAGCATTTACAACCGTTATGCTGTCCGAGTCATCCCAGGTTTCTAAATAGTCTGATGCATTTGCAAATCGCTTCTTTCCGTTCCCGATGTTTCTTTGGGCCAGTTTAACCACACCAATCAGTGAGTTGAGGTACTCTGTTGCCTCAACATATATCTTGGAGCTATTGTTATGACCCTAGGTGTCTTAGAGAACCACTCAGTAATCTCGCAATGCTTTGTATCCTCCATGTGATGATTCTGGCCATTATTTCCGAAAGCATCCTGTGATGCCATTTAGTTAGTAGGCATTCTATTTCTGGGTTCTTGAGCCCAAGATTCACTCTACTTACTTCCTGTTGTTAGTGTTCGCTAGTTCCTTTAGGATATTAGTAACCTTGCGACAGTCCTCGAGGTCCGTGGTATTTCCTTCTTCCAAATACCATGAACCATTAAGGCAGAAGTTCTTTGAACCAAAAGATCACAACCAGAGTGCTCTTGATGAGTTCTCCATTCTACATTGTGAATCTGCCAGTCCTACCTTTCTGCATGGATTATCTGGAAGAAATATGTTGAACTTGTTTGACATACTAAATCTATGCATCTGCAACTCAGAAAACTATATGTTCCTTTGAGTTGTCTCTCTTTAGTTGTATTCTGACCTCTGTCTATCAATTGATAGTCAGGACTAATTGTGCATTCGTGTTATCAATGCATATTATTCTTGTGGTCCGTCAAGCCGTTCTATTCCGGAATGACTAGGAGAAACAAACTCCAGTACCTCATCCATATCCCGGATTGGGTCAAAATAGTTGTGCTCCGCAGATCAAAATGCCAATCCAGCTTTTGATTTTGTTCTACCCTGAAGGATTACCGTCTTATGTCAAGAATGTCATGAAAATTGCACAACCTCTTATGAATTCTTGACGAAGTGATACTTCTCGCCATAGTTCTTCATTCCTCGGTCTCCGTGTTGTTGCAACCGGAATACCGACAAGGGAATCGTGATGTGTGAAATAAACACTCCCAGCAACCCCGTTGCTTGGTAGTTAATGGACAATAATCTCATTCTTAGCGTGTTGATTGCTGAATCATCACCCTGAGGTTGATCGTGCCACCTAGTCCATATTTCTGGTGCACCCTTCGATCAATGAGTTAGGATTATGTCAATCCCTTGCTTATTTGATCACATCGTCTTGCCCTGAAAAGCAAGATTGTTCTCGAGCTTAGTTACATATCGGTGGTTCGTGATTTTCCGATTATCTTCTCAGAAGTATCACCAGGTTGTCCCCTGACTGTTATGTTGAGCTCGTGATCAAGTTGGTTTCTTGTAACCAACCCTTCTCCAAGAATCTGTGTCGAATACCCTGAGCTAGTTGGTTAAGCTAAATAACAACTTGGAGAGTTGGAAGATAAAAGCTTGCCTAGCTTAGTTCATTTCAAGGGGTATATCTGTGTGTGTTGAAGAAAGATGATATCTTCATCGATTGGTCCTCGTGATCAGTTGTTGGATCTATTGTCTTATCAAAACTTTGATTTGAGTATGGGCCATCACCAAATCAAATCAGTACCAACGATGTTCGTAATGTTGTCTTACTCGTGGTTGATCCCTCGAGCATACATCATTACATCTTTTGGTATGACCAGTGCTATCACCTTGTTCACATAATTGTGGAATTCCATTTTTATGGAAACCTGGATGAAATGTTGTTGAGCCCATCAACAACATACTTATTTTCTCCATAATTTTGTTGAACATTAAGTTAGTGTTGGAAACTTTTGAAAGCATTTCTTCATGCTAGCTCATGGAGCATATGTTTGGATGAAAGAAGTGACTTCCTCTAATTCATGTGCATTCGATGCAAGTTGCCGCAGTGAATTTGAGAAAAGTTTGTTATGCTTCCTCTGGAATCATTCCAAGCCAGTCATGCATGTGCAAAGTATACCATGGTTTTGTAGATTAATTACCTCCTCTCCATATGTATTCCATAGCACACCAAGCCACTGATTGATTTGTTCAAGGAGAAGAAGTTCCTTTCTAAGACCCGGGGCTTATGCAAGGACTTCGATATCCTCGATGATCGTTCCCCACCTGAACTCGGTAGCATTTTATTATAAGACTACCACGTGGTCATGCTTGTCTGGGACAGCGTGTTCACATGTGTGTAGCAGATCCAGCTCAAGTTTTGGAACCTACTATCGTAGTTCATCTCCCGAGAATCTCGCAACGTTATCTCGTCGATTTGTGTTGCAATCCTTCCTTTCAGACATGATGAGTCTGGAAATATTCCGTTACCAACCAGATCTGAATCTCAGGCAGATATTATGGTTGGAGCTATTCCAAGATCTATGATGTAGGTCCCGACAAGGTTGATGTTCTGGCTGACACACCTAGCCTGGAGAGTTATCATTGTAGTATCTTGATTGAGCAATTTTACCATCTTTCTACATGAGGATTTCATGCGACTTATTCTAGAAGTTGCTCCCTAGGAATTCATGTGCTCCCAGTTCCTTCGATTTTGCTATAATCATTCGAATAGTGGAATCACTTTCTCCTGATGAGCTTCTCCCCAGTTACTAGAATCATTCCCAGCATTTGCATTTTGTTCCCAGCCTGCACCTGCCGTGGTGCCATCCTACCATGGGTTCCACCCATTTCTGGTGATAAGCAAAAATCATCCATTACGTTGTCTTCTACAAGGTAGTCCACATCATTCATCCTAGTCCGACTATGTCATTCTCTGGAACTCCTTCAAATGTTCGATTGTGATTGCCTTAGGCTGGTTTAGAGGATTTTATTGATCTCTGTATCAAAAGTAATTCTTTTTGCCACTTAAGGAAATAACTCTATGAGTCACCTCCTCTAAGGTGTCTCGTTATGGTATCATGGCAACTCAAATCCTCGCTACGTTGACAACCGTTCACCACCTTGTTAAGCGTGAAATTTTTGTCTACCTAGTGAACCTTCGTCATCTGCTTCACTCCATCCCTTTGGATGTGTGCTTCGTGTCTCAGCTCGAGAGATGTTGCTATGTCTCATTCCATGAGCTGATCCTGAGTTGTTCGATCTTCGAGAAGATCGATCCTTCTAGAGTTTTCCCTTTCCTCTCGTTGTCATGTTAGTTGGAGTTCTCAGAGCAAGACATCGAGACAAAGATGGTGATCGGATCAACGTTCTTATGAGATGCAACCTGGATTGTGAAGATTGTGTTAGTTTGCGTTCCCCTTTCATCTTACCCTACGCTTGAATCTCGGGGCGAGATTCTTTTGAGTAGGGGTGAGTTGTCACATCCCTAGTTCTGGCTAGGCCAGTTTCATGTGTGCATCATGTTTATTTTCAAATGAAGTTGAAATGGGGATGACAGAAACCCCCAGCACATCTTAAACCAACTAGGGTTTACTAAAATCCTTTTCAATGAACCTGAAATGCCCTTCTAAAATGTTCATCATCTTTGCCTTGGTCTAGTATCTCTGACAAAAATGGTGCACACTTTTCTAGGACATCATAAGGTCACTGGATTAAATCATATGTTATTTGCATTTGGATATTTACATGCTATAAAATATTTTAAATGTCCAAATAATCATAAACTGAAATGTTCCACGTTGGATATACTCTATACAGTGGGCATGAGCAGTTTGGTGATTTTTGAAAGTGCTTAGGTATTTTTAGAAAAGCCACAAAGTTGCAGAAAAATAGAAAACAGGATTTAAAAGAGAAAGAGAGAGGACTTACCTGGCACCCCAACCGGCCCACCACTGTAGCAGCCCAGCTGGGCAAAGTCAGCCCAGCCCGCCACCGCAGCCCCTCTGTCGCCTTCCTCCTCGCGCCAGTAGGCAGGGGCGCGTGCCCGGCGTGCGCAGCCACACGCCGGCCACCTCCACCCTGCCTGCGTGCTTCCTCGTCGCCCTGGATCTCCCTCACGATGCCACGCATCCCCCCTGGTCGCCTCTCACTCTCTCTCGATCTCGACCCCCTTCTCTGCTCTCTCTCCCTCTCTGCCCGAGCAGAGCTTGTCGCCGCCGCTCGCTGCCCGCGTAGCCACCGCCTTCCCCTCGCCCTCTCTTCGTGTCCGGGTGCTCCGCCTCGTCGTCTACATCGTCCTTGACGAGCCAAGCGACCAGGGACGCGCTGCATCGCCGCCATCATCGTCGTCTTCACCTCCGGCCGCCCGAGATCGCTGTCGTTGTTCCGGCCGCACCAGTGCATCCCCGAGCTCGCGCACGACGCCATCGAGACCACTGTGAGCTCTCCTTCGTTTCCTCTCCTTCCCCGTGCTCGATTTCGTGCTGTAACCCTGCTAACCATCGAACCCGTGAGCACCACGCCGCCGGTCATGTCGCTGCCGTGGCCAGGGCCACCGCAGCTCACACCCGCGCACGCCACCGCACTCAGCAACCTCCCAGAAGACCAACGCCGCCGCCCACAGCTCCTGCCGTGCCCCGCAGCACCCCGCGCGCACCTGGTCGTGCTCCGGCCGCCGCCCTGAGCTCGTTTCCGGCGAGCTCAGGCCACCCCCGCCTCTCCCGCTTGCTCCAGAAGACGCGGACGAGCCCTGGCTCCTCGCCCGTTGCCTCCGCCGCACAAATGGTCGCCGTAGCGACGAACCCGACGCGCTCCACCTCGTTCGGCCTTGCCGGCGACTAACCGCCGGTCAAACTGGTCAACCGCGTAATTAACCCCCTCCCTGTGACACTGACAGTGGGTCCCGGTGCCCTAATCCTTTAATTAGATTAGAAATAACCCCCTGTTTAACATAGTGCCACTGACGTGTGGACCCCACATGTCAGATTTGACCTGGACGGCGCCTGTTGACCTGCTGACATCAGCATGACCTAATGCTGACGCAGTAATACATTTTCTGGATTTATTAATAATCAGGAAATTCCAGAAAATGCCCAAAACTTCTAAAATTCATAGTAATTCAACCGTAACTCCAAATGCAAAGATTTATATATGTTTTTGGATCAGAAAAATCCAATCTATCCATCTGTAGCATTTGCATGCATGTTTGAACAACCTAAGGTTGCTGTATATGGCAATTTGCATATTTGGCATTTAAATAAGCACATATGGAGTTTGAATTTGAACCCTTGGTTCAAACCAACTTCATTTAAGTTATTGCTAGTTGCATTAGCTCAAACCACAGCATATTGCCATGTCATGATCATGCATCATATTGTTGCATTGCATTGATTTTGTTCTTTCTTGTTTGCCGGTAATTGTCCCCTCTCAGTAGACGACGTTCCGACGATGAGATCGATGACACCGATGAAGAGCTATATTATCTTCAGAAGTGCCAGGCAAGCAAAACCCCCTTGTTCATTCTGATACAATCCCACTCTCTCGCTCCTACTCTCTTGTACTGCATTAGGACAACATCGATTCAACTGTTACATGCTGCGGTAGCTGAACCCCTTTTCCTCTGCATGACCTGTCATTGCCACAGTAAATAGATGAAACCCACTAGCATGAGTAGGAGTTGTTTGAGCCCTGATGTGCCTACTCATTCATGCCTGTTTGTTATGCCTGCTACTGCTTAGAGTTGAGTCGGGTCTGATTCATCGGGAATGAGTTGGAATGGTGATGAACATGTCCTACTGTGTGTGAGCTAAGTGTGTGAACACGATTTGGTAAAGGTAGCGGTGAGAGGCCATGTAGGAGTACATGGTGGGTTGTCTCATTGAAACCGTCCTCAGGAACTGAGTTCTGTGTTTGTGATCCATGAACAGTTACTACCACATGTTGGGCCCTGAAATATGACCCCGCTCGACTTATTAACCGCCCCTGTCCTCTGTCCAGGAGTTGCAACTAGTTTCTGGTGTTTGTAGGATATGTGTTGGAGGCCGTGTGTAGCACTGACCCTAGGGGTGGGCTATGTTGCGGTAGATACACCGTGGCCCGGTGTACCGAGCGCCCGTTTGGTGTCTCGGGAACCCTGCACACATCGTTTGGGGCTGTGAGTGAAACCCCGGCCGGATCTCCTCGCGGATGGAACCCGAATAGGCGATAAACCTGGACTAAAGACTTGTGTGGTTAGTTAGGTCGTGGTCTACACCCACGTCGGCTTTCGCTTGAAGTCTGCCGAGCACATGTCGTGTGCAGACGCTAAGTGGTGGAAACATGTGTGAAGAAGTACACCCCTGCAGGGTTAATATGTTCTATTCGAATAGCCATGTCCGCGGTAAAGGACTTCTGGGTTGCCTGTACAGTTCATAGACAAGTGAAAGTGGATACTCTAAAACTCGCAAGATAAGCGTGAGTGCCATGGATGGCGTTCTCGTAGGGAGACGGGAGCGAATCCATAGTGGTGTATTGATATGGTGAATATGTGGACTCGTGTGCGCCACCTCAAAAGAGTTACTTGCTGTCGTAGTTCAGGTTAGCCACTGAGTCAAAGCTGGCCTGCTGCAGTTAAACTCCACCACCCCCTTTGTTGATACCGATGCATATGTAGTTAGTTCTGATGTAAGTCTTGCTGGGTACATTTGTACTCACGTTTGCTTAATTTATGTTTTTGCAGAGAGACTCAGTCTCGCTAGTAGTTCCGCGTGGACTTCGACGTTTAGCTTGTTACCTCAGCTACGATCTTGTGCCCTCGACAGGATCTGGTAGATAGTCGGGCTTCTCAGCCTTTTTCACTTGTAGATGTCTGTACTCAGACATGATAGGCTTCCGCATGTGCTTTGACTTGTATGCTCTGAATGTTGGGTCATGAGACCCATGTTTGTAATACTTGGCTCCTCGGAGCCTAATGAATAAATACTCTGAGTCGTAGAGTCTTGTTGTGATGCCATGTTGTATTTGCCCATATCCAGCATATTGTGTGTATGATTGAAATGCTTGGTATGTGTGGGATCCGACAACCTAGTTGTTTATCCTTGGTAGCCTCTCTTATGGGGAAATGTAGTCTTGTGCTTCCATGAGTCATAGTAGTCCGCTACAGCCCGGTTCACCGGAGTCCTGCTAGCCCAGCACTACTGCTCCGGAACACTTAGACTGGCCGGCATGTGTCCTTCCTCGATCCTGTGTCTGTCCCTTCGGCGAAACGTCACGCGGTGTCTTTCGGAGTCCTGTTAGCCTGCTACAGCCCGGATTCCCGGAGTCCTGCTAGCCCAGTTGTTACAGCCCGAATTCACTCGCTGATGACCGAGACGTTCGTTGCTGGGTCATGTATGCCTGTCCCCGTAAGTTAGTGCCACTTTGGGTTCACGACTAGTCATGTCGGCCCGGGTTCTCTGTCATATGGATGCTAGCGACACTATCATATACGTGGGCCAAAAGGCGCAAACGGTCCTGGGCCATGGTAAGGCGACACCCGTGGGAATACCGTGCGTGAGGCCGCAAAGTGATATGAGGTGTTACTGGCTAGATCGATGTGACTTGGAATCGGGGTCCTAACAGAGACATCCAATTCTTTTGGGTCTACTGGCCCCAGGGTTGATGCCCCCGAGCCGGCGGGTCCCTCCATGGGGGCGAAGCCTTCAATCTGGTCAAGGCGACCAGTGTGATCGGCGCATAATAACAAGCCACCGAACGCGAAGAGACGATCTGGGGCGGGGAAGCCCTCGGCACGGGTGTGGTCTCTAGCAACCGGTTGAGCCATCAATCCTTTCGGCGATCCAACTGTAGAACTCTCAATGAAAGCACCAATGTCGGTGTCAAAAATGGCAGACCTCGGGGTAGGGGTCCCGAGCTGTGGATCTGAGATCGATGGGGAACAAGGGACAATGAACACAGTGTTTACCCAGGTTCGGGCCCTCTCGAAGAGGTAATCCCCTACGTCCTGCTTGATTCTATTAGATGTATAGTATGGTTACAGAGTAGATCTACCTCGAGATCACCATGACCTAAACCCTAAGGTGATGAGGTGATGAATATAGCTCTAGCCCTAAATACTACAACCCTCGGTTTATATAGACATCGGTAGGGTTAGGGTTACTGGAGATAGATTACAATAAGGGATAAAGAGATCCTGCCTATCCTTGACTTGGAGGGCACACCACGGCTTCATAGATCTCCCATCGCTATACGGCTTCACCAGTCCGGCCCATATTCAATGGGTCGACGCCCTGAGGACCCCTTAGTCCATAACTCCCTCACCAAGCTTAATTTGTACTCGTCCTCGAGTAGGTAAATGATAAAAACAGAATTTTTGATGTGGAATGCTGCCTAACATGTTCATCACATATTCTTTTCTTTTGTAGCATGGACAAATGGACTTTTATATGGTTCAAAGCAATAGTCTAGTTTTGACATGAAGATTTCAATACTCAAGCATATCAACAAGCAACCATGTATTTCAAAATATCAACACTAAAGAAAGTTATCCCTAGCCCATCATGCTCAATCATTGATCCATTCATGAAACACACTCGCATATTAGCTATACCCAATGCTCAAGTACGATCATAGTGCCCCTTAGTTGGTGCTTTATAAGAGAAGATGGAGACTCAAACAAAAATAAAAATTGCATAAAGTAAATGGAAAGGCCCTTCGCAGAGGGAAGTAGGGATTTGTAGAGGTGCCAGAGCTCAAAGCTTAAATTGAGAGATAAATTTTTTGAGAGGCATACTTTTCCCGTTAACGAAAACGACCGAGTAATTCCCAACACTTTCCATGCTAGATATATCATAGGCGGTTCCCAAACAAAAAATAAAGTTTATTCCTTTTTCCACCATTCTTTAAATTTCCATGGCTAGCCGTATCCACGGGTGCCCTCCATACCAACACTTTCCAAAGTATTTATTATTTGACAACATAAAGTAAATTTCTTTTTCATTTCGGGACTGGGCATCCCTATTACCGCCACACTCTCATGCAATGACAAGTGAATAAACACTCATCTTGAGAATAACACATCTAGCATGGAAAATATTGGCCACCCCCTGCCGCTTCATGAGCAGTACGAGCACACAAAAAGGAAATTTATTTTGAAAATTAGAGATGGCACATACAAATTTGCTTAGAACGGCACGGAAATACTGCAAATAGGTAGGTATGGTGGACTCATGTGGCAAAACTGGTTTAAAGGATTTTGGATGCACAAGTAGTATTTCTACTTAGTACAAGTGGAGGCTAGCAAATAGATTGAGATGCAACCAACCAAGAAACGAAAAATCACATAAGAGAGCATTAAGCCTAACTAACACCAAATAATGCACCACAAGTAGGATGTAATTTCATTGCATAACTATTGACTTTTGTGCTTGCATAGGGAATCACAAACCTTAACACCAATATTCTTACTAAAGCATAATTACTCACCAAAATGACTCACATATCACTATCATCATATCTACCACGTGACATATGTGGTAAGCAATTCAAACTATCATCATATCTCAAAACTATTACAAAGAATTAAGTTTATTTTGTCCAATGATCTTCATGAAAGTTTTTATTATATCCCTCTTGAATATCTATCACTTTGGGACTAATTTCATACGTTGCTTTTGACAAGCTCAAACAAATCTAAGTGAAGATCGTTAGCATAAAAAAATTCGTCTCTCAAAATAATATAAGTGAAGCATGAGACAATTTCTTCAAAATTGCTAATTCTCAAATAAATCTAAGTGAAGCATGAGAGCATTTCTTCAAAAAATATTAAAGCACATCGTGCTCAAAAAGATATAAGTGAAGCACTAGAGCAATTCCATAGCTCAAAAAATTTAAGTGAAGCACATAGAGCAATTCTAACAAATCATAGCATAATTTTGGCTCTCTCAAATAGGTGTGTTCAGCAAGGATACTTGACGCAAAACAAAAAGCAAAACAAGCAAAGACTCGTATAATACAAGACGCTCCAAGCAAAACTCATGATATGTGACGAATAAAAATATAGCTCCAAGTAAAATACCGATGGTCGTTAGTAGAAAGAGGGGATGCCACTCGGGGCATTCCCAAGCTTAGTTGCTTATTTTCTCCTTGAATATTATCTTGGGGTGCCGTGGGCATCCCCAAGATTAGGCTCTTCTTACTCCTTATTCCTTCATCCATCGTGATCTGACCCAAAACTTGAAAACTTCAATCACACAAAACTTAACAAAACCTTCGTGAGATCCGTTAGTATAACAAAGCAAATCACCACTCTAAGTACTGTTGCAAACCCATTCATATTTTATTATTTCATTATTTCTACTGTATTCCAACTTTGCTATGGCTCATACCCCCGATACAACCCATAGATTCATCAAAATAAGCACACAATGCAACGAAAACAGAATCTGTCAAAAACAGAACAGTCTGTAGCAATCTGAAAACTTCCTATACTTCTGTAACTCCAAAAATCCTAAAAAAATAGTAAAACGTGGGAAATATGTATATCAATCTTGTGTAAAAATTTCAGAATTTTTCGTCACATCTGTGATTTTTCAAAATTATTTTATTGGACGCAAAAGTTTCTGTTTTTCAACAAGATCAAATCAACTATCACCCAACATGATCCCAAAGGCTTTGCTTGGCCCAAACACTTATTAAACATAAAAACACAATCATAACAGAGGCATAATTGTGCAAACACTCAAGAACAGAAATAAAAAGACAAAAATATATTTTATTCATTGGGTTGCCTCCCAACAAGCGCTATCATTTTATGCCCATAGTTAGGCATAATGCATAGATCTAAGTATTGTCATCCTTAGTTCTAGATCCATAGGATGCCCTCATGATTGATTCATATGGTGGCTTAATTATTGTTCTAGGGAAGTGTTCCATTCCCTTTCTTAGTGGAAATTGAAATTTAATATTGCCTTCTTTCATATCAATCACGGCACCAATAGTGCGTAAAAACGGTCTACCAAGTATAATTGGACATGACGGATTGCAATCCATATAAAGAACAATAAAATCTATGGGCACATAATTCCTATTTGCAAGAATAAGAACATCATTAATTCTTCACATAGGCTTTTTAATAGTAGAATCCGCCAAATGCAAATTGAGAGAACATTCTTCAATATCGGTAAGACCAAGCACATCACATAAAGATTTCAGAATTGTGGAAACACTAGCACCGAAATCACATAAAGCAAAACACTCATATTTTTTAATCTTGACTTTGATAGTAGGTTTCCATTCATCATGTAATTTTCTAGGAATCAAAATCTCTAATTCCAACTTTTCTTCCAAAGCTTTCATCAGGGCATCTACGATATGTTTAGTAAAAGCTTTATTTTGTTCATAAGCATGGGGTGAATTTATCATGGATTGCAACAAAGAAATACAATCAATCAAAGATCAATTATCATAATTAAAGTCTTTATAATCCAAAAGAGTTGGCACATCACTAGTTAAAGTTTTGACCTCTCCAAACCCACTTTTATCAAAAAAAATCATCAGCATTTTCACCCTCCGAATTATCGGGAAGCCTTCTAGCTAAAGTTGACTCTTATTCAGTCCCTTTTTCATCAATTTTAATCTTACTAAACAAGGAATCAATAGAAGAAACACCAATCACTTTAAGATTTTCATCTTTTTTATCTTCTAAAGAGATTGGTTTAGCGGCCATTTGATTTACTAGGGTAGCTTGTGCATCGGATATTTGCCTAGCAAATTTTCAGCAAAAGCATACTTAGATTGGAGATTACAAACTTCTTTACTAATATCATCGAGTTGTTTTGTTATAACATCTAGCACAACAGAGTGTTCCTTAAGTTCTTCGGTAAAATATTTATTGTGCTCAAATTGTGTAGTCATATATTCCTTAGTACTTTTCTCAATTTCAAGCAAAATATTGGGGTAAGGAACATCATAATATTTTCTTTGAGGCATCATGACTATGCAAACAAGATTGCACACAAAAACAGATCTGACGAGAAAAAGACGGACGAAAAAGAGAGCGAATAAAATGGCAAATTTTTGTGAAGTGGGGGAGATGAAAACGAGACGCAAATGGCAAATAATATAAATTGCAAGGAGATGAGATTTGTGATTAGGAACCTAATAGATGTTGATGATGTCTCCCCGGCAACAGCGCCAGAAATTCCTTTTGATGTCGCTTGAACTACGTCGGTATTTCCCCAAAGAGGAAGGGATGATGCAGCATAGCTACGGTAGCTATTTCCCTCAGTTATGAAACCAAGGTATCAATCCAGTAGGAGAACCAAGCAACACTATGTAAATGGTACCTGCACACAAAGAACAAATACTTGCAACCCGACGATTAGGAGGGGTTGTCAATCTCTCTACGGGTAAAAAGATAGATAAATATGTGATAGATTGGATAAATAGATCTCGATAAAACGTGAAATAAAAGATGCAAATAAAAAGTGCAGCAAGGTATTTTTGGGTTTTTGGAATAATAGATCTGAAAATAAAAGTGGCAAATAATAGATCGGAAAGCAAATATGATGAAGAATAGACCCGGGGGCCGTAGATTTCACTAGTGGCTTCTCTCAAGAAAATAGCGTACGGTGGGTAAACAAATTACTGTTGGGAAATTGATAGAACCTCAAATAATTGTGATGATATCCAGGCGATGATCATTATATAGGAATCACATCCAAGATTAGTAGACCGACTCCTGCCTGCATCTACTACTATTACTCCACACATCGACCGCTATCCAGCATGCATCTAGTGTATTAAGTTCATGGAGAAATGGAGTAATGCAATAAGAACGATGACATGATGTAGACGAGATCTATTCATGTAGGAATAGCCCCCATCTTGTTAACCTTAATAGCAACGGTACATGCGTGTCTTGCTGCCCCTTCTGTCACTGGGAAAGAACACCGCACTATCGAACCCATCACAAAGCACCTCTTCCCATGGCAAGAAAAATTGATCTAGTTGGCCTAACTAAACCAAAGATTCGAAGAAGAAATACGAGGCTATAAATAATCATGCATAAAAGAGATCAAAGAACTCAAATAACTTTCATGGATATAGATCTGATCATAAACTCAAAGTTCATCGGATCCCAACAAACACACCGCAAAAAGAGTTACATCAAATAGATCTCCAAGAGACCATTGTATTGAGAATCATAAAGAGAGAAGAAGCCATCTAGCTACTGCCTACGGACCCGTAGGTCTACAATGAACTACTCACGCATCATCGGAGAGGCATCAATGAGGATGATGAACCCCTCCGTGATGGTGTCTAGATTGGATCTCGTGGTTCTGGAACTTGCGGTGGTTGGAATTGTGTTTCGTCGACGCCCCTAGGGTTTTTGGCATATTGGGGTATTTATAGGGCGAAGAGGCGGTGCGGGAGGCCACCGAGGTGGGTACAAGTACAACCCACCAGGGCGTGCCTGGGCCCCCAGCCGCGCCCAGGTGGGTTGTGCCCCCCTCGGGGCACCCCTCTGGTACTTATTTGGCCCATCTTGTGTCTTCTGGTCCAAAAAAAATAAAAGTTTCACAGCGTTTGGACTCCGTTTGGTATTGATTTTCTGCGAAGTAAAAAACAAGCAAAAACAGCAACTGGCACTGGGCACTATGTCAATAGGTTAGTCCCAAAAATGATATAAAGTTGCTATAAAATGATTATTAAACATCCAAGAATGATAATATAACACCATGGAACCAGCAAAAATTATAGATACGTTGGAGACGTATCAAGCTCCCCCTTCCCCTGCTGCCACTGCTCCGCTACGTGCTCTGCTTGCCGCCGCCGCTGCATTGCTGTTTTTTTTTCATAGAAATTTTTGGAGCTCACTGACAAAGCCTTCGGCTACCCACATCCATATTAATGTTTCTTTCATGATCAAAGTATCTTCTGGATATATGCTCAGATGCAACAGACAAGGCCTTAGATGAAATTTTTGTTCATAGAAATTTTTGTCTTTAGAGTTTATTTAGACTTTAGTATGGAACAGTGTGTTGTCATCTCATTGCCTTAGGTACTAATGTGGTCAAGTGGTCAGTGGCAGTCGTTAAGAGGGAGTTTGCGATGTTTCTAACGTGGTCATGGATTTTAGTTGAAAGTTATCAAATTTGGTCATGGATGTGGTGTTTGATTGTACCCTGTTGGTCATATGAAGTGTTGAACTCATTCGTTCCAGTAAATTGAATTAGATATGTCCCTGATTTCTGTGAACTTGTTAAGTGAATGATATATTTGAATGTGTTAACTGAATTTGCTGCAGTTGTGACCATCTTTCACTGAATGTTCTGCATCTTTTACACCTTCGTAACTGAATTTGTGTAGCAGTTTTGTTACAAGAATGATCGGATATGTATGCACACTGAATCTTCTGAATTATTGACACTCTCATAACCGAATGTTCTGAATTTTTTACACTGGCATAACTAAAGTGTACATTGAATGTTCTATGTTTTCTACACACTGTTTTATCTGAAAGTACTCAATTTTTTGGGCAATGTATGAACTTAAAGCACTCCTAATTCTTGTGGTCTAAAAATTTTGAATGCTCATGTATCCACAATTCCACTATCATCTGCTTGTTTTCATTGTGTTAAAAACCTACTGAATAAAGGTTAAATCCTGGAAGGGCAAGTCTTTTCACTAGTTGATGTCCATCATTAAAATAATCTTTCTGCTAAAAGGTTCTTCTAACTGACTTCAATTTGTATTCATGGCTTTGTTATCAAGCATGTGGTCTTTTCTTGCATAGGTCTTAATGGCATGACAAATTGCAAAAGGATAAAGGCTGTAATTAATGATGTTCTCTACTTTGATGTTGCTCACAAAAAAGTCTATTGTAGAAAGTGATTGTTTTGTGCAGCATACAAGTATTATTAGGAGATATGTTCATTAGTTTGTTCGAAGGTGCTTCAAAACTTCTTTAGTGATGCCACAAACATATATTAAGAATGCTGAATTTTTGCTTAGTTATACTCCACTAGCATATACTCTACTCTGCTCAAGATCGATGAGATCATCGACAAGTTCCAATGCAATTTTTGTCAAGTTTCCGTCAAGTTCCAATGCAATTTTTGTCAAGTTTTTGGCTTAGGGAGAACACTTTTTGCCATGGTAGAAGTAATATGGCAAATTTCTGTCAAGTTCATTTGAAATAGTTTTAGTTCAACAGGAGCATTTCAAAGTCTGAGAAATGCTCAAAGTTCAAGGGGATCTATTTTCTCCTTCATAAAAAATTGTTTTTTTTTGCCATGTCAAGTGTTGTATTTTGGTGACAAATATACTTCTTTTCACTAGGTTTTACTAGGTTTACTAGGTTTTTTTTGCCATGCAAGCGCTACTATACTTGGGTTTTGCCTAATTTTTTTTCAATCGGTGGAATTACAGGTTGTGGTGTTGCATCTCCGTGGAGTTGGTCCCTGATCGTCCCTCCGCTGTTGGACAAAAGGTGTCCATTTGTTGTATGTTGAGTTTTGTTCATAGGATGATGGTTGGTTCATTTGTTGAGTTGTGTATTCATCCATGTGTATAAATCTTGTATTCATTTTGTATTCATCTTGTGCATAAATCTTGTATTCATCTTGTCGTTAAAACATAACCCCGATAACTTTGATTTTGAGGCATATGAAAACATGTGAGAGGGGGTCGTTAAAACATAATCCCGATAACTTCGACATGAGGGGGGGGTCGTTAAAACTTAACCCCGATAACTTTGATTTTGAGGCATATGAAAACATGATTTGCATGTCGGACAGGCATGAGAGAGGTGGTTCACAAAGTATCCTCTGCCGAAAGATAGGACGAATCATCAGACATGAGGGGGGAGGAGTCCTCGACGATCATATGGAACTGACTGTTATAAAACTTGTCTACTTTGCATGATTTTTTCCACTAATCCATTTCTCATATGCGTATGATTCCTTGTTGTGATTAGGTCTATGTTTGCCACTAATCCATCTCTCATGGTTGTATATTGCCATGTTGTAATAATTGCAGAAACTATGGACAGAGACTTAGAAAAATAAGAGTTGTTGGGGGATATAATCCGCGATGGAGGTGATGATATCACCTTGTCGTTTCTCAACGATACCGATGGTGAGGGAAGATAGGATGACGGCTCCGGTGATCGAATGGAGGAGGAAGGAGATGACGGCTCCGCCGGTGTTGGAGCCTTAACTGTTGCAAAGTCCGGCGAGGTATATATATATTAATTAAGCCTCCGCTGAATAGATGCATTAATTGTTTTGTATGTACATATATTAACGCTTCTTTGTTCTTTTAGCCCTTCGGATCTAGCCAAACTTCTATAAGGAGACGAGGCCCAAAGAAAAGGTTGGTCCAGGATGAAAGGTTCACGATTGAAGAAGTCTCTCCAGATGGCCAACCGATTGCTCCCAAGCGGACCAAAGACAAATTTATACATCAGTGCAGAGTTATTGTTAGGGATAGCGTCCCGGTCAGCATCCAAGAACGGAATAAGAAGAAGGACGGTGAAGTTCCTTATATCAACGATAGACAGAAAGATGAGCTTTGGAACTCGCTGATGACAAATTTCGGCCTACTGATACGTCTCCAATGTATCTATAATTTTTGATTGTTCCATCCTATTATATTATCTGTTTTGGATGTTTTATATGCATTAATATGCTATTTTATATTATTTTTGGGACTAACCTATTAACCTAGAGCCTAGTGCCAGTTTCTGTTTTTTCCTTGTTTTTGAGTTTTACAGAAAAGGAATATCAAACGGAGTCCAACCGGAATAAAACTTTACGATGATTTTTCTTGGACCAGAAGACATCCACGGAGCTTGGAGAGGGGGCCAGAAGAGTCCCGAGGGGCCCACAAGTCCTCAGGCCGCACCCTAGGGGGTGCCTCCCTGGCTTGTGGGCACCTCGGGAGTCCCCCAACCCTAATTCTTACTCTATAAAATCCCAAATATTACCAAACCAACAGAAGCGTCCACCAAAATACTTTTCCGCCGTTGCAAGCCTCTGTTCCCGTGAGATCCCATCTTGGGGCCTTTTCCGGCACCCTGCCAGAGGGGGATTCGATCATGGAGGGCCTCTACATCAACCTTGTTGCCCTTCCGATGAAGCGTGAGTAATTTACCATAGACCTATGGGTCCATAGCTAGTAGCTAGATGGCTTCTTCTCCCTCTTTGATCTTCAATACAATGTCCTCCTCGATGTTCTTGGGGTTCTATCCGATGTAATATTTTTTTGCGGTGTGTTTGTCGAGATCCGATGAATTATGGATATATGATCAGATTATCTATGAATATTATTTGAGTCTTTTCTGAAATCTTTTATGCATGATTAAATATCTTTGTATTTCTCTGCGAATTATCGGTTTGGTTTGGCCAACTAGATTGGTTCTTCTTGCAATGGGAGATGTACTTAGTTTTGGGTTCAATCTTGTGGTGTCCTCACCCAGTGACAAAGTAGGGGTAGCGAGGCACGTATTGTATTGTTGCCCTCAAGGGTAAAAACATGGGGTTTTCATCATATTGCTTGAGTTTATCCCTCTACATCATCTCATCTTACTTAAGGCGTTACTCCATTCTTATGAACTTAATACTCTAGATGCATGCTGGATAGCGGTCGATGTGTGGAGTAATAGTAGTAGATGCAGGCAGGAGTCGGTCTACTTGACACGGACGTGATGCCTATATTCATAATCATTGCCTTGGATATCGTCATAACTTTGCGCTTTTCTATCAATTGCTCGGCAGTAATTTGTTCACCCACCGTATGTTTTCTTTCAAGAGAGAAGCCTCTAGTGAAACCTATGGCCCCAGAGTCTATTTTCCATCATATATTTTCAGATATATAAACCAAAAAACCCAAAAAATATCTTGCTGCAATTTATTTAGATTTACTTTAGTTTGCTCTTTTATTTATCTTTTATACCTATCTCTTTTAGATCTCATTCTTGTTCGAGACCGTGAAGGGATTGACAACCCCTTTTTTGCGTTGAGTGCAAGTGTTTTTTAGTTTGTGTAGGTGCATAGATTGGAGACTTGCTTGTGCCTCCTACTGGATTGATACCTTGGTTCTTTACTAAGGGAAATACTTAGGAAAACACTTAATGTCAGCCGGATGATTTCTTTCCAGAAATCAGCCGTGCCCCTAGCTCGCCACGCGTACGTGGTCCCTTCCCTCACTTTACGTTCCTGTAGCGATTGACCTTTTAGAGGTCTAATCCGGCCTGAGCGTGGAGCACAGCGCTCCCAGGTTTACATGCCTTTTTACGTGTGTGGACATCTTACACTCCTATCACATCACATGCTACCGAGTTGATGCTAGGCATCAGCTACTACGTAGTACTAGTACTTCCATGGAGTATATAGCTACTAGCGGATCGAACCCAGCTGGTTTTTTCAAAATAAATACTAAATAATTTGTTGACATGTTGTTGCAATCTGGGCGCCTACAAGGCTTAGGAAACGATGTTACAAACTGGGACACGACGTTATAAGGTAAGGCCAATCGTCGTTGTTGCAAGGCTCATTGTTGTTGCTGCAAGTTGGGATGCTGCAAGGGTTGACTGCAATTGCAATGTGGTCTATTGTTACTGCAACACGGGATGTGTACCGCTGCAAGGATCGACCGCCATTGCAATAAGACATGTCATTGCAGTAACATGGGGCACATGACACTGCAAGGGTTGTCCGTCATTGTTGTAAGTGAGATGTTGAACGTTGCAAGGGTCAACCCCGTTGCAGCAAGCGGCACACATGATGCTTCAGTGGACAACACCGCTGTTGCAAGGTGATAAGCAGGACATTGCATGGGTCAATCACCATTGCTGCACGAGGGATGCTCGATGTTGCAAGGGTCAACTCTGTTGCTGCAAGAGGGACACACAATGTCGCAATGGCTAGTATCACTGTTGCAAGATGAGACACATGTCGTGTGAATTGCAAGGGTCGTCTTTCATTGCTGCAAGGGCTAACCACCATTTCTGCAAGCGGGACGTGTGACGCTCCAAGGGTTGACCGCCATTGCTGCAAGAGCTGACTGTCATTGTTGCAAGCGGGATGCGTGATGCTGTAAGGGTCAACCGCAGCTTACACTAAGTAATTTCTGTTGCATGCTTTCGAGTGTTGCAATGATTTTTTAATCATTTTTTGTGTAGTGACAAAACATTGTTGCAATGATCAGCAAGTCAATTACACTTTATGTGTTCTGTTTTTCGAAAATGCTTCCATCAACTACGGGATTAAACGTGAAACGTCTGTCGCATCGCCTGCATGCCACATGCCCCTGACTGAGATGCCTGCAACATGACCCTTGTTGCAAGACGCACGGGTGCAACACGAACTACGTTGCAGACCGCAAAGGAAAAAAACAAAAAGCTATTCAAGGGATTGCAACAAGGTTCCAGTTGCAAAACGCTGAGTGCAACACGAGGCTTGTTGCAAAGGCTCAATGAGCAGTTCAGACACCGAAAAAAATGTCCGGGGGTTGCAATAAGACGTTCGTCGTAAAGCGTTGAGCTGAGCACAACGCGAGGCTTGTCGTAAAGCCATAGCGAGCAGATCAGACACAAAAAACAAAAATAAAACTGTTTGAGGGATTGCAACATGGTTCATGTTGCAATGCTTGAGCGCAATAGAAGGCTTGTTGGAAAGGCTCAATGAGCAAATCGGACGACGCGCAGAAAAAAAAATTGTTCGGAGATTGCAACAACGCTTGTGTTGTGAAGCATTGAGCCCAACATGAGGCTTTATGCAAAGACTCACCGGCTCACGTGGAGGGATCGGACGGCTGTCCATGGCTCCGTCGAACAACAGATCGGACGGTCGATCATCTAGGGTTGTCATCCAGCCCACGTGTAGCGGCAAGCCCTTTATTTTTCTCATTTAAGCTTGTGCCTTTTTGTGCTTTGGCTGCATGTTGATGGCAGGGTACAGGAAGCAAGAAAACGTAGTGCTAACACACTAGTCAACGAGATGCGGAAGAGGTACTACCAGGTTGGCAGGTTGCGTGCACGAGGTGAAAAAACTAGCAGCAGTGCAGATCACGAGAGCGAGGCGATGTACAATCATATCATCGGACTGGACCGAGCGCTATACCACGAAAGCTGGCCACTGACAGACGTCAGATTAAGTGTGATCGGATGGCGGCTGATCCGCGCGAGGGATCAGCCGAATGACGCCTAGCATGCCCATATCTCTACTTTGCTGCATCACCCTTTCCTCTTCAAGGGAAAAATCAACGCAAGCTCAAGAAGTAGCACCTACCGCCAGAGGAGGATCCAAATAACCCAGTTATACAGCGACAAGTCAAGGTGTGGGCTCTTAAGAAGATGGCAGAACTATTCAAGAACTGGAAGAAAAGATTGAATGAGTTTGTCGAGAAAGACGAGACTCCAGAATTCACCGGTCAATATGCAAAGATAAAAGATCACTGGCCCGCATTTGTGGCATACAAGAAATCAGAGAAAGCTAAGAAAAGGTCGCAGATAAATAAGCAAAATGCTGCAAAGAAGCTGTATCACCATGTTACGGGTCAGGTGGCTACAGCAAAGCCCGGCCTACGTGGGACAAAGCTAAGAACGACCTCCTTGCTAAAGGGGTCCAACCAGCGACATTGAACTGGCCCGATCGGGCAAGGACTTGGTTCTTCGGGCATGGGGGAACTTTGGACCCAGAGACAGGGAAGTGTGTTTTCACGAAAGCTCAACTTGAAACACCCATCATAAAGATTCAGGAAACAATCAAGGAAGTGCAGGAAGGGAGGTTCCATCCCGACAGAGAGAAGGACGAGCTGTCAAAGGCCCTCGGGAATCCTGAACACCCTGGACAAACACGAGGCACATCAGGCTCCGTTGCATGGAAGTATGGGTTTTCGGACAGCACTGGTTATAGAAGCCGAGGGAGAAAGAAGAAAGAGGAAGCAGACCGGATGCAGAAGATGGAAGAAAGATTATCGCTGTAGGAGAAGAAACTAGAGGCATTTACCAGCGAGTGAGCTTCTCAGCAGCACGAATATCCTTCATTCGATACTGCCCACGAAGCTACCCCACCATCTCAGCGGAAAAGCAGCATGGCTTCCACTGAGCTCATTCAGCCTGATATCATAGCTCCTCGTTACCCCATGGATGGTATCATGGAGAGGGAACATTGTGAGCTAATTGCGAAATGCCATAACCTAACCTTAAAGGTGGCGGTCAGCTATGTCTTACCTCGTCGACCTGATGGAACTTTCCATTTTGCTCCGATTCCAGATGGCTTTGCTGTTGTCGGGGTGGATGAAGTAATGAACGGATTTGAGGGGCTGGAGCTTGACTACCCTACAAGTGAAGGGGAGATTCATATGGAAAATGCCTTAAGGACCACCTGTCTATGGAGAAAGGAAAACATCATGCTTCCAAACTAGACGCCGCCTCAGCAGACTCAGCCGGAGGAGGCCCCTCAGCAGACTCCTCACAGTCCAGCTCTATCTCCACTGCCTCGATCGTCTCCGGCGCGTCAGCTGTCTCCGCCGCCTCAGCTGTCTCCGCCGCGTCAGCAGACTCCAACGGAAGTGGCCCCTCAGCAGAATCCTCCTCCGCCTGAGCTGTCTCCGCCACGTCAGCAGACTCCGCCTCCTCCGCCGCTTCCGCCGCGTCAGCTAACTCCACCTCCTCAACAACGGCGGAAGAGAGCCGCCGCCGCTCCAGCGGCTAGTAGTACAACAACGAAGAAATCCAGAGCACTCCCAAGCGTCAAGAAGGCTCCTCCCAAGAGACCCTACGACATGACTGAGGAGGAAACCAAGGTCATCGTGGCTTTTGAAGTGAAGGCCCATTTTGCACCGAAATGTCCACCTCCAAAGAAGAAGGTCGATCCGGTAAAAGTGAAGCGCTGTCTGGATGCCCTTAAGCGACCACCACCGCCTCCGCCGCTATCAAACTATGACCGTTGTATTGAAAAGACACTTGATAAAGTGAAGCGGTCGGGAAGCTTAAGTAGCAGTGGTGCAAGAAGAAGTGGGAAAACAATTCCCCAGCTTGGCGAACAGGAAAAGCAATCGTGCCCCCCGTTCAAGGTGTTTACCGGTATCGCTAATGATCCGGGGGTAGCGATCGGTGGCGTTGCTATCACTCTTGGTGATTACTTAGGCGATGATGTACAGTTCAAAATGGCTGAGGTAGTAGCGCCCTTTAGATATGAGCACGGGAAGCCTCTCGTCAAACCTGAGCAACTCCCGCATCTATCAACGATGATGCAAAGATTACATGACTGGTACTTGAAAACCTGCAAGGATGGGACTGACAATATCTTGCTGGGAATTAAAGATGAGCACGACTTCATTGGAGTTGACTTGTTGTACGTTGAATTTGAAGAATTATTTCAGTTATACAATCAAGACGCCCTCGGCAAAACTCTCATGAGTTGCTATTGTCTGTAAGTATTATTTTTGTAATTAAGTCTCTAGCTCAGCTCATTCATTGCATGTATATATAATTATCCTCACTATATTATGCAGATTGAAGATCGTCGAATGCAAAAGAGGACAAATCTATGACATTGGGTTCATTAACCCAAATACCGTAAATGAATATACGGTACAAAAGAGACCCGACGATACTGAGGAAAACTTGCTAAACGCGTTACTTCGACATCAAAACAAAAGGTAAATACTCTTTCCTTACAACTTCAAGTGAGTGCTACTGTCTTGTGCATATTCTGTTTCGCTTACTCGAGGTTAAGTGTAATTGATGAGTTATGTGTGCGCAACTTCCACTTTATTCTGCTATCCATTCAGCTTGACGCGGGACTAGTAAATGTCTTAGACTCGAGACGTAAAGAGCCTAAGGAGTGGGCAGATATGAGTGAAATACTCCAGAGTAAGTTCAATCATTATCGCACCACATCGACAACTTTCGTTCATTTCCTGATATCAAGTAATCATTTTCTTTGCTGGGCAGGGTTTGGAAAGTGTTCACCAGCAAGGTACCGGGTCTAGAGAAAAAGGAGTTGCGATTTAAACACCCCAAAGTAAGTAGTACTAGCTAGTTCCGCGCATCTCTCATTGATTCTAGTTTCAATACCATTATCATGCTTGATTATCATTTTGATTGAACTCTATTCTCGTAAAGTGCTTGTGGCAAGCACCCGGGAATAATTTATGTGGATACTACGTTTGCAGGTTCATTCGCAACTCGACCCTTGAGCGGGGCATAACCTCAAAACAATTAGAAGTACGTAAACAATATTCACAATTTTATTTTATTACCATCAATTGGGTTGAGTTTCATTCATATATATATATATAGACCCCCTTCTTTAAATTAGATCTGGGAGAAGCGGGATCAACTCGTACCACATGATCGCATATGAGCAATTCAAGAGGAATTGGCGGGATTCTTTGTTGAGCACGTCATACCTAAAGACGGAGAATACCATCGGGAATTGCAATGCGATTTTGGTAGATGATGTTAGGAATCGTAAGATATGTTATATTGTATAAATGCATGATCATGTACTATATGTAGTAGCGTCGAATATATATACGAAAACTTGTTGTTCGACCAAGCCCGGAGAAAGACAGGTCACTTCTCTATGTTCATGACGATGTTGTGTAATGGTTCCCTCATTCCTATATGTAGTAGCTACGGTCGAGTTGAATGGAAAACATAAAATAAAAATGAAACCCTAAATGTAAAAGAATTGAAGGGTAAACAGAAAAAGAAAAGGGGGAAACCCTCCAAAACCCATAACCCCTCCTTCCAAAAAAAAACCCAGCGCCTGGCAAGTGCTGGCGCGTGGCTGCCCTTTAGTCCCGGTTCGTGACACCAACCGGGACTAAAGGTCCTCCTGCCTCGGCGCCCGCAGTGGCCACGTGGAGCACCGTTAGTCCCGGTTCGTAACACGACCAGGACTAAAAGTGGAGGGCATTAGTCCCGATCGTTTAGTGCGGGTTGAAGAACCGAGACTAAAGGGCCTCTGGAACCGGGACTGATGGCCCGTTTCCTACTAGTGATGATGATGCATGAGTAGTTCCCACAGGACCTATGGGTCCATAGCAGTAGCTAGATGCCTCTCTCTCTCTCTCTTGACCTTCAATACAATGTTCTCCTCGGAGATCAATTTGATGTAATCTTTTTGTGGTGCATTGTTGGGATTCGATGAATTGTGGGTTTATGATCAGATTATTCATTGAAAGTAAATGAGTCTTTACCAAACTTTATTATTTGTGATTGTATAGCTATGTATGCTTTCCGATCTATGAGTTCTCTTTCGCCAAGTTGATGATTAGATCCTCAGAGGAAGTGGTGCATAGTAGTAGGTTCAATCTTGTGGTGTCCTCACTCTATGACAGGAGTAATGAGGCACGTATTTGTATTGTTGCTACTAAGGGTAAAACGATGAGGTTTGAACATATTATTTGGTATTACTTTGTCTACATTATGTCATCATGCTCCAAACATTAGTCTTTTTTTGTTATGAACTTAATACCTTAACATGAATGCTGGATAGCGGTCGAGGGGTGGAGAAATAGTAGTAGATGCAGAATCATTTCGGTCTACTTGTCTCGGGCGTAATGCCTATATATTAATCATGCCATGAATAACGTCATAACAATGCGCTTTTCTATCAATTGCCCAACAGTAATTTGTCTACCCACCGTTACAACGCTAATGAGAGAGATGCCTCTAGTGAAAGCTATGGCCCCCGGGTCCATTCACTTCATATTACTAAAACCCTAAATACGTTGCTGCGATTTATTATCTTTTATTTTGTTTTGCAATTTATCTATCTATCATTAGCAGAATTAATGCTTTCAATTAACGAGTACAAGGGGACTGACAACCCTCTTGCCCATGTTGGGTGCAAGTATTTGTTTTGTGTGTGTGCAAGTACTCCTTACATTTGTTTGCGTGAGTCTCCTACTGGTTCAATAAACCTTTGTGATGCCCCCAGCTCAATCGTGCAGTAATCATACACGCAAATGCACACGATCAAGCCTAAGGACTCACGGGAAGATATCACAACACAACTCTAAAACATAAATAAAGTCATACAAGCTTTATATTACAAGCCAGGGGCCTCGAGGGCTCGAATACATAAGCTTGCGTACAAGCGTCAGCGGAAGCATCAGATATCTGAGTACAGATATGAAACAGAAACAGAAAGGCCTTTAGAAAGGCGGGGCAAAATAAAACACTATGATCGAAAGGCGTAGGCCTCCTGCCTGGGACCCTCCGAACCTACTCCTGGTCGTCGGCAAGCTCGTCACAGTAACCATCCTCTGGGTAGTAGTAGCGATCGATCGACGGGGCATCTGTCTCAAGGGGCTCCGTCCTCTGGTCGCGACAAACTGATATGGGGAGAAAAGGAAAACAAAGCAACCGTGAGTACTCAGAAGTACTCAGCAAGCAAGGATCTACACTACATATTCAACATTTTCAGCGGAGGCTGTATATATGGACTGGGCTGCAGAAATGCCAGAATAGAGAGATGGCCTAGTCCTATCGAAGACTAGCATCTTCAGAGGTCTTGCAGCAATAGAAGAGAGTAGAACAGTACAATATAATGTAGCAGTATCATTAAGTCTCAACCTCACCCAGAGATCCTTTCTCGACTCCCTGCGAGAAAGCAATCCCAAAGCCATACAGTCATCAACCTCGTCCTGAGATCCCTTCTCGACTCCCTGCAAGAAGCAATCCCAGAGCCATAGTATCCAAGTATCCAGTTCTAAATTGTATCAATCAGGATACAACTCCGAGCGTCCGTTACCGTAGGACAGGCTATCGATAGAAGTTTTCTTCCCTGCAGGGGTGCACCAACTTACCCAACACGCTCGATTAACTCCAGCCGGACACACTTTCCTGGGTCATGCCCGGCCTCGGCCAAACGACACACCGCAGCCCTACCTAAAGCTCAGCAGAGAGGTCCCCGCCGGTCTACATCCTAAGCACTCAGGGGTCTTGGGCCATCGCCCTGTGCACTCCGGGTCGTTGTGTGCAGGGTGGATACCAGCACCGCCTCGAAGGGTCGGTACGATCCGACCGTGCCACAATGCTGAACTGGGCGTCTAACAGAACTGTCGGCTAATGCTATGATACAGAACGGCCATACTATGCCCACGTGATGGTTAGTGCTATCAGACCAGATGCCTGCTCGGATCAAATATCCAAATCGCTAGTAACTTAGGCTAGCGGTAACGAGCAGAGACTCACGAAAGATGTGACCCCGTCGCCCCGTCTCGAGGACTTGCTGCAAGGGTTAAGAATGCCCGGCCGCGCCTCGTATTCATCACTCGGGCACCACACTGGCACCCGTCTTCACAACAATCGCCTCTCAGGCGCACGCGGGTACCCCTCAGGGTACCCGCCTATCCAAGTAACAGTGTAAAATCCAAGTATCCGGGTGTCCATAACATCAGGGGAATCTGAGGTATCACCCTCATTGGATTCCTACTCGATGTCTCCGTCAAGGTGAACTCGGAGGAATCACCCTCACTGGGTTCACACTTGAGGTGTTGTACGACGGCGTCGTTATCGGAAGCGGTGAAGGAGGAATCACCCTCGATGACCATGACCGAATAGCTACTCTACAGAGTTAACATCAGAAGTGCTACACGAGGTATCACCCTCGGCACTCGATAGTAACGCTGCAATGTCGTTACAACTAAGGGGGGGTGATGTGCGGTGTCAGGGCCTAGTCTTCAATCTCGTTGATCGGGTCTTCGGATAATCCAGCGGGGCGGTCGAGACTAGTAGGGTCACTGATAGGTCTCTACCCAGCCTATGCTAAGCAGTTTAGGTTATGCAGGTAATTATCAACAGCAGGTTACAATAAACAGGCTATGCATCAGAATAGGTAAAGCAGTAGCAGCAGCAATTCTAATGCAAGCATGAGAAATTAGAATGGGTGATATCGGGATGATCAAAGGGGGGGCTTGCCTGGTTGCTCGGCGGCAAGGGCAAGGTCGTCAGTGGCGTCGTCGGTCTCCGGAGCTGCGTCGGTACCGGGAACTGCGTCGGGGTCGGGGGCTACCGAGAGATAAGAGGGGGAGGAAACAGTATAAATACTCAGCGAACAAGTGCAGCACAAAGCATAACATGGCAATACGCGGTGAC
Organism: Thinopyrum elongatum; assembly: GCA_011799875.1. Lineage (NCBI taxonomy): Eukaryota > Viridiplantae > Streptophyta > Magnoliopsida > Poales > Poaceae > Thinopyrum > Thinopyrum elongatum. The sequence continues at coordinate 412,109,060 of CM022299.1, forward strand.
AGAGGTGATCTGACGCAGTGCCGGGTGATACTGGCGAAGGAGGGGAATTCATCCGGGAAAGTATTCCCGGTTCTAGACAAATGTCGGACAGATGACCGGAGGGGAACGGTTGCATGTTCGGATAGTTAGGGACGTGTGACGGACGAACGGACCGCGTATTCGGATTCGTCTCGTCGTTCTGAGCAACTTTCATGTACAAAGTTTTTTCATCTGAGCTACGGATTATTTTATATTAATTTCTAAAGTTTAAAACAATTTCTGGAATTTAATTAATTATTTAAATTAGAATTATCCGAAACAGTGTTTGCCGACGTCAGCATGACCTCATGCTGACGTCAGCAGTCATCTGACACGTGGGTCCCACCTGTCATAGACTGTTAGGTTAATTAGTGATTAGCTAACTAATTACTATTTAATTAAACTAACTAGTTAATTAAACTAATTAAGCAGGATTAATTAAATTAATTAATTCACTAATTAATTAATTAATCAACTAATTATTAATTCTATTAATTACATTTTTATTTTATTATTTTTAGGAAAAAGGGGCGTGGGGCCCCCTGGCAGTGGCACAAAGGCCAGCCAGGGTGGGTTAATGGGCACGGGCGCCCGCCCGAATGGCCACGGGCGAGGCTGTGGCCAGTGATGGCCAGAGGCCAGTGCGTCGGGGGGGCTAGCAGGGGAGGGTGACGAGAGCGGCCAGGGAAGGCGAGCGACGACGCGGCTGCAGTGGGCGCGCGGCCGCCAGAGGCGGGTGGCTGCGGCGGTCGGCGAGGGGGTGCGGGGAGCGGGGGCACGACCCTGTGCGGAGGAGGTCGGAGACGGGCGCCGCAGCAGCGGGCGCGGCAAGCGCTAGGCGGAGCAGGAGGGCGCGAGGGAGCACGGGCGGGCGCGAGCTGCAATGCGGGCGCGCGAGCGCGTCGAGCGGCCGGAGCGGGCGAACAAGCGCAACAGCGCGGCGGGAACGGGAGCGGGCGCGCGGCGAGCGAGGCCGCGGTGAGTGCGTGCGAAGGCGGTGATAACCGAGAGGAGAGGGGACGGCGACGGAGGCCGGTGGCCTCACCGTGGGGTGCAGGGTCAGGGCAGCGGTGGTCGGGGAGGTAGACGGGGACGGCGAGGTCCGGTGAGTCGGCGACGTGCGGCGACGATGCGGCGAGTCGGGCGCGTCGAGCGCGGGCGGCGGCGGGCGCGCCCGATCCCGATCCGGTCGGGGGAGGGAAATGGGGAACGAGGAGGGGGAGTGGGGGTGTCGGTGGGTGGTTGGGCTAGGTCAGCTGAGAGGGGGGGTTATGGGGGAGTGGGTGGGCCGGTCTGGTGGTCCAGCTGGGCCACGGCCCAGTTGGGGGGGGGTCCTTTTTTTCTTTTACTTTGTTTTTCTTTTTCTTTATTCATTTCTTTATTCACAGAGAACCAAGAAAGAGGAGAGACATGGGAAAAAGAGGAAGGAAGAGTGAATATCCTCTGATTAGTAATTTGTTAGGCCTCAAAATGATTTTTGTAGAACATGGTAATTGTTCCAATAAATACTAGTCATCCTCTACTACTACCAAAAATTAGTTTGGAGTCAATTTGAGTTCACACAATTTTTTTAATAAACAAAATGCATTAATCCTTACTGTTTTGGTAAAGTTTGAGCCACCTAATGAATTAATTTATTGTTGGTTACAATTTTAGATTAGCCTCTACAATATTTGTTATTTATTGCACATTTTAGTTTCTATGTTGGACAACTTTTATTTTCCACTTTCATTTAAATTTGGATTTTGACTTAGGAGTTGAAATGCAATATGATGCTAATGATGATCATGCACTGTTAAACATGATGACATGGCATAATCAAAAGGGTGATTACTGTAGTTAACCACTGGGGGTGTTACAAATCTCCTCCACTAACAAGAATTCTCGTCCCGAGAATTAAGAGGTAGAAGGAAAAAGTTCGGGGTATTCCGCACGAAGGTTCTCCTCGCGTTCCCAAGTGGCTTCATCTTCAGTATGATTTGACCACTGCACTTTGAGGAACTTGGTAACCTTCTGACGGGTCCGACGTTCAGCTTCATCGAGAATGCGGATCGGATGCTCCTTATAAGATAGGTAATCTTGCAATTCGAGCACCTCGTGATCCACAGCTCGGTGCGGAGATTCCTTGAAGCATTGACGAAGTTGCGATACATGGAAGACATCGTGGATATGAGAGAGTTGCGGTGGCAACTCCAATTTATATGCCACCTGACCACGCCTAGCAATTATACGGAAAGGACCAATGTAGCATGGAGCTAACTTGCCCTTGATTCCAAAACGGTGAGTGCCCTTCATAGGGGTGACACATAGATAAGCTTGATCACCAGGTTGATAAGTCAAACCCCATCGTTTGCGATCATAGTTGCTCTTCTGGCGGTCGTGAGCCGCCTTGAGGTTTTCTCGGACAATACGGACTTGTTCTTCGGCGTGTTGAATAATATTCGGACCCACGAGCGGTCATTCCCCAGTTTCTGACCAATTCAGAGGGGTTCGACACTTACGTCCATATAGAACTTCGAAGGGGGCCATTTTCAAGCTGGCTTGATAGCTGTTGTTATAAGAGAACTCGGCATACGGGAGAGATTATTCCCACTTCTTGCCAAACAATATAACACAAGCTCGTAGCATGTCTTCAAGAACCTGATTGACTCGTTCGACTTGGCCTTGGGATTGGGGGTGATAAGCTGAACTCCAGGTAATATGAGTTCCCATAGCTGTTTGGAAACTTTCCCAGAATTTGGAAGTGAAAAGGCCGCCACGGTCCGAACTAATCTCCTTCGGAATACCGTGGAGTGAAACAATTCTGGAGATATACAACTCTGCTAACTGACTAGCAGTGATAGTCTCTTTGACAGGCAGAAAGTGTGCAACATTAGAGAGTTGGTAGACGACGATAAGAATAGCATCGTGACCCTTCTGTGACCTGGGAAGTCCTGTAACGAAATCCATCTGAACCTTATCCCATTTCCATAGAGGAATAGGAAGTGGTTGCAGAATTCCAGCTGGTTTCTGATGTTCTGCTTTAACGCGACGACACACATCACATTCAGCAACATAACGAGCAATGTCCTGCTTCATTTTAGACCACCAGTACCTTTGACGGAGATCACGATACATCTTGGTGCTACCCGGATGAATAGACAGCGGGGTATCATGTGCCTCCTTCATGACCTTGTCAGTCATAAGCTCGAAGCGAGGTACGACAATGCGGTTTCTAAAATACAAGGTTCCATCTTCAGACAGCGAGAAATCCCTGTACTTTACAAGGTGAAGGTCTTTCTTCATCAGATCAATTTCAGCATCCTTAGCTTGTGCATTCTTAACAGCTCTTTCGAGATCTGGTTGTATCACAAGGTTATTTAGAGAGCCCTGTGGGACAATAAGTAGATTCAGCTTGCACAGTTCTTCAAAAAGATGAGGTCGAGCTCGCCTAACCATGAGGTTGTCGCAATAGGACTTGCGGCTTAAGGCATCAGCCATCACGTTAGCCTTGCCAGGGGTATAGGAAATACCCAAATCATAGTCCTCAATGGCCTCCATCCATCTTTGCTGACGGAGGTTTAGAGATGGTTGAGTAAACAAGTACTTCAGACTTTTATGATCCGTGTAGATCTCGCAACAATTACCGAGAAGGTAATGTCGCCACAACTGCAATGCATAGATCACAGCAGCTAGTTCTAGATCATGTACCGGATAATTCTCTTCGTGTGGGCGCAACTGACGAGAGCCATAAGCAATCACTTTACGCTCTTGCATTAGGACACAGCCTAATCCTTCACGGGATGCGTCACAATAAATCACAAAGTCTTTGCGGGTATCTGGAGGAGATAGTACTGGGGCAGATGTTAGCTTGTCTTTGAGTGTTTGAAAACTTTCCGGACATTTTTTGTCCATTCAAACTTAACGCCCTTGTGAAGCAGATCAGTCAAAGGCTTAGCAATCTTTGAGAAATTCTCGACAAAACGACGGCAATAACTTGCAAGGCCGAGAAAACTTCTCACTTGTTTGACATTCTTCGGAGGAGTCCATTCCAGAATAGCCTGAACTCGTTCTGGGTTAACGGCAATTCCATCTTTGGAAATCACATGACCGAGGTATGTCACTTCAGAAAGCCAGAATTCACATTTGGAGTATTTGGCATACAACTGGTGTTCTCGGAGCCTTTCCAGTACAAGACGGAGGTGTTCGGCATGTTCTTCCTTATTCTTTGAATAGACCAGAATATCATCTAGATATACCACGACAAATTTGTCGAGGTAATCCATGAAGATGTAATTCATCAGACGGGAGAATGTGGCCGGAGCATTTGTTAAGCCAAATGACATGATAGTGTACTCATAAGAACCATAGCAGGTAACGAATGCTGTCTTGGGAATATCCTCTTCACGAACACGGATCTGATGGTATCCCAATCTCAAATCAAGCTTAGAGAATACTGAGGAACCAGCAAGTTGATCATACAAATCATTGATCCGAGGAAGCGGATATTTATTCTGGATTGTAGCTTGGTTAATGGGCCGATAATCCTGAACCAATCGGTTAGTTCCATCCTTCTTCTTAACGAAGAGTGAAGGTGCTCCCCAAGCTGAGGAACTGGGGCGGATGAAACCTTTCTTAAGTGACGTGTCGATTTCTTCCTTAAGCTCAAGAAGGTGGTGCAGAGGCATCTTATAAGGGCGCTTCGCAATAGGGGTAGTGCCAGGCTTCAAGTCGATGACGAACTCAACAGCTCTAGCAGGCGGTATTCCTGGCAGTTCTTCTAGAAAGACGTCTTGAAAATCACGAACAACTGGAATGTTCTCGATGCCTTCAAGAGGTGAAGTGTTCAATGCATTCAGAACATATATTTGAGTCTCAGCATCCTGAGCTATTCGAGCTGAGTATTGTACTTTCTGGCCAGAAGGGTGAGTGAGCCGGACTGATTCAGTGGCACAGTCAATCAAAGCTTTATGAGGCTTCAACCAGTCCATACCCAGAATAATGTCTATGTTGGAGGTCTTGAGAGCAATGAGAGCAACGGGGAACATCAATCCTCTGATCACAATGTGGTTACCGTGGCTTACCATGGTAGTTTGCCAATTAGCCCCAGGTGAGTGGATTACTAATGGGGTGGACATCTCCTCGAAAGGTATATCATGGCTTCGCGCAAAACTTTCGAACATGAAGGAGTGCGATGCTCCAGAATCAAAGAGGACTGAAGCTGGGATTGAATTCACTAGAAGGGTGCCCATCACAATTTTGGGGTCCTGTCGAGCTTCTTCCATGTTAACTTGGTTGACATGGACCCGAACTATAGCAGACGGCCTGGCATTAGAGCTTCTGAGACGACGGTTTTGACAGCTCTTCTTGCAACCAACGGGAGGATGTGGTGCACCCTGATGAAAAGCCATAGCATCAGGCGGTCCATCATGAACCGATAGCTGTCTCGGCGGTGAAGGCAAACGAGGTGCAACATATGACGGCCTTGGTGTCAGAGCAGGCCGGCGGTAAACATTGTGGGGAATGCAGACTTGACGTTTCTGAACAGGTCGACCGGAAGACGAGCTGATATCTCGAGTATGCTTGAGCGACTCCTGGTACTCAGTCAGAGCTGTTTCAACTTGGAAAGATTTGCTGACAAGCGTTGCGAATTCTGTGCAATCATGGACAGCAAGTGCAAGTTTTATATCAGTATGTAGTCCTTCACGGAATTTCTCCTGCTTGCGTGCGTCAGTGCAGACGTCATCTTCAGCATAGTGGGACAATTCAAGAAATTTCCTCTGATACTCATCCACAGTCATTTTACCCTGAGAGAGTTTACGGAACTCCTACTTCTTTTGGTCCATCAGATCTTGAGGAATGTAACGTGCACGAAAAGCTGACTGGAATTCCTGCCAAGTGGTTACAGTTTCAGCAGGCCACATACCCTTGTGGCTTTCCCACCATTGAGCAGCTGATCTCCTCAGGTGATACGTCGCATAGGTGACGTAACTATCAGGGATAACATTGGCCGACTTCATCTGGAAGGTAATGTCACGGAGCCAATCGTCAGCATCCATTGGATCAGTCGAGCTGCGAAAAGTGGACGGATTGAGGCGCACGAATTCCGGCAGAGTTATTAGAGCAGATTGTTGTTGAGTATTCTGGTTTGGGAACTGAGCCAATATCCCGGTCATAACCTGACGGTTCAGTTCAAATTGATGCATCATTGCGGCAATATAAGGTGGAGGAGGGGGATCGTCAGCCATCCTGCCAAATCAACAGGGGCAGTTTTGCAAGAAAAACTGCAGGTGTATGGAATGATTCACGAAGTAACACGCACAACAGAAGGAGTGCAATAGATACTTCATCATATTCGCACCAGACATTCGAAGCCACACATAGCCTCGGTTAGTATCCGGCATTACGACAGTTGAAAGGGGAGGCTAGACATCTAGGCGGCGCACAGGCACGCGGCAAGGAAGTACACAACGAGACATAGCAAAGGCTACATCAACGTCGGAGAAAACTATTGGAGCGAGGAATCTGCAAGTGACAAAACAGGGTGCCCTCGATAAGAGGATCCTGCAAGCAGAACCTGGCCCGAAATCTTGGAGCAAGGGGGGATATTTCAGAACACCGGGTGGATGTGATTATGAGAACCTAATTTTGGGGTTTGTAAATTTTTTTACCCGAATAGAAGAGAGATCAGAGTCCCAGAGTAAAGGTCGAGGAGTAAAAGATCCTAATACCACCCAATTGGCGACGTGGGCCCGTAAGCCACACAGCCAAGTTAGTAAAACAGTTTTCGGTTACTAGACTCAACTTCGGCCAAGGAGTTGGAAAGGGGGTTCCTACAGTCAGTCGGCTCTGATAACAACTTGTGACGCCCCCAGCTCAATCGTGCACTAATCATACACGCAAATGCACACGATCAAGCCTAAGAACTCACGGGAAGATATCACAACACAACTCTAAAACATAAATAAAGTCATACAAGCTTTATATTACAAGCCAGGGGCCTCGAGGGCTCGAATACATAAGCTTGCGTACAAGCGTCAGCGGAAGCATCAGATATCTGAGTACAGATATGAAACAGAAACAGAAAGGCCTTTAGAAAGGCGGGGCAAAATAAAACACTACGATCGAAAGGCGTAGGCCTCCTGCCTGGGACCCTCCGAACCTACTCCTGGTCGTCGGCAAGCTCGTAACAGTAACCATCCTCTGGGTAGTAGTAGCGATCGATCGACGGGGCATCTGTCTCAAGGGGCTCCGTCCTCTGGTCACGACAAACTGATATGGGGAGAAAAGGAAAACAAAGCAACCGTGAGTACTCAGAAGTACTCAGCAAGCAAGGATCTACACTACATATGCAACATTTTCAGGGGAGGCTGTATATGTGGACTGGGCTGCAGAAATGCCAGAATAGAGAGAAGGCCTAGTCCTATCGAAGACTAGCATCTTCAGAGGTCTTGCAGCAATAGAAGAGAGTAGAACAGTACAATATAATGTAACAGTATCATTAAGTCTCAACCTCACCCAGAGATCCTTTCTCGACTCCCTGCGAGAAAGCAATCCCAAAGCCATACAGTCATCAACCTCGTCCTGAGATCCCTTCTCAACTCCCTGCGAGAAGCAATCCCAGAGCCATAGTATCCAAGTATGCAGTTCTAAATTGTATCAATTAGGATACAACTCCGAGTGTCCGTTACCGTAGAACAGGCTATCGATAGAAGTTTTCTTCCCTGCAGGGGTGCACCAACTTACCCAACACGCTCGATTAACTCCAGCCGGACACACTTTCCTGGGTCATGCCCGGCCTCGGCCAAATGACACACCGCAGCCCTACCTAAAGCTCAGCAGAGAGGTCCCCGCCGGTCTACATCCTAAGCACTCAAGGGTCTTGGGCCATCGCCCTGTGCACTCTGGGTCGTTGTGTGTAGGGTGGATACCAGCACCGCCTCGGAGGGTCGATACGATCCGACCGTGCCACAATGCTGAACTGGACATCTAACAGAACTGTCGGCTGACGCTATGATGCAGAACGCCCATACTATGCCCACGTGATGGTTAGTGCTATCAGACCAGAGGCCTGCTCGGATCAAATATCCAAATCGCTAGTAACTTGGGCTTGCGGTAACGAGCAGAGACTCACGAAAGATGTGACCCCGTCGCCCCGTCTCGGGGACTTGCTGCAAGGGTTAAGAATGCCCGGCCGCGCCTCGTATTCATCACTCAGGCACCACACTGGCACCCGTCTTCACAACACTCGCCTCTTAGGCGCATGCGGGTACCCCTCAGGGTCGACCCACCTATCCAAGTAACAGTGTAAAATCCAAGTATCCGGGTGTCCATAACATCAGGGGAATCACCCTCGTTGGATTCCTACTCGATGTCTCCGTCAAGGTGAACTCGGTGGAATCACCCTCATTGGGTTCACACTTGAGGTGTTGTACGACGGCGTCGTTATCGGAAGCGGTGAAGGAGGAATCACCCTCGATGACCACGACCGAATAGCTACTCTACAGAGTTAACATCAGAAGTGCTACACAAGGTATCACCCTCGGCACTCGATAGTAACGCTGCAGTGTCATTACAACTAAGGGGGGGTGATGTGCGGTGTTGGGGCCTGGTCTTCAATCCCGTTGATCGGGTCTTCAAATAATCCAGCGGGGCGGTCGGGACTAGTAGGGTCACTGATAGGTCTCTACCCTGCCTATGCTAAGTAGTTTAGGTTATGCAGGTAATTATCAACAGCAGGTTACAATAAACAGGCTATGCATCAGAATAGGTAAAGCAGTAGCAGCAGCAATTCTAATGCAAGCATGAGAAATTAGAATGGGCGATATCGGGATGATCAAAAGGGGGGCTTGCCTGATTGCTCGCCGGCAAGGGCAAGGTCGTCAGTGGCGTCGTCGGTCTCCGGAGCTGCGTCGGTACCGGGAACTGCGTCGGGGTCGGGGGCTACCGAGAGAGAAGAGGGGGAGGAAACAGTATAAATACTCAGCGAACAAGTGCAGCACAAAGCATAACATGGCAATACGCGGTGACAGAGGTGATCTGACGCAGTGCCGGGTGATACTGGCGAAGGGGGGGAATTCATCCGGGAAAGTATTCCCGGTTCTAGACAAATGTCGGACAGATGACCGGAGGGGAACGGTTGCATGTTCGGATAGTTAGGGACGTGTGACGGACGAACGGACCACGTATTCGGAATCGTCTCGTCGTCCTAAGCAACTTTCATGTAGAAAGTTTTTTCATCTGAGCTACGGATTATTTTATATTAATTTCTAAAGTTTAAAACAATTTCTGGAATTTAATTAATTATTTAAATTAGAATTATCCGAAACAGTGTTTGCTGACGTCAGCATGACCTCATGCTGATGTCAGCAGTCATCTGACACGTGGGTCCCACCTGTCATAGACTGTTAGGTTAATTAGTGATTAGCTAACTATTTACTATTTAATTAAACTAACTAGTTAAATAAACTAATTAAGCAGTATTAATTAAATTAATTAATTCACTAATTAATCAACTAATTATTAATTTTATTAATTACATTTTTATTTTATTATTTTTAGGAAAAAGGGGCATGGGGCCCCCTGGCAGTGGCACAAAGGCCAGCCGGGGCGGGTTAATGGGCACGGGCGCCCGCCCGAATGGCCACGGGCGAGGCCGTGGCCGGCGATGGCCAGAGGCCAGTGCGTCAGGGGGGGGCTAGTAGGGGAGGGCGACGAGCGCGGCCAGGGAAGGCGAGCGACGGCGCGGCTGCAGCGGGCGCGCGGCCGCTGGAGGCGGGTGGCAGCGGCGGTCGGCGAGGGGGTGCGGGGAGCGGGGGGCACGACCCTGTGCGGAGGAGGCCGGAGACGGGCGCCGCAGCGGCGGGCGCGGCAAGCGCTAGGCGGAGCAGGAGGGCGCGAGGGAGCACGGGCGGGCGCGAGCTGCGGTGCTGTGCGGGCGCACGGGCGCGTCGAGCGGCCGGAGCGGGCGAACAGGCGCAACAGCGCGGCGGGAACGGGCGCGGGCGCGCGGCGAGCGAGGCCGCGATGAGCACGCGCGAAGGCGGCGATGACCGAGAGGAGAGGGGGCGGCGACGGAGGCCGATGGCCTCACCGTGGGGTGCAGGGTCAGGGCAGCGGTGGTCGGGGAGGTAGACGGGGACGGCGAGGTCCAGTGAGGCGGCGGCGTCGGCGATGTGGTGGTCTGCGACGATGCAGCGGTCGGGCGTCGAGCGTCGGGCGGCGTTCGGGGGCAACGCCCGACCCGATTCTGTCGTGGTGAAAATAGAGGTTTAGATAACGAAGGGGCCAGTAAAGAAAGATCGAAAAAGTAACAAAGGGAGGGGGAAGCCGGGAAAGTAAAGATATGAGAGGGCCTTAGGCGAGAGGGGGTATGTGGGGCCAAGTGTAAGGTGGAGTGGGAAAGGGAAGGACGGATACGGAAGATGGGGAATATAGAGAGGGGGGAGTGACAGAATCAGTTGGTTTAGACGGATAGCAGCAGAAGTCGGAGCGGTCGAGCCAGTGGGATGGTTGCGAAGAGACGATTTGGGGGGAGGGAAAGGGGGAACGAGAGGGGGGGAGTGGGGGTGTCGGTGGGTGGTTGGGCTAGGTCAGCTGAGAGGGGGGGGTTATGGGGGATGGGGTGGCCGTTCTGGTGGTCCAGCTGGGCCACGGCCCAGTTGGGGGGGTCTTTTTTTTCTTTTACTTTGTTTTTCTTTTTCTTTATTCATTTCTTTATTCACATATCTCTGATTAGTAATTTGTTATGCCTCAAAATGATTTTTGTAGAACATGGCAATTGTTCCAATAAATACTAGGCATCCTCTACTACTACCAAAAATTAGTTTGGAGTCAATTTGAGTTCACACAATTTTTATAATAAACAAAATGCATTAATCCTTACTGTTTTGGTAAAGTTTGAGCCACCTAATTAATTAATTTATTGTTGGTTACAATTTTAGATTAGCCTCTACAATATTTGTTATTTATTGCACATTTTAGTTTCTATGTTGGACAACTTTTATTTTCCATTTTCATTTAAATTTGGATTTTGACTTAGGAGTTGAAATGCAATATGATGCTAATGATGATCATGCACTGTTAAACATGATGCCATGGCATAATCAAAAGGGTGATTACTGTAGTTAACCACTGGGGGTGTTACAACCTTGATTCTTAACTGAGGAGAATGCTATCTACTACTATATTACATCACCCTTCCTCTTCGGGGGAATCCCAACGCCTATCACAAGTAGCAGAATAAATTCTGGCACCGTTGCCGGGGAGACTTCATCAAACAAATACAGGTCCCTTCACACACATTTACCTTTTACTTGTTCTACTTTTTATTTGCCTTTATTTGTTTTTGTTAAAAAAAATCAAAAATACCAAAAATATCTTGTGTGATATCTTTGCTTGAATTGCCATTATGTATACTCAAGAGAATACTAATTTGTATGACTTTTTGAATACTATTAATAAGGATTTTATTAGTACTCCAATTGCTCCTCCCGCCACTAGTGCGGAGTCATATGATATAAATGCTACATTATTGAAACTTGTTAGGAAAGAACAATTTGCTGGAAATCCTAATGAAGATGATGCATCCCATCTTAATACCTTCGTTGAATTATGGGATATGCAAAAGAAAAAAGATATGGATAATGATACTGTGAAGTTGAAATTATTTCCTTTCTCGCTTAAAGATCGAGCTGAAACTTGGTTTTCATTCTTATCCCATAATAGCACTGATTCATGGAGTAAATGTAAGGATGCTTTTATTGCTAAGTATTTTTCCTCCCGCTAAGATAATATCTCTTAGAAATCAACTCTTAAACAACATGAGCAAGAACATGTTGCACAATCTTGGGAGAGAATGAAATTAATGATTTAAAATTGTCCCACTCATGGATTAAGCTTCTGGATGATAGTACAATTTTTTTATGTGGGACTGAACTTTGTTTCGATAAACCTTCCAGACTCAGCTGCAAGTGCAACATTTATGGGAATCACACTTGGAGAAGCCACAAAGCTTCTCGACAACATGACGACAAACTATTCCCAATGTCATACCGAACGAGCTCCAACTCGTAAGAAGGTAAATTCTATCGAAGAAGTTTCTACTTTGAGTGAGAAAATGGATGCTATTATGAATATGCTTGCTAGTAAAAATGCTCAACTTGATCCCAATGATATTCCATTGTCTACTTTGATTGAGCAAAATAATGAAGTTATTCATGTGAATTTTGTTGCAAGAAATAATTTCAACAATTATCCTTATAGAGGGAATTTCAATAATCCTAGGTTGTACCCTAGTAATCCCTCTAATAATTTTGGTAATTCCTATGGTAATTAATAATAACAACAACAACAACAACAACAACAACAACAATAATAATAATAATAATAATAATAATAATAATAATAATAATAATAATAATAATAATAGGATACCTACTGAATAAGAGAACAATATTAAAGAATTTATTAGTTCTCAAAAGATTTTCAATTCTATGGTAGAAGAAAAATTAAGCAAAGTTGACGGTATGTCTAAAAACATGTATAGACTTATGCGTGATGTGGATGCTCTTAAAATTAAAATTTTGCCACATAATAAAGATGAAATATCTGAATCTTTAAAAGCTATTTAAGTCACCATGGATGAAAGTATAAAAGAACAGAAATGACGAGAGCTAGACATGAATTTCCAGAAAAGGCGTTCGCTTCCGGTTTTCATGATAATAATGATGAAGATGTTAAAATGATTGGTGTGACACCTATTGAATCTTTATTTGATAATATAAAACTAAATTATAAAGGGCCTGGAGATGAGTCAACTTTAATTAGAGGGCGCCCCAATTGTTCAGAGGGTGATGATCTTAATTCTAAAAATAACAAAAGTGGGTTTGAAGAGGTTAAAACTTTAGATAGTGATGTACCCACTACTATGGGTTACAAGGACTTTAATTATGATAATTTCTCTTTGATTGAATGCATTTCCTTGTTGCAATCCATGAACAGTTCACCTAATGCTTATGAACAAAACAAAGCTTTTACTGAACAGATCATATATGCCCTCATTAAAGCTCATGAAGCAAAGCTTGAATTAGAAGTTTCTATACCAAGGAAATTACATGATGAATGGGAACCTACAATTAAAGTCAAGATTAAGCGTCTCTACTATACCAAAATATTTATGTGATGTTCTTGGTCCCACCGATATGGATGAATGTTCCCTTGACTTGCATTTAGCGGATTCAACAATTAAGAAACCATTGGGTAGAATTAATGATGTCCTCATACTTACTAATAGAAATTATGTACCCGTGGATTTCATTGTGCTTGATATTGAATGTAATCCGCCTTGTCCTATAATACTTGGTAGGCCATTTTTACGAACCATAGATGCAATTATTAATATGAAAGAAGGAAATATACGATTCCAATTCCCATTAAAGAAAGGGATGGAACACTTCCCAAGGAAGAGAACTAAACCACCATTTGAATATATTATGAGATCCACCTATGAAATTACTTTGAAAGATGATAACACTTGAACTATGCATTATGCCTCGCTTGGGGCATTAAACAATAATGCTTGTTGGGAGGAGTTATCTTTACGCTTTATTTTTATTTTCTTGCCTCAACATGGTCACTGCTAGTGTAATGATTATGTTTTTATCTTTTTTTTCAGTTTTGTGCCAAGTAAAGCCTTTGGGATGATTTAGATAATAGTAAATTTGATGTTGTGCAGAAACAGAAATGTTTGCGCTTAGTGCTAGAATTTTAATTCTGTACTAGAAGGTGATAAATTGCTGAAATTTTCACACAGTGTTGGGATAGAAATATTTTTCGTTTTACTAATTTTACAGAATTTTTGGAGTTACAGAAGTGTGGATTAAAATTCTGTCATTACATATTGTTTTGTATTAGACAGATTCTGTTTTTATTGCATAGCGTGCTTATTTTGATAATGCTATGGATTATATCGGCGGGTATAAGTCATGGAGAAGTTAGAATACATTAGGTATTATGCAAGGAAAATTATGAATCTATTTATAACAGTACCTAAAGTGGATGATTGATTTATTATAATAACGGATCTCATGAAGTTTTTGCTGAGTTTTGTGTGCTGAAGTTTCCAAGTTTTGGGTGAGATCACGATGGATGAAGGAATAAGGAGCGGCAAGACCCTAAGATTGGGGATGCACAAAGCACCCCCAAGGTAATATTCAAGGAAGACCAAGAGTCTAAGCTTGGGGATGCCCCGGAGGCATCCCCTCTTTTGTCTCCAATCTATCGATAATATTACTCGGAGCTATATTTTTATTCATCACATGATATGTGTTTTGCTTGGAGCGTCGTGTGTTATAGTTTAATTTTGTTTGCTTGTTTTCGACAATCATTGTTTGTTGGACACACCTATTGAGAGGACACACATTCATCATGATTTGCTAGAATGCTCTTTATGCTTCACTTATATCTTTTGAGTTATGGCAATCTGGTCATATGCTTCACTTATATCTTTAGAGCACATCGATACTTATATTTTATAGAAATCAATTGCACTCTCAGGCTTCACTTATACCTTTTTGGGAGTTAAATAGGAAGTGGTAATTTGCACGAGCTATATGTTTAGTCTAAAAATAATAGGTATATGATATGTCTCCAACGTATCTATAATTTTTGCTTGTTCCACGCTGTTATATTATCATTCTTGGATGTTTTACAATCATTTTATGGCAACTTTATATCATTTATTGGGACTAACCTATTGACATATTGCCCAATGCACAGTGCCAGTTGCTGTTTTTTTTCTTGTTTTTTACTTCGCAGAATATCAGTACCAAACGGAGTCCAAACACAGCGAAACATTTTGGAGAAATTTTTTGGACCAGAAGACACAACATGGGCCAAAGAAGTACCAAAGGGGAGGCCCGAGGTGGGCAAAACCCACCAGGGCACGTCTAGGAGCCCAGGCGCGCCCAGGGGGGTTGTGCCCCCCTCGGTGACCTCCCACACCGCCTGTTCGCCCTATAAATACCCAACTATTCCAGAAACCCTAGGGGAGTCGACGAAACACAATTCCAGCCGCGGCAAGTTCCAAAACCACGAGATCCAATCTAGATACCATCACGGAGGGGTTCATCATCCTCATTGCTGCCTCTCCAATGATGCGTGAGTAGTTCATCATAGACCTACGTGTCCGTAGGCAGTAGCTAGATGGCATCCTCTCTCTCTCTCTTTTGATTCTCAATACAATGGTCTCTTGGAGATCTATTTGATGTAATTCTTTTTTGCGGTGTGTTTGTTGGGATCCGATGAACTTTGAGTTTATGATCAGATCTATATCCATGAATATTATTTGAGTATTCTTTTGATCTCTTATATGCATGATTATTTATAGCCTCATATTTCTTCTTCGAATCTTTGGTTTAGTTAGGCCAACTAGATCGATTTTTCTTGCCATGGGAAGAGGTGCTTTGTGATGGGTTCGATCATGCGGTGTTCTTTCCCAGTGACAGAAGGGGCAGCAAGACACGCATGTATCATTGCTATTAAGGATAACAAGATGGGGCTATTCCTACATGAATAGATCTCGTCTATATCATGTCATCACTCTTATTGCATTACTCCATTTTTCCATGAACTTAATACACTAGATGCATGCTGGATAGCGGTCGATGTGTGGAGTAATAGTAGTAGATGCAGGCAGGAGTCAGTCTACTAATCTTGGATGTGATGCCTATATATTGATCATTGCCTTGGATATCGTCATAATTATTCGATCTTCTATCAATTGCCCAACAGTAATTTGTTTACCCACCGTATGCTATTTTCTCGAGAGAAGCCACTAGTGAAATCTACGGCCCCCGGGTCTACTCTTTATCATATTTGCTTTGAGATCTATTTTTATTCTCTTTTGTTTTCAGATCTATTATTCCGAAAACCCAAAAATACCTTGCTACACTTTTTTGTTATTTATTTTTATTTCGCATTTTATCGAGATCTATTTATCCAATCTACACAATTTTTATCCTGTCAACTTGACAATTTTTGGCGCCGTTACCCGTAGAGGGATTGACAACCCCTCATAAGCGTCGGGTTGCAAGTATTTGTTCTTTGTGTGCAGGTACCATTTACATAGTGTTACTTAGTTCTCCAACTGGATTGATACCTTGGTTTCATAACTGAGGGAAATACCTACCGTAGATGTGCTGCATCATCCCTTCCTCTTTGAGGAAATACCGACGTAGTTCAAGCGACATCACAAGGAATTTCTGGCGCTGTTACCGGGAAGACATCATCAACATCTATCAAGTTCCTAATCACAAATCTCATCTCCTTGCAATTTACATTATTTGCCATTTGCCTCTCGTTTTCATCTCCACCACTTCACAAAAAATTGCCTTTTTATTTGCCGTCTTTTCCCGTTCGCCTTTTTCTCGTCAGATCTCTTATTTGCTATCTCTATTTGTGTTACCATGTGCCTTCTATTTGCTTGCATTTTTGCTTGCTAAAAATCTATTGATATGGATCCTTGTCTACTTGCTAATCTTTTCAAAAGATCCAATTATGATGAACCAATTGTTAGTGAATTGAGTTCACTAGATTATCTTTATGAAGTTTTGGTTGAGATTCATGAATCTGAAAATTGTGATGAAGTGTTAAACGAAGAAATTTATAAAGTGATTCATGATAGCTCCTTGAATGAAAAGCATGATTGCAATAATGTTATTATAAATTATATTAATGTCAATTGTGTTAGTGATATGCAAAACCCCAAGCTTGGGGATGCTTGTTTTGTTATGTCCACTACTTATTGCAATGATCATGATTGGGGTGATAATGATTATTATGATCTTGAAAATTTATTTAAGCCTGATGATGAATATGATATTGATAATAATGTTTGCTATAATATTGAAAGTGGGTTTGGAAGAGCGTCAACTTTAGGTAAAAATAATCCCACTACTTTGGAGAATGATGAATCCTATGAAATTTTTGATAAAAGTGGGCTTGGAGAGGTCACGACTTTATTTGATGGTAATCCCACTATTTTGGAAGAGTGTCAACTTTGCATGCATGTGGATCATGTAGAGAATATTTTATGTGATAGTTATATTGTTGAATTTGATTATGATCCTACATGTAATTATTATGAGAGACGAAAATATGGTTGTAGAAATTTTCATGTTACTAAATTACCTCTCGCTATGTTGAGATTGCTATTGTTTCTTTCTTCTTCCTTGCATATGCTAGTTTTTGCTTGCTTTGATAATTTGTTTTCTTATAAAATGCCTATGCATAGGAAGTATGTTAGACTTAAATGTGTTTGTCACATTCTATATGATGCTCTCTTAGTGCTTCAATTTTTTGTCTTTCATGTGAGCATCCTTAAAATTATCGATGCCTAGCTAAAAGCCTTTAAAGAAAAGCGCTTGTTGGGAGGCAACCCAATTAATAAAATTTATTTTTTTCCTTTTTCTTTATGTTCTTGAGTGTTTGCACAATTATGCTACTGTTATGATTGTGTTTTTTATGTTTAATTAGTGTTTGTGCCAAGTAAAGCCTTTGGGATCATGTTGGGTGATAGTTGATTTGATCTTGTTGAAAAATAGAAACTTTTGCATCCATTAAAATAATTTTGTAAAATCACAGAAGTGGCAAAAAATTATGATCTTTTTACACAACATTTATATACAAATTGCCTACGTTGTCCTAATTTTCCAGAATTTTTTGACTTACATAAGTATGGTTAGAGTTTAGATTACTATAGACTGTTCTGTTTTTAACAGATTCTGTTTTCGTTGCATTGTGTGCTTATTTTGATGAATCTATGGATTGTATCGGGGGGTATAAGCCATGGTAAATTTGGAATACAGTAGATATTGTTGGGGAACGTTGCATGGGAAACAATAATTTTCCTACGCTCACCAAGATCAATCTAGGAGATGACCATCTACGAGAGGAAAGATTGCATCTACATACCCTTGTAGATCGCTAAGCGGAAGCGTTAAGAAATGCGGTTGATGTAGTCGAACGTCTTCGCGATCCAATCACGATCCGTCCCACGAACTCCCGATGTAGAGCCGAACGGATGGCACCTCCGTGTTCAACACACGTGCGGCTTGATGACGCCTTCACCTCCTCGACCCAGCGAGCGATGGTGAAGTAGTAGCTCGAGTCCTCCGGCAGCACGACGGCGTGGTGGCAGTGGTGGTGGAGAAATCTCGGCAGAGCTTCGCTAAGCACTACGGAGAAGATGGCTATGAGGGAGAGGGAGGGCAGCGCCGTGGCATAGATGGGTGCGGCTGCCCTCCCTCTACCCCTCTATATATAGGGGGAAGGGAGGAGGAAGGGCGCCCTAGGGTTCCCTAGGGGGGCGGCGGCCACCAGGGGGAAACCTTAGATGGGTTTTGGTGCGCCTCCCCCCCGGGAGCCTTGGCCCCCAAGGCAAAGGGGGTGGCTGCCCTAGGGGAGCGCCCCCACCCCTTCTGGTTATGTGGCAAAGGGTGAGGGGGGCGCACAGCCCCTTAGTGGGCTGGTTTGCCCCCTCCCCTTGGCCCATGGGGGCCCCCAAGACTTGCCGGGGCCCCCCGAAACCCCTTTCGGTGATGTTGGTCATCACCCGGTACCCCGGAACAATTTCGGACTCCAATACCCTTCGTCCAATATATCAATCTTCACCTCCGGACCATTCCGGAGTTCCTTGTCACGTCCGGGATCTCATCCGGGACTCCGAAAAATCTTCGGTAACCACCATAATGACTGAACTATACTTATATCGTGACCAAACATTAAGTGTGTAGACCCTACGGGTTCGAGAACTATGTAGACATGGCCGAGACACCTCTACGGTCAATAACTAATAGCGGGACCTGGATGCCCATATTGGTTCCTACATATTCTATGAAGATCTTATCGGTCAAACCTTAATGTCAAGGATTCTGCTAATCCCGTATGCAGTTCCCTTTGTCCATCGGTATGTTACTTGCCCGAGATTCGATCGTTGGTATCTCCATACCTAGTTCAATCTTGTTACCGGCAAGTCTCTTTACTCGTTCCGTAATACAAGATCCCGTGGCTAACACATTAGTCACAATTCTTGCAAGCTCATTGTGATACTGTATTACCGAGTGGGCCCTGAGATACCTCTCCGTCATACGGAGTGACAAATCCCAATCTTGATCCATGCCAACTCAATAGACACCCTCGGAGATACCTGTAGAGCACCTTTATAGTCACCCAGTTATGTTGCGACGTTTGGTACACACAAGGTACTCCTCCGGTGTCAGTGAGTTGCATGATCTCATGGTCATAGGAACATATACTTGACATGCAAAAAACGATAGCAATAAACTTGACACGATCATATGCTACGTTCATAGTTTGGGTCTTGTCCATCACATCATTCTCCAAATGATGTGATCCCGTTATCAAATGACAACTCATGTCTATGACTAGGAAACCATAGCCATCTTTTGATCAACGAGCTAGTCTGGTAGAGGCTTACTAGGGACATGATGTTGTCTATGTATCCACACATGTATTTGAGTTTTCGGTCAATACATATATAGCATGGATAATAAACGATTATCATGAACAGGGAAATATGATAATAACTAATTTATTATTGCCTCTAGGGCATATTTCCAACAGATATAATGCAATAATAAAATATGAATGGGTTTGCAACAGTACTTAGAGTGGTGATTTGCTTTATTATACTAACGGGTCTCGCGAAGGTTTTGTTAAGTTTTGTGTGATTGAAGTTTTAAAGTTTTGGGTGAGATCACGATGGTTGAAGGAATAAGGAGTGAAAAGAGCCTAAGATTGGGGACGCCCCATGGCACCCCAAGTTAATATTCAAGGAGAACCAAGCAACTAAGCTTGGGGATGCCCCGGAAGGCATCCCCTCTTTCTTCTAACGACCATCGGTATTTTACTTGGAACTTTATTTTTATTTGTCACATATCATGAGTTTTGCTTGGAGCGTCTTGTATTATATGAGTCTTTGCTTGTTTTGCTTTTTTACTTTGTCACAAGTATCCTTGCTGGACACACCTATTTGAGAGAGCCAAAATTATGCTATGATTTGTTAGGATTTCCCTATATGCTTCACTTAAAATATTTGAGCTATGGAAATGCTCTCATGCTTCACTTAGATTAATTTGAGAGTTAGTAAAATTTTAAAGAAATTCTCTCATGCTTCACTTATATTATTTTGAGAGATGAAAATTTTATGCTCATGTTCTTCACTTAGATTTGTTTGAGCTTGTCAAAAGCAATTGCAATATATGAAACTAGTCCCAAAGTGATAGATATTCAAGAGGGATATAATAAAAACTTTCATGAAGATCATTGGACAAAATAAACTTGATTCTCTGTAATAGTTTTGAGATATGATGATAGTGATATGTGAGTCATGTTGGTGAGTAATTATGCTTTAGTAAGAATATTGGTGTTAAGGTTTGTGATTCCCTATGCAAGCACGAAAGTCAATAGTTGTGCAATGAAATTACATCCTACTTGTGGTGCATTATTCGGTGTTAGTTATGCTTAATGCTCGCTAATGTGATTTTTTGTTTATTGGTTGGTTGCTTCTCAATCTTTTTGCTAGCCTCCACTTGTACTAAGTAGAAATACTACTTGTGCATTCAAAATCCTTAAACCTAGTTTTGCCATATGCGTCCACCAAACCTACCTATATGTGGTATTTCCATGTCGCTCTAAGCAAATTTGTATGTGCCATCTCTAATTTTCAAAATAAATTTCCTTTTTGTGTGCTCGTACCGCTCATGAAGCGGCAGGGGGTGGCCAATATTTTCCATGCTAGATGTGTTATTCTCAAGATGAGTGTTTATTCACATGTCATTGCACGAGGGTATGGCAGTAATAGGGATGCCCAGTCTCGAAATGAAAAAGAAATTTACTTTATGTTGTCAAATAATAAATTCCTTGGAAAGTGTTGGTATGGAAGGCACCCGTGGATACGGCTAGCCATGGATTGTGAGAGAATGGTGGAAAAAGGAATAAACTTTATTTTCTATTTGGGAACCGCCTATGATATATATATAGCATGGAAAGTGTTGGGAATTACTCGGTCATTTTCGTTGACGGGAAAAGTATGCCTCTCAAATTTTTTTCTCTCAATTTAAGCTTTGAGCTTTGGCACCTCTACAAATCCCTACATCCCTCTGCGAAGGGCCTATCTATTTACTTTATGCAAAAAAAAATATTTGAGTATCCATCTTCTCTTATAAAGCACCAACTAAGGGGCATTATGATCGTACTTGAGCATTGGATGTAGCTAATATGCGAGTGTGTTTCATGAATGGATCAATGATTGAGCATGATGGGCTAGGGATAACTTTCTTTAGTGTTGATATTTTGAAAGACATGGTTGGTTGTTGATATGCTTGAGTATTGAAATCTTCATGTCAAAACTAGACTATTGCTTTGAACCATATAAAAGTCCAAATGTCCATTCTACAAAAGAAAAGAATATGTGATGAACATGTTAGGCAGCATTCCACATCAAAAATTCTGTTTTTATCATTTACCTGCTCGAGGACGAGTAGGAATTAAGCTTGGGGATGCTGATACGTCTCCAACGTATCTATAATTTTTGCTTGTTCCATGTTGTTATATTATCATTCTTGGATGCTTTACAATCATTTTATAGCAATTTTATATCAGTTTTTGGGACTAGCCTATTGACATAGTGCCCAGTGCCAGTTGCTATTTTTTTGCTTGTTTTTTACTTCGCAGAATATCAATACCAAACGGAGTCCAAACACAGCGAAACTTTTTGGAGAATTTTTTTGGACCAGAAGACACAACATGGGCCAAAGAAGTACCAGAGGGGAGGCCCAAGGAGGGCACGACCAAGTAGGGCACGCCCAGGAGCTCAGGCATGCCCAGGGGGGTTGTGCCCCCCTCGGTGACCTCCCACACCACCTCTTCGCCCTATAAATACCCAAATATTCCAGAAACCCTAGGGGAGTCGACGAAACACAATTCCAGCCGCTGCAAGTTCCAGAACCACGAGATCCAATATAGACACCATCACGGAGGGGTTCATCATCGTCATTGGTGCCTCTCCGATGATGCGTGAGTAGTTCATCATAGACCTACAGGTCTGTAGGCAGTAGCTAGATGGCTTCTGATATCGCTTGAACTACGTCGGTATTTCCCCCATAGTGCCCAGTGCCAGTTGCTATTTTTTTGCTTGTTTTTTACTTCGCAGAATATCAGTACCAAACGGAGTCCAAACACAGCGAAACTTTTTGGAGAATTTTTTTGGACCAGAAGACACAACATGGGCCAAAGAAGTACCAGAGGGAAGGCCCAAGGAGGGCACGACCAAGTAGGGCACGCCCAGGAGCTCAGGCATGCCCAGGGGGGTTGTGCCCCCCTCGGTGACCTCCCACACCACCTCTTCGCCCTATAAATACCCAAATATTCCAGAAACCCTAGGGGAGTCGACGAAACACAATTCCAGCCGCTGCAAGTTCCAGAACCACGAGATCCAATATAGACACCATCACGGAGGGGTTCATCATCGTCATTGGTGCCTCTCCGATGATGCGTGAGTAGTTCATCATAGACCTACAGGTCTGTAGGCAGTAGCTAGATGGCTTCTGATATCGCTTGAACTACGTCGGTATTTCCCCAAAGAGGAAGGGATGATGCAGCACAACTACGGTAGGTATTTCCCTCAGTTAAGAAACCAAGGTATCAATCCAGTAGGAGAACCATGCAACACTATGTAAACGGTACCTACACACAAAGAACAAATACTTGCAACCCGACGCGTAAGAGGGGTTGTCAATCCCTCCACGGTAAAAAGATAGACAAATTTGTGGTAGATTGGATAAATAGCTCTCGATAAAATGCGAAATAAAATAAGTAACAAAAAAGTGAAGCAAGGTATTTTTGGGTTTTTGGAATAATAAATCTGAAAATAAAAGAAAATAAAAATATATCTCAAAGCAAATATGATAAAGAATAGACCCGGGGCCGTCGATTTCACTAGTGGCTTCTCTCGAGGAAATAGCATACGGTGGCTTGATACGTCTCCAATGTATCTATAATTTTTTATTGTTCCATGCTATTATATTATTTGTTTTGGATGTTTTATATGCATTAATATGCTATTTTATATTATTTTTGGGACTAACCTATTAACCTAGAGCCCAGTGCTAGTGCCAGTTTCTGTTTCTGTTTTTTCCTTGTTTTTAAGTTTCGAAGAAAAGGAATACCAAACGGAGTCCAAACAGAGTCCAAACGGAATAAAACTTTTACGATGATTTTTCTTGGACCAGAAGGAAACCAGGAGACTTGGAGATGAAGTCGGAGAAGCCACGAGGCGGCCACAAGGACGGAGGGCGCGCCCAGGGGGGTAGGGCGCGCCCCTGCCCTTGTGGGGCCCTCGTGCACCTCCTGGCCTTATTCTTTCGCCTATATATACCCATATATCCCCAAACCAACAGAGGCATCCACGAAAAGACTTTACCACCGCCGCAACCTTCTGTACACGTGAGATCCCATCTAGGGACCTTTTCTGGCACCCTGCCGGAGGGGGATTCGATCACGGAGGGCTTCTACATCAACACCATTGCCCTTCCGATGAAGCGTGAGTGGTTTACCACAGACCTACGGGTCCATAGCTAGTAGCTAGATGGCTTCTTCTCTCTCTTTGATTCTCAATACCATGTTCTCCTCGATGTTCTTGAAGATCTATTCGATGTAATACTTTTTTGCGGTGTGTTTGCTAAGATCCGATGAATTGTGGATTTATGATCAACTTATCTATGAATATTATTTGAATCTTCTCTGAATTCTTATATGCATCATTTGATATCTTTGTAATTCTCTTCGAACTATCGGTTTGGTTTGGCCAACTAGATTGGTTTTTCTTGCAATGGGAGAAGTGCTTAGCTTTGGGTTCAATCTTGCGGTGTCCTTTCCCAGTGACAGTAGGGACAGCAAGGCACGTATTGTATTGTTGCCATCGAGGATAAATAATGGGGTTTTCATCATATTGCTTGAGTTAATTCCTCTACATCATGTCATCTTACTTAATGCGTTACTCCGTTCTTTATGAACTTAATACTCTAGATGCATGCTGGATAGCGGTCGATGTGTGGAGTAATAGTAGTAGATGCAGAATCGTTTCAGTCTACTTGACATGGACGTGATGCCTATATTCATGATCATTGCCTTAGATATCGTCATAACTTTGCGCTTTTCTATCAATTGCTCGGCAGTAATTTGTTCACCCACCGTATTATTTTCTATCTTGAGAGAAGCCTCTAGTGAAACCTATGGCCTCCGGGTCTATTTTCCATCATATAAGTTTCTGATATACTATTTTCCATCATATAAGTTTCTGATCTACTATTTCGCAATCTTTTACTTTCCGATCTATAAACCAAAAATACCAAAAATATTTACTTTATCTTTTATTTAGTTTCATCTATATCTATCAGATCTCACTTTGCCGAGTAACCGTGAAGGGATTGACAACCCCTTTATCGCGTTGGGTGCAAGTTGTTTGATTGTTTGTGCAGGTATTCGGTGATTTGTGCGTTGTCTCCTACTGCATTGATACCTTGGTTCTCAAATTGAGGGAAATACTTATCTCTACTTTGCTGCATCACCCTTTCCTCTTCAAGGGAAAAACCAACGCAAGCTCAAGAAGTAGCAGGAAGAATTTCTGGCGCCGTTGCCGGGGAGATCTACGCCAAGTCAAGACATACCAAGTACCCATCATAAACTCTCATCTCTTGCATTACATTATTCGCCATTCGCCTCTCGTTTTCCTCTCCCCCACTTCTAAAACGATTTTCAAAAAAATTTGCCTTTTTCTTCGCCCCTCTATTTTCCCTTTTTTTTGCCCCTCTTCCGTTTGTCTTCTTCGTTCATTTTCGGCTTGCCCGTTTGCTCCTTGTGTGCTCGTGTGTTGGATTGCTTTGTCACGATGGCTCAAGAGAATACCAGATTGTGTGATTTTTCCAACACCAATAACAATGATTTTATTAGTACTCCGATTGCTCCCTCCACTAGTGCGGAATCTTGTGAAATTGATGCCGCTTTGTTGAATCTTGTTATGAAAGATCAATTTTCTGGCCTTCCTAGTGAAGATGCCGCATCCCATCTAAACAATTTCGTTGATTTGTGTGATATGCAAAAGAAAAAAGATGTGGATAATGATATTGTTAAATTGAAGCTATTTCCGTTCTCACTACGAGATCGTGCTAAAACTTGGTTTTCATCTTTGCCTAAAAATAGTATTGATTCATGGAATAAGTGTAAATATGCTTTTATTTCCAAGTATTTTCCTCCCGCTAAGATCATCTCCCTTAGGAACGATATTATGAATATTTAGCAACTTGATCATGAGCATGTTGTGCAATCTTGGGAGAGAATGAAATTGATGATACGAAATTGCCCTACTCATGGTTTGAATTTGTGGATGATTATACAAAAAATTTATGCCGGATTGAATTTTGCTTCCAGAAATCTTTTAGATTCGGCTGCAGGAGGCACTTTTATGGAAATTACTCTAGGAGAAGCTACTAAACTTCTAGATAATATTATGGTTAATTATTCTTAATGGCATACCGAAAGATCTTCCACTAATAAAAAAGTGCATGCGATTGAAGAGATTAATATTTTGAGTGGAAAGATGGATGAACTTATGAAATTATTTGCTAGCAAGAGTGCTTCTTTGGATCCTAATGATATGCCTTTGTCCACTTTGATTGAAAATAATAATGAATCTATGGATGTGAATATTGTTGGTAGGAACAATTTTGGTAATAACGCGTATAGAGGCAATTTTAATCCTAGGCCATTTCCTAGTAATTCCTCTAATAATTATGGTAATTCCTACAAAAATTCTAATGAAAATTATAATAAGATGCCCTCTGATTTTTAGAATAGTGTTAAAGAATTTATGAGTTCGCAAAAGAATTTCAATGCTTTGATTGAAGAAAAATTGCTTAAGATTGATGATTTGGCTAGGAACGTGGATAGAATTTCTCTTGATGTTGACTCTTTGAAACTTAGATCTATTCCACCCAAGCATGATATCAATGAGTCACTCAAAGCTATGAGAATTTCCATTGATGAGTGCAAAGAAAGAACCGCTAAGATGCGTGCTAAAAAAGATTGGTTTGTAAAAACATGTTCTTCTAGTTTTCGTGAAAATAATGATGAAGATCTTAAAGTGATTGATGTGACTCCTATTAAATCTTTGTTTTCCAATATAAATCTTGATAAAGATGGGACTGGAGATGAGTCAACTTTAGTTAAAAGGCGTCCTAATGATTCGGAGTTTTTAGATCTTGATGCAAAAATTGATAAAAGTGGGATTGGAGAGGTCAAAACTTTAAGTAGCAATGAACCCACTCTTTTGGATTTCAAGGAATTTAATTATGATAATTGTTCTTTAATAGAATGTATTTCCTTGTTGCAATCCATGTTGAATTCTCCTCATGCTTATAATCAAAACAAAGCTTTTACTAAACATATCGTTGATGCTATGATGCAATCTTTTGAAGAAAAGCTTGAATTGGAAGTTTCTATCCCTAGAAAACTTTATGATGAGCGGGAACCTACTATTAAGATTAAGATTAAAGATTATGAGTGTTATGCTTTGTGTGATTTGGGTGCTAGTGTTTCCACGATTCCAAAAACTTTATGTGATGTGTTAGGTTTCCGTGAATTTGTTGATTGTTCTTTAAATTTGCATCTCGCGGATTCCACTATTAAGAAACCTATGGGAAGGATTAATGATGTTCTTAATGTTGCAAATAGGAATTATGTGCCTGTAGATTTCATTGTTCTTTATATAGATTGCAATCCTACATGTCCTATTATTCTTGGTAGACCTTTCCTTAGAACGATTGGTGCAATTATTGATATGAAAGAAGGAAACATTAGATTTCAATTTCCGTTAAGGAAGGGCATGGAGCACTTTCCTATAAAGAAAATTAAATTGCCATATGAATCTATTATGAGAGCTACTTATGGATTGCATACCAAAGATAACAATGCCTAGATCTATTCGTGTTTTTATGCCTAGCTAAGGGCGTTAAACAATAGCGCTTGTTGGGAGGCAACCCAATTTTATTTTTGTTTTTGCTTTTTGATTCTGTTTTGCAATAAATAATTCATATAGCCTCTGGTTAGATGTGGTTTTGTGTTTTAATTAGTGTTTGTGCCAAGTAAAACCTTTGGGATGACTTACGGTGATAGTTGATTTGATCTTGCTGAAAAACAGAAAAAAATTCGTCCAGTCACAGAATTTTAGTAATTCACTGGAGCTTTTAAAAACGCTTAATTTTTTATAAGAGATTTATATACACATTTCCTCTGTTTTCCTAATTTTTAATAATTTTTAGAGTTACATAAGTATTAGAACAATTCGGATCTTCGCAGACTATTCTGTTTTTGACAGATTCTATTTTCTTTGTGTTGTTTGCTTATTTTGATGAATCTATGGGTAGTATCGGGGGTTATGAAGCATGGAAAAGTTGGAATACAGTAGATATTACACCAATATAAATAAAGAATGAGTTTACAACAGTACCAAAGTGGTGATTTATTTTCTTATACTAACGGAGCTTATGAGATTTTCTATTGAGTTTTGTGTTGTGAAGTTTTCAAGTTTTGGGTAAGGATTTGATGGACTATGGAATAAGGAGTGGCAAGAGCCTAAGCTTGGGGATGCCCAAGGCACCCCAAGGTAATATTCAAGGACAACCAAGAGCCTAAGCTTGGGGATGCCCCGGAAGGCATCCCCTCTTTCGTCTTCGTCTATCGGTAACTTTACTTGAGGCTATATTTTTATTCACCACATGATATGTCTTTTGCTTGGAGCGTCTTGTATAATTTGAGTCTTTGCTTTTTATTTTGCCACAATTATCCTTACTGTACACACCTTTTGAGAGGGACATGCATGAATCGTGATTTATTAGAATACTCTTTGTGCTTCACTTATATCTTTTGAGCTAGGTAATTGTGACGCCCCCGGCCCGATCGTGCACTAATCATACACGCAAATGCACACGATCAAGCCTAAAGACTTACGGGAAGATATCACAACACAACTCTAAAACATAAATAAAGTCATACAAGCTTTATATTACAAGCCAGGGGCCTCGAGGGCTCGAATACATAAACTTGCGTACAAGCGTCAGCGGAAGCATCAGATATCTGAGTACAGATATGAAATAGAAACAGAAAGGCCTTTAGAAAGGCAGGGCAAAATAAAACACTACGATCGAAAGGCATAGGCCTCCTGCCTGGGACCCTCCGATCCTACTCCTGGTCGTCAGTCAACTCGTAGTAGTATCCATCCTCGGGGTCAAAGTAGTAGTCGATCGATGGGGCATCTGTCTCAGGGGGATCCGTCCTCTTGGTCACGACAAACTGATATGGGGAGAAAAGGAAAACAAAGCAACCATGAGTACTCAGAAGTACTCAGCAAGCAAGGATCTACACTACATATGCAACATTTTCAAAGGGAGGCTGTATATGTGGACTGGGCTGCAGAAATGCCAGAATAGAGAGTAGGCCTAGTCCTATCGAAGACTAGCATCTTCAGCGGTCTTGCAGAAATAGAAGAGGGTAGAACAGTACAATATAATGTAGCAGTATCATTAAGTCTCAACCTCACCCAGAGATCCTTTCTCGACTCCCTATGAGAAAGCAATCCCAGAGCCATACAGTCATCAACCTCGTCCGGAGATCCCTTCTCGACTCCCTGCGAGAAGCAATCCCAGAGCCATAGTATCCAAGTATCCAGTTCTAAAATTGTATCAATCAGGATACAACTCCGAGTGTCCTTTACCGTAGGACAGGCTATCGATAGAAGTTTTCTTCCCTGCAGGGGTGCACCAACTTACCCAACACGCTCGATTAACTCCGGCCGGACACACTTTCCTGGGTCATGCCCGGCCTCGGCCAAACGACACATCGCAACCCTACCTACAGCTCAGCAGAGAGGTCCCCGCCGGTCTACATCCTAAGCGCAAGGGGGTCTTGGCCATCGCCCCTCACCCTCCGGGTCGTTGCGCACATGGCACAGATCCAAGCACCACCGAAATGGTGCCAATCACTCCATGCCGCACTGCTGAACTGGACGTCTGACAGAGCTTTCGGCTGATGCATACGATGCCGAACGCCCATACTATGCCCACGTGATGGTTAGTGCTATCAGACCAGAGGCCTGCTCGGATCAAATATCCAAATCGTTAGGACTACGGGCTTCCGGTAACGAGCAGAGACTCACGAAAGATGTGACCCCGTCGCCCCGTCTCGAGGACTTGCTGCAAGGGTTAAGAATGCCCGGCCGCGCCTCGTATTCATCACTCGGGCACCACACAGGCACCCGTCTTCACAACACTCGCCTCTCAGGCGCACGCGGGTACCCCTCAGGGTCGACCCGCCTATCCAAGTAACAGTGTAAAGTCCAAGTATCCATGTGTCCATAACATCAGGGGAATCCGAGGTATCACCCTCGTTGGATTCCTACTCGATGTCTCCGTCAAGGTGAACTCGGAGGAATCACCCTCACTGGGTTCACACTTGATGTGTTGCACGACAGCGTCGTTATCGGAAGCGGTGAAGGAGGAATCACCCTCGATGACCACGACCGAATAGCTACTCTACAGAGTTAACATCAGAAGTGCTACAAGTGGTTTCACCCTCGGCACTCGATAGTAACGCTGTAGTGTCGTTACAACTAAGGGGGGTGATGTGCGGTGTCGGGGCCTGGTCTTCAATCCCGTTGATCGGGTCTTCTGACAATCCAGCGCGGCAGTCGGGATAAGTGGGGTCACTGATAGGTCTCTACCCAGTCTATACTAAGCAGTTTAGGATATGCAGGTAATTATCAACAGCAGGTTACGATAAACAGGCTATGCATCAGAATAGGTAAAGCAGCAGCAGCAGCAATTCTAATGCAAGCATGAGAAATAGAATGGGCGATATCGGGATGATCAAAGGGGGGGCTTGCCTGGTTGCTCGGCGGCAAGGGCAAGGACGTCAACGGTGTCTTCGGTCTCCGGAGCTGCGTCCGTCTCGGGGACGACGTCGGTGTCGGGGGCTACCGAGAGAGAAGACGGGGAGGAAACAGTATAAATACTCAGCGAACAAGTGCAGCACAAAGCATAACATGGCAATACGCGGTGATGGAGGTGATCTAACGCAGTGCCGGGTGATACTGGCGAAGGTGGGATTCATCCGGGAATGTTTTCCCGGTTTCGGACATTTGTCAGACAGATGACCAGAGGGGAACGGTTGCATGTTCGGATAGTTAGGGACGTGTGACGGATGAACGGACCGCGTATTCGGATTCGTCTCGTCGTTTTGAGCGACTTTCATGTACAAAGTTTTTCCATCGGAATTACGGATTATTTAATATGAATTTATAAAGTTTTAAAATGGATTTATGAATTATTATTAATTCAGTCAATCGTCAACAGTTGACCAGTCAATGTTGACTGGTCAACAGGGTCAAACTGGACCCACATGTCACAGTCTAATTACACTAACTAATAGATTAACCCTAATTAGCAACTAAACCTAATTAGTTAATTTAAACAGTCTTAACTAACTAATTAATTAAATTAATTAATTACTCTAAATAGCATTTATTATTTTTTATTATTATTTTATTACATTTTCTTTTAATTCCCCTTTTTTTCATTTTCGTTTTAAACAGGGGCTGGGCCCCGCGTGTCATTGGCCCTAGGGGCCAAACGGGCGCGGGTGCTGGGCTAACGGGTGCTAGGCAGAGCCGGGCGTCGGGCGCCAGCCCGCGCGGGAGCACGCTTAGGGGCGCGCGGGGCGGCGGAGGCCGAGCCCGGGCGGGGCCGGCGAGATCGGGGGAGGGCCGGTCAGTGCCGGCGAGCGGCGGGGCCGAGCAGGCAGGGACGGCGGCGGGGCCAGGCAGACGTGGGCGTCGCCGGAGCGGGGTGAGCAGGGCGCGGGCGCGGACGGGGAGGCACGGGGTGGCCGCGGCAGCGGCAGGCACGGATGCCCTCGGGCGAGCAAGGGGGAAGGCGACGGTGGCCTCGCTTGGCAGCGACAGGGACGAGGCGCAGCGAGGCGGGGCTCAGCTGCGCGTGTGCGTCAGCAGGCGGACGTGAGGCGCGGCGACAGCGCAACCTGCGCGGCCACGGCGCGCGCGGGAGTCGGGCGAGCAGCGCAGCGGCAGTGGGTGCGGGCGAGCAGCGGGGCGCCGGGCCTGGGTGCGCGCGGTCAAGCACGGCGAGCGCGTGCACGCGCGGGAGAGAGGATGAGGAGAGGGAGAGCTCGGGGGGGCAGAGGCGGCCGGCGGGGACGGGGTGGGGAGGCCCGGCGGTGAGGCCCGCGTCGCCGGCGACGGGAGGCGACGGCGGTGCGGGGCGCCGGCGGGGGAAGACGAGGCGGCGACGGGCGCGGTCGGCGCGAGCGCGGGGGCGAGCGCGCGGGCGGCTCGGCCCGATCCGGACCGAGAGAGAGGGGGGGAGTGAGCGAGGGGGTGGGGGTGTCGGTGGGGTGGGATTAGGGTTTGGGGTCTCCAGGGGGAGGCCAAATAGGGGAGGGGGTGGGCCGGTGGCTGGGCCGGCCCAGTTAGGCCGGGGCTTTCTCTTTTCTTCTTTTTTTTCCTTTTTTTCTTTTCTGTTCTGTTTTCTTTTCCTTTTTTTTTCTCTGTTTAGTAAATAGCTAGGCCTCAAAATGGTTTTTGTAAAACGTAACAAATTTTCCAATAAATACAAGGCATTACCTAACACTACCAAAAATTAGTTTGGAGACAATTGGAGCTCCCACAAATTTTACAATAATTAATATGCATTAATCCTTACTGTTTTAATTATGTTAGAGCAACCTAAGTATTTTATTATTTGTTTGATACAATTTTAGACTAGCCTCTGCAATATTTGTTATTTATCGAACATTTTAGTTTCTGGGTTTGAGCAACTTTTATTTTCCACTTTTATTTAAATTTGGATTTTTACTTAGGAGTTGAAATGCAATATGATGTTAATGATGATCATGCACTATTAAACATGATGACATGGCATAATCAAAAGGGTGATTACTGTAGTTAACCACCGGGGGTGTTACAAATCTCCTCTACTGACAAGAATTCTCGTCCCGAGAATTAAGAGGTAGAAGGAAAAAGTTCGGGGTATTCGGCATGAAGATTATCCTCGCGTTCCCATGTGGCTTCATCTTCAGTATGATTTGACCACTGTACTTTGAGGAACTTGGTAACCTTTTGACGGGTCCGACGTTCAGCTTCTTCAAGAATGCGGAGCGGATGTTCCTTATATGAAAGATCATCATGCAATTCGAGCATTTCGTGATCGACAGCTCGGTGCGGAGATTCCTTGAAGCATTGACGATGTTGCGACACATGGAAGACGTCGTGGATATGAGAGAATTGTGGCGGCAACTCCAATTTATACGCCACCTGACCACGTCTCACAACAATGCGGAAAGGACCAATGTAGCGTGGAGCTAGCTTGCCCTTGATTCCAAAATGGTGAGTGCCCTTCATAGGAGTGACACGCAGATAAGCTTGATCACCAGGTTGATAAGTCAAACCCCATCGTTTGCGATCATAGTTGCTCTTCTGGCGGTCCTGAGCCGCCTTGAGATTTTCTCGGACAATACGAACTTGTTCTTCGGCGTGTTGAATAATATCCGGACCCACGAGTGGTCGTTCCCCAGTTTCTGACCAATTCAGAGGGGTTCGACACTTACGTCCATAGAGTACTTCGAAGGGGGCCATTTTCAAACTGGCTTGATAGCTGTTGTTATATGAGAATTCCGCATAAGGAAGAGATTCTTCCCACTTCTTACCGAACGATATAACACAAGCCCGAAGCATGTCTTCAAGAACCTGATTGACTCGTTCGACTTGGCCTTGGGATTGGGGATGATAAGCTGAACTCCAGGTAATATGAGTTCCCATAGCTGTTTGGAAACTTTCCCAGAATTTGGAAGTGAAAAGACCGCCACGGTCCGAACTAATCTCCTTCGGAATACCGTGGAGTGAAACAATTCTGGAGATATATAACTCTGCTAACTGACTAGCAGTGATCGTCTCTTTGACGGGCAGAAAGAGTGCAACTTTAGAGAGTTGGTCGACGACGACAAGAATAGCATCGTGACCCTTCTGTGACCTGGGAAGTCCTGTAACGAAATCCATCTGAACCTTATCCCATTTCCATAGAGGAATAGGAAGTGGTTGCAGAATTCCAACTGGTTTCTGATGTTCTGCTTTAACGCGACGACAAACATCACATTCAGCAACATAACGAGCAATGTCCTGCTTCATTCTAGACCACCAGTACCTTTGACGGAGATCACGATACATCTTGGTGCTACCCGGATGAATAGACAGCGGGGTATCATGTGCCTCCTTCATGACTTTGTCGGTCATAAGCTCGAAGCGAGGTACGACAATGCGGTTTCTGAAATACAAGGTTCCATCTTCAGACAGCGAGAAATCCCTGTACTTTACAAGGTGAAGGTCTTTCTTCATCAGATCAATTTCAGCATCTTTAGCTTGCGCATTCTTAACAGCTTTCTCAAGATCTGGTTGTATCACAAGGTTATTAAGAGATCCCTGTGGAACAATACACAGATTCAGCTTGCGCAGTTCTTCATAAAGACGAGGTTGAGCTCGCCTAACCATGAGGTTGTCGCAATAGGACTTGCGGCTTAAGGCATCAGCCATCACGTTAGACTTGCCAGGGGTATAGGAAATACCCAAATCATAGTCCGCAATGGCCTCCATCCATCTTTGCTGATGGAGGTTTAGAGAAGGTTGAGTGAACAAGTACTTCAGACTTTTATGATCCGTGTAGATCTCGCAACGATTACCGAGAAGGTAATGTCGCCACAACTGCAGTGCATAGATGACAGCAGCTAGTTCTAGATCATGTACCGGATAATTCTCTTCATGTGGGCGCAACTAACGAGAGCCATAAGCAATCACTTTACGCTCTTGCATTAGGACACAGCCTAATCCTTCACGGGATGCATCACAATAAATCACAAAGTCTTTGCGGGTATATGGAGGAGATAGTACTGGGGCAGATGTCAGCTTGTCTTTGAGTGTCTGGAAACTTTCTTGACATTTGTCTGTCCATTCGAACTTAACGCCCTTGTGAAGCAGATCAGTCAAAGGCTTAGCAATCTTTGAAAAGTTCTCGACAAATCGACGGCAATAGCTTGCAAGGCCGAGAAAACTTCTGACTTGCTTGACATTCTTCGGAGGAGTCCAGTCAAGAATAGCCTGAACTCGTTCTGGGTTGACAGCAATGCCATCCATGGAAATCACATGACCAAGGTAAGTTACTTCAGAAAGCCAGAATTCACACTTGGAGTATTTGGCATACAACTGGTGTTCTCGGAGCCTTTCCAGTACAAGACGAAGGTGTTCAGCATGTTCTTCTTTATTCTTCGAATAAACCAGAATATCATCCAGATATACCACGACAAATTTGTCAAGGTAATCCATGAAGATGTAATTCATCAGACGGGAGAATGTGGCTGGAGCATTTGGTAAGCCGAATGACATGATGGTGTACTCGTAGGAGCCATAACGA
The DNA here is from genome assembly GCA_011799875.1 of Thinopyrum elongatum. Classification (NCBI taxonomy): domain Eukaryota; kingdom Viridiplantae; phylum Streptophyta; class Magnoliopsida; order Poales; family Poaceae; genus Thinopyrum; species Thinopyrum elongatum. The sequence continues at coordinate 412,143,664 of CM022299.1, forward strand.
GTAACAAATGCAGTCTTCGGAATATCCTCTTCGCGAACACGGATCTGATGGTATCCCAATCTCAAATCAAGCTTAGAGAATACTGAGGAACCGGCAAGTTGATCATACAAATCATTGATCCGAGGAAGCGGATATTTATTCTGGATTGTAGCTTGGTTAATGGGTCGGTAATCCTGAACCAATCGGTTAGTTCCATCCTTCTTCTTAACGAAGAGTGAAGGTGCTCCCCAAGCAGAGGAACTGGGGCGGATGAAACCTTTCTTAAGTGACGTGTCGATTTCTTCCTTAAGCTCGAGAAGATGATGCGGAGGCATTTTATAAGGACGCTTCGCAATAGGTGTTGTGCCTGGTTTCAAGTCGATGACAAACTCGACAGCTCTAGCAGGGGGTAATCCTGGAAGTTCTTCTGGAAATACATCTTGAAAATCACGAACAACTGGAACGTTCTCGATGCCTTCAAGAGGTGAGGCATTCAATGCATTCAGAACATATATTTGAGTTTCGGCGTCCTGCACTGTACGAGCTGAGTATCTGACAGTCTGACCGGAAGGGTGTGTGAGGCGGACTATTTCCGTGGCACAGTCAATCAAAGATTTATGAGGCTTCAACCAGTCCATACCCAGAATAATGTCTATGTTGGAGGTCTTGAGAGCAATGAGAGAAACGGGGAACATCAATCCTCCGATCACAATGTGGTTACCGTGGCTTACCATGGTAGTTTGCCAATTAGCCCCAGGTGAATGGATTACTAATGGGAAGGACATCTCCTCGAAAAGTATATCATGGCTTCGCGCAAAACTTTCGGACATGAAGGAGTGCGATGCTCCAGAATCAAAGAGGACTGAAGCTGGGATTGAATTCACTAGAAGGGTGCCCATCACAATTTTGGGGTCCTGTCGAGCTTCTTCCATGTTGACTTGGTTGACATGAACAAGTTGACTAGCAGGTAGTCTGGTTCCAACGTTCCTAAAAGGATGTTTTCGACGGCTCTTCCTGCAACCAGCAGAAGGACGTGGTGCATCCTGACGAAAAGCCATAGCATCAGGCGGTCCAGCATGAACCGATAGCTGTCTCGGCGGTGAAGGCAAACGAGGTGCAACATATGACGGCCTTGGTGTTGGAGCAGGTCGGTGGTGTACATTGTGCGGGATCCACACTCGACGCTTCTAAACAGGCTGACCCGAGGATGAGCCAGCTCCATGAGTGCGCTTGAGCGACTCCTGGCATTCAGTCAGAGTTGTTTCAATTTGGAAAGATTTGCTGACAAGCGTTGCGTAGTCTGTGCAATCATGGACTGCAAGTGCGAGTTTTATGTCAGTACGGAGTCCTTCACGGAATTTATCCTGCTTGCGGGCGTCAGTGCAGATGTCATCCACAGCATAGCAGGATAATTCGAGAAATTTGCTCTGATATTCATCCACAGTCATTTTGCCCTGAGAGAGTTTACGGAACTCCTGCTTCTTCTGGTCCATCAGACCTTGAGGAATGTAACGTGCATGAAAAGCTGACTGAAATTCCTGCCAAGTGGTTATAGTCTCTGCAGGCAACATAGCCTTGTGGCTTTCCCACCATTGAGCAGCGGGACCCTTCAAGTGGAATGTCGCAAAGGTGATGTAACTGTCAGGGGCAACATTAGCTGACTCCATCTCAAATAGGATGTCACGAAGCCAATCATCAGCATCCATAGGATTGGTGGAGTTGCGGAAAACGGACGGATTGAGGCGCACAAATTCTGGCAGCGAGATCGGTCCAGGCTCCTGGCGAACCTCGTTGCGTTCCAAACGTCTTACCAGACTCTCGTTGAGCTGAAGGTTCAATTCAAACTGCTGCATCATTGCGGCAATATAGGGTGGAGGTGGAGGATCGTCAGCCATCCTGCCAAATCAACAGGGGCAGTTTAGCAAGAAAAACTGCAAGTGTACGGAATGATTCATGAAGTAACACGCACAACAGCAGGAAGTGCAATAGATACTTCATCATATTCGCACCAGACATTCGAAGCCACACATAGCCTCGGTTAGTATCCAGCATTACGACAGTTGAAAAGGGAGGGCTAGACATCTAGGCGGCGCGCAGGCACGCGGTAGGGAAATACACAACGAGACATAGCAAAGGCTACATCAACGTCGGAGAAAACTATTGGAGCGAGGAATCTGCAAGTGACAACACAGGGTGCCCTCGATAAAAGGATCCTGCAAGCAGATCCTGGCCCACAATCTTGGAGCAAGGGGGGAATATTTCAGAACACCAGGTGGATGTGATTACGAGAACCTAATGTTGGAGTTAGTAAAAAATTTAACCCGAATAGAAGAGAGGTCAGAGTCCCAGAGTAAAGGTCGAGGAGTAAAAGATCCTAATACCACCCAATTGGCGACGTGGGCCCGTAAGCCACACAGCCAAGTTAGTAAAACAATTTTCGGTTACTAGACTCAACTTCGGCCAAGGAGTTGGAAAGGGGGGTTCCTACAGGCAGTCGGCTCTGATACCAACTTGTGACGCCCCCGGCCCGATCGTGCAATAATCATACACGCAAATGCACACGATCAAGCCTAAGGACTCACGGGAAGATATCACAACACAACTCTAAAACATAAATAAAGTCATACAAGCTTTATATTACAAGCCAGGGGCCTCGAGGGCTCGAATACATAAACTTGCGTACAAGCGTCAGCAGAAGCATCAGATATCTGAGTACAGATATGAAATAGAAACAGAAAGGCCTTTAGAAAGGCGGGGCAAAATAAAACACTACGATCGAAAGGCGTAGGCCTCCTGCCTGGGACCCTCTGATCCTACTCCTGGTCGTCAATCAACTCGTAGTAGTATCCATCCTCGGGGTCGAAGTAGTAGTCGATCGATGGGGCATCTGTCCCAGGGGGCTCCGTCCTCTTGGTCACGACAAACTGATATGGGGAGAAAAGGAAAACAAAGCAACCGTGAGTACTCAGAAGTACTCAGCAAGCAAGGATCTACACTACATATGCAACATTTTCAAAGGGAGGCTGTATATGTGGACTGGGCTGCAGAAATGCCAGAATAGAGAGTAGGCCTAGTCCTATCGAAGACTAGCATCTTCAGCAGTCTTGCAGAAATAGAAGAGGGTAGAACAGTACAATATAATGTAGCAGTATCATTAAGTCTCAACCTCACCCAGAGATCCTTTCTCGACTCCCTGCGAGAAAGCAATCCCAGAGCCATACAGTCATCAACCTCGTCCGGAGATCCCTTCTCGACTCCCTGCGAGAAGCAATCCCAGAGCCATAGTATCCAAGTATCCAGTTCTAAAATTGTATCAATCAGGATACAACTCCGAGTGTCCTTTACCGTAGGACAGGCTATCGATAGAAGTTTTCTTCCATGCAGGGGTGCACCAACTTACCCAACACGCTCGATTAACTCTGGCCGGACACACTTTCCTGGGTCATGCCCGGCCTCGGCCAAACAACACATCGCAACCCTACCTACAGCTCAGCAGAGAGGTCCCCGCCGGTCTACATCCTAAGCGCAAGGGGGTCTTGGCCATCGCCCCTCACCCTCCGGGTCGTTGCGCACATGGCACAGATCCAAGCACCACCGAAATGGCGCCAATCACTCCATGCCGCACTGCTGAACTGGACGTCTAACAGAGCTTTCGGCTGATGCATACGATGCAGAACGCCCATACTATGCCCACGTGATGGTTAGTGCTATCAGACCAGAGGCCTGCTCGGATCAAATATCCAAATCGTTAGGACTAGGGGCTTGCGGTAACGAGCAAAGGCTCACGAAAGATGTGACCCCGTCGCCCCGTCTCGAGGACTTGCTGCAAGGGTTAAGAATGCCCGGCCACGCCTCGTATTCATCACTCGGGCACCACACAGGCACCCGTCTTCACAACACTCGCCTCTCAGGCGCACGCGGGTACCCCTCAGGGTCGACCCGCCTATCCAAGTAACAGTGTAAAGTCCAAGTATCCGTGTGTCCATAACATCAGGGGAATCCGAGGTATCACCCTCATTGGATTCCTACTCGATGTCTCCGTCAAGGTGAACTCGGAGGAATCACCCTCACTGGGTTCACACTTGATGTGTTGCACGACAGCGTCGTTATCGGAAGCGGTGAAGGAGGAATCACCCTCGATGACCCCGACCGAATAGCTACTCTACAGAGTTAACATCAGAAGTGCTACAAGAGGTTTCACCCTCGGCACTCGATAGTAACGCTGCAGTGTCGTTACAACTAAGGGGGGTGATGTGCGGTGTCGGGGCCTGATCTTCAATCCCGTTGATCGGGTCTTCTGACAATCCAGCGCGGCAGTCGGGATAAGTGGGGTCACTGATAGGTCTCTACCCAGTCTATACTAAGCAGTTTAGGATATGCAGGTAATTATCAACAGCAGGTTACGATAAACAGGCTATGCATCAGAATAGGTAAAGCAGCAGCAGCAGCAATTCTAATGCAAGCATGAGAAATAGAATGGGCGATATCGGGATGATCAAAGGGGGGGGGCTTGCCTGGTTGCTCGGCGGCAAGGGCAAGGACGTCAACGGTGTCTTCGGTCTCCGGAGCTGCGTCAGTCTCGGGGACGACATCGGTGTCGGGGGCTACCGAGAGAGAAGAGGGGGAGGAAACAGTATAAATACTCAGCGAACAAGTGCAGCACAAAGCATAACATGGCAATACGCGGTGACGGAGGTGATCTAACGCAGTGCCGGGTGATACTGGCGAAGGTGGGATTCATCCGGGAATGTTTTCCCGGTTCCGGACATTTGTCAGACAGATGACCGGAGTGGAACGGTTGCATGTTCGGATAGTTAGGGACGTGTGACGGACGAACGGACCGCGTATTCGGATTCGTCTTGTCGTTCTGAGCGACTTTCATGTACAAAGTTTTTCCATCGGAGTTACGGATTATTTAATATGAATTTATAAAGTTTTAAAATGGATTTATGAATTATTATTAATTCAGTCAATGGTCAACAGTTGACCAGTCAATGTTGACTGGTCAACAGGGTCAAACTGGACCCACATGTCATAGTCTAATTACACTAACTAATAGATTAACCCTAATTAGCAACTAAACCTAATTAGTTAATTTAAACAGTATTAACAAACTAATTAATTAAATTAATTAATTACTCTAATTAGCATTTATTATTTATTATTATTATTTTATTACATTTTCTTTTAATTCCCCCTTTTTTTCATTTTCGTTTTAAACAGGGGCTGGGCCCCGCGTGTCATTGCCCCTAGGGGCCAAACGGGCGCGGGCGCTGGGCTAACGGGTGCTAGGCGGAGCCGGGCGTCGGGCGCCAGCCCGCGCGGGCGCACGCCCAGGGGCGCGCGGGGCGGCGGAGGCCGAGCCCGGGCGGGGCCGGCGAGATCGGGGGAGGGCCGGTCAGTGCCGGCGAGCGGCGGGGCCGAGCAGGCAGGGACGGCGGCGGGGCCAGGCGGACGTGGGCGTCGCCGGAGCGGGGTGAGCAGGGCGCGGGCACGGACGGGGAGGCACGGGGTGGCCGCGGCAGCGGCAGGCGCGGATGCCCGCGGGCGAGCAGGGGGGAAGGCGACGGTGGCCTCGCTTGGCAGCGACAGGGACGAGGCGCAGCGAGGCGGGGCTCAGCTGCGCGTGTGCGGCAGCAGGCGGACGCGAGGCGCGGCGACAGGGCAACCTGCGCGGCCACGGCCTGCGCGGGAGTCGGGCGAGCAGCGCAGCGGCAGTGGGTGCGGGCGAGCAGCGGGGCGCTATGCCTGGGTGCGCTTGGTCAAGCACGGCGAGCGCGTGCACACGCGGGAAAGAGGATGAGGAGAGGGAGAGCTCACGGGGGGGGCAGAGGCGGCCGGCGGGGACGGGGTGGGGAGGCCCAGCGGTGAGGCCCGCGTCGCCGGCGACGGGGCGCGACGGGAGGCGACGGCGGTGCGGGGCGCCGGCGGGGGAAGACGAGGCGGCGACGGGCGCGGTCGGCGCGAGCGCGGGGGCGAGCGCGCGGGCGGCTCGGCCCGATCCGGACCGAGAGAGAGGGGGGAGTGAGCGAGGGGGTGGGGGTGTCGGTGTGGTGGGATTAGGGTTTGGGGTCTCCAGGGGGAGGCCAAATAGGGGAGGGGGTGGGCCGGTGGCTGGGCCGGCCCAGTTAGGCCGGGGCTTTCTCTTTTCTTCTTCTTTTTCCTTTTTTTCTGTCTGTTCTGTTTTCTTTTCCTTTTTCTTTTTCTTTTTATTTATTTTCTTTTCTCTGTTTAGTAAATAGCTAGGCCTCAAAATGGTTTTTGTAAAACATAACAAATGTTCCAATAAATACTAGGCATTACCTAACACTACCAAAAATTAGTTTGGAGACAATTGGAGCTCCCACAAATTTTACAATAATTAATATGCATTAATCCTTACTGTTTTAATTAAGTTAGAGCCACCTAAGTATTTTATTATTTGTGGGTTACAATTTTAGACTAGCCTCTGCAATATTTGTTATTTATCAAACATTTTAGTTTCTGGGTTTGAGCAACTTTTATTTTCCACTTTTATTTAAATTTGGATTTTTACTTCGGAGTTGAAATGCAATATGATGTTAATGATGATCATGCACTGTTAAACCTGATGACATGGCATAATCAAAAGGGTGATTACTGTAGTTAACCACCGGGGGTGTTATAGTAATTTTGCTCTAGAGCTTCACTTATATCTTTTTAGAGCACGGCGGTGGCTTTATTTTATAGAAATTATTGAACTCTCATGCTTCACTTATATTATTTTGAGAGTCTTTAAACAGCATGGTAATTTTCTTTGGTTATAAATTTAGTCCTAATATGATAGGCATCCAAGAGAGATATAAGAAAAACTTTCATATAAAGTGCATTGAATACTATGAGAAGTTTGATTCCTTATGATTGTTTTGAGATATAAAGATGGTGATATTAGAGTCATGCTAGTGAGTAATTGTGAATTTGAGAAATACTTGTGTTGAGGTTTGTGATTCCCGTAGCATGCACGTATGGTGAACCGTTATGTGATGAAGTCGGAGCATGATTTATTTATTGATTGTCTTTCTTATGAGTGGCGGTCGGGGACGAGCGATGGTCTTTTCCTACCAATCTATCCCCCTAGGAGCATGCGCGTAGTACTTTGTTTCGATAACTAATAGATTTTTGCAATAAGTATGTGAGTTCTTTATGACTAATGTTGAGTCCATGGATTATACGCACTCTCACCCTTCCACCATTGCTAGCCTCTCTTGTACCGCGCAACTTTTGCCGGTACCATACACCCACCATATGCCTTCCTCAAAACAGCCACCATACCTACCTATTATGGCATTTCCATAGCCATTCCGAGATATATTGCCATGCAACTTTCTACCGTTCTGTTTTATTATGACACGCTTCATCATTGTCATATTGCTTTGCATGATCATGTAGTTGACATCGTATTTGTGGCAAAGCCACCATTCATCATATCTTTCACGATGATTTTTCTTGGACCAGAAGGAAACCAGGAGACTTGGAGATGAAGTCGGAGGAGCCACGAGGCGGCCACAAGGACGGAGGGCGCGCCCCCACCCTTGTGGGCCCCTCGTGCACCTCCTGGCCTAATTCTTTCGCCTATATGTACCCATATATCCCCAAACCAACTGAGGCATCCACGAAAAGACTTTTCCACCGCCGCAACCTTCTGTACCCATGAGATCCCATCTAGGGACCTTTTTCGGCACCCTGCCAGAGGGGGATTCGATCACGGAGGGCTTCTACATCAACACCATTGCCCTTCCGATGAAGCATGAGTAGTTTACCACAGACCTACGGGTCCATAGCTAGTAGCTAGATGGCTTCTTCTCTCTCTTTGATTCTCAATACCATGTTCTACTCGATGTTCTTGGAGATCTATTCGATGTAATACTTTTTTGCGGTGTGTTTGTCGAGATCCGATGAATTGTGGATTTATGATCAGCTTATCTATGAATATTATTTGAATCTTCTCTGAATTCTTATATGCATGATTTGATATCTTTGTAATTCCCTTCGAACTATCGGTTTGGTTTGGCCAACTAGATTGGTTTTTCTTGCAATGGGAGAAGTGCTTAGCTTTGGGTTCAATCTTGCGGTGTCCTTTCCCAGTGACAGTAGGGGCAGCAAGGCACGTATTGTATTGTTGCCATCGAGGATAAAAAGATGGGGTTTTCATCATATTGCTTGAGTTAATTCCTCTACATCATGTCATCTTACGTAATGCGTTACTCCGTTCTTTATGAACTTAATACTCTAGATGCATGCTGGATAGCGGTCGATGTGTGGAGTAATAGTAGTAGATGCAGAATCGTTTCGGTCTACTTGACATGGACGTGATGCCTATATTCATGATCATTGCCTTAGATATCGTCATAACTTTGCGCTTTTCTATCAATTGCTCGGCAGTAATTTGTTCATGCACCGTATTATTTTCTATCTTGAGAGAAGCCTCTAGTGAAACCTATGGCCCCCGGGTCTATTTTCCATCATATAAGTTTCCAATCTACTATTTTCCATCATATAAGTTTCCGATCTACTATTTTGCAATCTTTTACATTCCGATCTATAAACCAAAAATACCAAAAATATTTACTTTATCTTTTATTTAGTTTCATCTATATCTATCATATCTCACTTTTGCGAGTAACCGTGAACGGATTGACATCCCCTTTATCGCGTTGGGTGCAAGTTGTTTGATTGTTTGTGCAGGTATTCGGTGATTTGTGCGTTGTCTCCTACTGGATTGATACCTTGGTTCTCAAACTGAGGGAAATACTTATCTCTACTTTGCTGCATCACCCTTTCCTCTTCAAGGGAAAAACCAACGCAAGCTCAAGAAGTAGCATGGGTAAACAAATTACTGTTGGGCAATTGATAGAAGATCGAATAATTATGACGATATCCAAGGCAATGATCAATATATAGGCATCACGTACAAGATTAGTAGACCGACTCCTGCCTGCATCTACTACTATTACTCCACACATCGACCGCTATCCAGCATGCTTCTAGTGTATTAAGTTCATGGAGAAACGGAGTAATGCAATAAGAATGATGACATGATGTAGACGAGATATATTCATGTAGGAATAGCCCCCATCTTGTTATCCTTAATAGTAATGATACATGTGTGTCTTGCTGCCCCTTCTGTCACTGGGAAAGAACAGCGCACGATCGAACCCATCACAAAGCACCTCTTCCCATGGAAAGAAAAATCGATCTAGTTGGCCTAACTAAACCAAAGAGAAGAAGAAATACGAGGCTATAAATAATGATGCATATAAGAGATCAAAGAAGACTCAAATAATATTCATGGATATAGATCTGATCATAAACTCAAAGTTCATCGGATCCCAGCAAACACACCGCAAAAAAGAGTTACATCAAATAGATCTCCAAGAGACCATTGTTTTGAGAATCAAAAGAGAGAGAGGAAGCCATCTAGCTACTGTCTACGGACCCGTAGGTCTATGATGAACTACTCACGCATCATCGGAGAGGCACCAATGAGGATGATGAACCCCTTCGTGATGGTGTCTAGATTGGATCTCGTGGTTCTGGAACTTGTGGCGGTTGGAATTATGTTTCGTCGACTCCCCTTTCTGGAATATTTGGGTATTTATAGGTTGAAGAGGCGGTGTGGGAGGCCACCGAGGTGGGCACAACCCACCAGGGCACGCCTTGGCTCTTAGGCGCGCCCTGGGGGGTTGTGCTCCCCTCGGGCCTCCCCTCTGGTACTTCTTTGGCCCATCTTGTGTCTGCTGGTCCAAAATAATTCTCCAAAAAGTTCCGCTACGTTTGGAGTCCGTTTGGTACTGATATTCTGCGAAGTAAAAAACAGCAACTAGCACTGGGCACTATGTCAATAGGTTAGTCCCAAAAAATGATATAAAGTTGCTATAAAATGATTGTAAAACATCCAAGAATGATAATATAACAGCATGGAACAAGCAAAACTTATAGATACGTTGGAGACGTATCAGCATCCCCAAGCTTAATTCCTACTCGTCCTCGAGTAGGTAAATGATAAAAAAAGAATTTTTGATGTGGAATGCTGCCTAACATGTTCATCACATATTATTTTCTTTTGTAGCATGGTCATTTGGACTTTTATATGGTTCAAAGCAATAGTCTAGTTTTGACATGAAGATTTCAATATTCAAGCATATCAACAACCAACCATGTCTTTCAAAATATCAACACTAAATAAAGTTATCCCTAGCCCATCATGCTCAATCATTGATCCATTCATGAAACACACTCGCATATTAGCTGCATCCGATGCTCAAGTACGATCATAGTGCCCCTTAGTTGGTGCTTTATAAGAGAAGATGGAGACTCAAATAAAAAAATAAAAATTTCATAAAGTAAATAGATAGGCCCTTCGTAGAGGGAAGTTGGGATTTGTAGAGGTGCCAAAGCTCAAAGCTTAAATTGAGAGAATTTTTTTTTGAGAGGCATACTTTTCCTGTCAACAAAAACGACCGAGTAATTCCCAACACTTTCCATGCTAGATATCATAGGCGGTTCCCAAACAGAAAAAAAAGTTTATTCCTTTTCCACCATTCTTTCACAATCCATGGCTAGCCGTATCCACGGTGCCTTCCATACCAACACTTTCCAAGGAATTTATTATTTGACAACATAAAGTAAATTTCTTTTTCATTTCGGGACTGGGCATCCCTATTACCGCCACACTCTCGTGCAATGACAAGTGAATAAACACTCATCTTGAGAATAACACATCTAGCATGGAAAATATTGGCCACCCCCTGCCGCTTCATGAGCGGTACGAGCACACAAAAAGGAAATTTATTCTGAAAAATTAGAGATGGCACATACAAATTTGCTTAGAACGGCAAGGAATTACCGCATATAGGTAGGTATGGTGGACTCATATGGCAAAACTTGGTTTAAAGATTTTTGGATGCACAAGTAGTATTTCTACTTAGTACAAGTGGAGGCTAGCAAAAAAATTGAGAAGCAACCAACCAAGAAACGAAAAATCACATAAGCGAGCATTAAGCATAACTAATACCGAATAATGCACCACAAGTAGGATGTAATTTCATTGCATAACTATTGACTTTCGTGCTTGCATAGGGAATCACAAACCTTAACACCAATATTCTTACTAAAGCATAATTACTCACCAACATGACTCACATATCACTATCATCATATCTCAAAACTATTACAAAGAATCAAGTTTATTTTTTCCAATGATCTTCATGGAAGTTTTTATTATATCCCTCTTGAATATCTATCACTTTGTGACTAGTTTCATATGTTGCAACTGCTTTTGACAAGCTCAAACAAATTTAAGTGAAGAACATGAGCATAAAAATTTCTATCTCTCAAAATAATATAAGTGAAGCATGAGAGAATTTCTTTAAAAATTTACTAACTCTCAAATAAATCTAAGTGAAGCATGAGAGAATTTCTTTAAAAATTATTAAAGCATACCATGCTTAAAAAGATATAAGTGAAGCAGTAGAGCAATTCCATAGCTCAAAAAATTTAAGTGAAGCATAAAGAGCAATTCTAACAAATCATAGCCTAATTTTGGCTCTCTCAAATAGGTGTGTCCAGCAAGGATACTTGTGACAAACTAAAAAATAAAACAAGCAAAGACTCATATAATACAGGACGCTCCAAGCAAAACTCATGATATGTGACAAATAAAAATATAGCTCCAAGTAAAATACCGATGGTTGTTAGAAGAAAGAGGGGATGCCTTCCAGGGCATCCCCACGCTTAGTTGCTTGGTTCTCCTTGAATATTAACTTGGGGTGACATGGGGCATCCCCTAGATTAGGCTCTTTTCACTCCTTATTCCTTCATCCATCGTGATCTCACCCAAAACTTGAAAACTTCAATCACACAAAACTTAACAAAACCTTCATGAGATCCGTTAGTATAATAAAGCAAATCACCACCCTAAGTAGTGTTGCAAACCCATTCATATTTTATTATTGCATTATATCTACTATATTCCAACTTTACCATGGCTTATACCCTCCAATATAGTCCATAGATTCATCAAAATAAGCACACAATGCAACGAAAACAAAATCTGTCAAAAACAGAACAGTCTGTAGTAATCTGAAAACTTTGAATACTTCTCTAACACCAAAAGTTCAAAAAAATTGGACAACATAGGAAATTTGTATATCAATCTTGTGTAAAAAAATCAGAATTTTTTGTCACTTCTGTGATTTTACAAAATTATTTTACTGGACGCAAAAGTTTCTGTTTTTCAACAAGATCAAATCAACTATCACCCAACATGATCCCAAAGGCTTTACTTGGCACAAACACTAATTAAAACATAAAAAACAAAATCTTAATAGAGGCATAATTGTGCAAACACTCAAGAACAGAAATAAAATGGTAAAAATAAATTTTATTCATTGGGTTGCCTCCCAACAAGCGTTATTGTTTTATGTCCTAGCTAGGCATAATGCATAGATTCAAGTGTTATCATCTTTAGTTTTTGCTACTTTGGTAAGGGCTTTCTCAAAGCCGGGAGGCTCTTTACGCTTCCCCAAATTCTCAGGAAAAGAAACCATCATAAGATCCAAAATATCCAACCGTTTATTGCAAAGAGTAATCAAAGTATTCATGCGATTGAGGTTTCCACTAATATGTTTGAGAGGTTCATTATATTTTTGCAACTCGACTGTATGTTTATGCAAATCACTCAACTTGTCTAAAATTTGAACTTGTTCTTGAGTAAAAGAAATCCCCTTTTTGGTTGGTGGGATTCCCAAAATCCCCTCTAGGATCTCATAAGCGGTATTAGCATCAAGTTCAATAAAATTCCCTTTAGCGGCAAAATCCAAAAGTTGTCTATGATGCAAAGCTAATCCTATATAAAAAAATTGAAGCAAAATCCTTGCATCCCCTTTTATGTTGCTAATGCGATAGGATTCCATTAGCCTATACCAAGCATCTTTCAAATTTTCTCCTTGTTTCTGCTTGAAGTATAAAACTTCAAAATCTGGAGGCAAAGGAGGAGTAGTCATGCTAGCCATAGTGATAAAATAGGCAAACAAGTCACACACAAAAAGATAGATCTGACGAGAAAAAGGCGGACGAAAAAGAGGGCGAATAAAATGGCAAATTTTTGTGAAGTGGGGGAGATGAAAATGAGAGGCAAATGGCAAATAATGTAAATTGCAAGGCGATAAGATTTGTGATTAGGAACCTGATAGATGTTGATGATGTCTCCCCGGCAACGGCGCCAGAAATTCCTTTTGATGTCGCTTGAACTACGTCGGTATTTCCCCAAAGAGGAAGGGATGATGCAGCACAGCTACGGTAGGTATTTCCCTCAGCTATGAAACCAAGGTATCAATCCAGTAGGAGAACCAAGCAACACTATGTAAACGGTACCTGCACACAAAGAACAAATACTTGCAACCCGACACGTAAGAGGGGTTGTCAATCCCTCCACGGTAAAAAGATAGATAAATTTGTGGTAGATTGGATAAAAAGCTCTCGCTAAAACACGAAATAAAATAAGTAACAAAAAAGTGCAGCAAGGTATTTTTGGGTTTTTGGAATAATAGATCTGAAAATAAAAGCAAATAAAAATATATCTCAAAGCAAATATGATAAAGAATAGACCCGGGGGCCGTAGATTTCACTAGTGGCTTCTCTCGAGAAAATAGCATACGGTGGGTAAACAAATTACTGTTGGGTAATTGATAGAAGATCGAATAATTATGACGATATCCAAGGTAATGATCAATATATAGGCATCACGTCCAAGATTAGTAGACCGACTCCTGCCTGCATCTACTACTATTACTCCACACATCGACCGCTATCCAGCATGCATCTAGTGTATTAAGTTCATGGAGAAACAGAATAATGCAATAAGAACGATGACTTGATGTAGACGAGATCTATTCATGTAGGAATAGCCACCATCTTGTTATCCTTAATAGCAACGACACATGTGTGTCTTACTACCCCTTCTGTCACTGGGAAAGAACACCACATGATCGAACCCATCATAAAGCACCTCTTCCCATGGCAAGAAAAATTAATCTAGTTGGCCTAACTAAACCAAAGAATCGAAGAAGAAATACGAGGCTATAAATAATCATGCATATAAGAGATCAAAGAAGACTCAAATAATAGTCATGGATATAGATCTGATCATAAACTCAAAGTTCATCGGATCCCAACAAACACACCACAAAAAGAGTTACATCAAATAGATCTCCAAGAGACCATTGTATTGAGAATCAAAAGAGAGAGAGAGGAAGCCATCTAGCTACTGCCTACGAACCCATAGGTCTATGATGAACTACTCACGCATCATCGGAGAGGCACCAATGAGGATGATGAACCCCTCTGTGATGGTGTCTAGATTGGATCTCGTGGTTCTGGAACTTGCGACGGCTGGAACTGTGTTTCGCCGACTCCCCTAGGGTTTCTGGAATATTTGGGTATTTATAGGGCGAAGAGGCGGTGCGGGAGGCCACCGAGGTGGGCACAACCCACCAGGGCGCGCCCTGGGGGGTTGTGCTCCCGTCGGGCCTCCCCTCTGGTACTTCTTTGGCCCATCTTGTGTCTTCTGGTCCAAAAAAATTCTCCAAAAAGTTTCGCTGCGTTTGGACTCCGTTTGGTACTGATATTCTGCAAAGTAAAAAACAAGCAAAAAGCAGCAACTAGCACTGGGCACTATGTCAATAGGTTAGTCCCAAAAAATGATATAAAGTTGCTATAAAATGATTGTAAAACATCCAAGAATGATAACATAACAGCATGGAACAAGCAAAAATTATAGATACGTTGTAGACGTATCAACTTCCTCTATCTCTCTTCTGATTCTCAAAACAATGGTCTCTTGGAGATCTATTTGATGTAACTCTTTTTTTGGGTGTGTTTGTTGGGATCCGATGAACTTTGATTTTATGATCAGATCTTTATCCATGAATATTTTTTTAGTCTTCTTTTGATTTCTTATATGCATGATTATTTATAGCCTCGTATTTCTTCTTCGAATCTTTGGTTTAGTTAGGCCCACTAGATCGATTTTTCTAGCCATGGGAAGAGGTGCTTTGTGATGGGTTCGATCATGCGGTGTTCTTTCCCAGTGACAGAAGGGCCAGCAAGACATGCATGTATCATTGCTATTAAGGATAACAAGATGGTGGCTATTCCTACATGAATAGATCTCGTCTACATCAGTTCATCGTTCTTATTGCATTACTCCATTTTTCCATGAACTTAATACACTAGATGCATGTTGGATAGCGGTTGATGTGTGGAGTAATAGTAGTAGATGCAGGCAGGAGTTGGTCTACTAATCTTGGACGTGATGCCTATATATTGATCATTGCCTTGGATATCGTCATAATTATTCGATCTTCTATCAATTGCCCAACAGTAATTTGTTTACCCACCGTATGCTATTTCCTCGAGAGAAGCCACTAGTGAAATCTACGACCCCCGGGTCTACTCTTTGCCATATTTGCTTTGAGATCTATTTTTATTCGCTTTTGTTTTCAGATCTATTATTCCAAAAACCCAAAAATACCTTGCTGCACTTTTTTGTTATTTATTTTATTTCGTGTTTTATCGAGATCTATTTATCCAATCTACACAATTTTTATCCCGTCAACTTGACAATTTCTGGCGCCGTTACCCGTAGAGGAATTGACAACCCCTCATAAGCGTCGGGTTGCAAGTATTTGTTCATTGTGTGTAGGTACCGTTTACATAGTGTTGCTTGGTTCTCCTACTGGATTGATACCTTGGTTTCATAACTAAGGGAAATGCCTACCGTAGCTGTGGTGCATCATCCCTTCCTCTTTTGGGAAATACCGATGTAGTTCAAGCGACAACAGTATACAAGAGTGGTATAATAAAAACCTTCATGTAGATCACTAATGTGAATCGTATGATCAATGATATTGAAGTTATAGTATGGGAGTTTACTAGTTAATAAACATTAGTTAGTAAGAAATCGGTGTTAAGGTTTTTGATTTACTATCTCATTAAAGTGCCGGTCATGACATAGCGGGGAAGTTTGAGCGCACTGTATCCCTGATTGATATCCTTTGTGTTGCCCTAGGAGCATGCAGGTAGTACTTTGCTTCGAGGGCTAATAAAAATTTCACAATAATATTTTAGTTCTTTATGACTAATGTGAGTTTCTGGACTATAAGCACTTCCACCCTTCCAGATTTTGCTAGCCCCTTCGGCACCGTGCATTGGCCGTTCTCACCTCAAGACTGGGTGCAAACTTCATCGGTACATCCAAATCCCGTCATATGACACGCTCTATCACACATAAGCCGTATTATATTTTTTTCTTAAAAACAGCCACCATACCTAACTATCATGGCATTTCCATAGCCATTTCGAGATATATTGCCATGCAACTTCCATGGTTACTATTCACATGACTTAAGCATTCATTGTCATTTTGCTTTGCATGATCATATAGAGCTGACAAGATATTTGTGGCAAAGCCATCATTCATCATTGTTATACATGTTACGCTAGATCATTGCACATCCTGGTACACTGCCAGAGGCATTCAGATGTAGTCATGCCATTTAGTTTATTGAGTTGTAAGTAAATAAAGTGTGATGATCATCATTATTAGAGCATTGTCCTAGTGAGGAAAATAATGATGGAGACTAATGCGTCCTCCAAAATGTGGGGATGAGATTCATGATATAGCTAAAAAGGAAAGAAAAATAGAGAAGGGGCAATGCTACTATCCTTTACCACACTTGTGTTTCAAAGTAGCACCATGTTCTTCATATAGAGAGTCTCCATGTTTTGTCACTTTCATATACTAGTAGGAATTTTTACATTATGAGAACTTGACTTGCATATTCTGATGATGGGCTTCGTCAAATGCCCAGGTCTTCATGAGCAAGTAAGTTGGATGCACACCCACTTAATTTCAGTAGCAAGCTTTTATACACTTATAGCTCTAGTGCATCCATTGCATGGCAATCCCTACTCCACATATTGATATTGATTGAAAGGCCTCTCCACTGCCTAACGATCCGCCAAGTTGATTCGATACTTTCTCAATTTTTTCTTCCTTTATAAACCCCTACCATCATTCTCTTTGCCATCCAAAGTGCTAAGTCCATGGCTCGCGCTCAAATATTGAGTGGAGTTGAAAATGCTGAAGCGAGAAAAAGTATGATACAATTGTTTGGTTTGGCACTGTGGTGTTCATGATTTATACTTTGTACTAGGAAGACCAAGTTATGCCATGCTTACATCATTAAATGAGTAGGAGTAACATTCTTTAGCATTGATATTTTGAAGAGTAATGATTATTTTCTCGCATTCTTTTATATTATTGTTTTGATATCTATTACATCATCGTTGCTCAACATTCATACCTAAAAAGATTACATGATTAAGACATATTAGGTAGCATTTAACGTCAAAAATTCTATTTTTATCATTTACCTACTCGAGGACGAGCAGGAATTAAGCTTGGGGATGCTGATACGTCTCCAACATATCTATAACTTTTTTATTGTTTCATGCTATTATATTATCAATCTTGTATACTTTATATGCAATTTTATATCATTTTTGGGAACTAACCTATTAACTCAATGCCTAGTTCCAGTTTCTATTTTTGCCTATTTCTTTCTTTTGCAGAAAAACCATACCAAACAAAGTCCAAACACGATGAAACTTTATGATGATTTTTTGTGGACCAGCAGAGACCCTAGAAGTTTCAGGGGAGGCCAGAAGATATACGAGAGATCCACAAGCTCGCACGGCACATGCCACCTGAGCTTCTGGGCCCCTTGTAGGTCCTCTTGACCTAATTCCAAGCCTACAAATTCCCTAAAATCCAGAAACCACCAGAGCAAGACCTGAAACAATTTTGTCGCCGCCGCAAGCCTCTGTTCCTCCGTGATCCCATCTGGAGGCCTCCGCCGATGCTCTGCCAGAGGGGAAATCTATCACGAAGGCCATCTTCATCAACCTTGCTGCCTCCATGATGATGTGTGAATAGTTTCCACAGGACCTACGGTTCCATAGCAGTTTCTAGATGGCTCTCTCTCTCTCTCTCTCTCTCTCTCTCTCTCTCTCTCTCTCTCTCTGATCTTCAATGCAATGTTCTCTTCGGAGATCAATTCGATGTAATCTTTTTGTGGTGTGTTTGTTGGGATCCGATGAATTGTGGGTTTATGATCAAATTATTCATTCAAATTAATTGATTCTTTTCTAAACTTTATTATGTGTGATTTTATAGCTATGTATGCTTTTTGATCTACGAATTTTCTTTGGCCAACAAGTTGATGATTAAATCTTCAGAAGAAGTGGTGCATAGTAGTAGGTTCAAGCTTGCGGTGTCCTCACTCTGTGACAGGAGGAGTAGCGAGGCACGTATTTGTATTTTTGCTACTAAGGGCAAAACGATGGGGTTTGAACAATTTATTTGGTCTTACCTTGTCTACATTATGTCATCATGCTTCAAGCATTACTCTATTTTTTATGAACTTAATACCTTAAGATGCATGCTAGATAGCGGTCGAGGGGTGGAGTACTAGTAGTAGATGCAAAATCATTTCGGTCTACTTATCTCGGATGTAATGCCTATATATTGATCATGCCATGAATAACGTCATAACTATGCGCTTTTCTATCAATTGCCCAACAATAATTTTTCTACCCACCGTTACTACGCTCATGAGAGACATGCCTCTAGTGAAAGCTATGGCCCCGGGTCAATTCACTCCATATTACTAAAACCCTAAATACGTTTCTGCAATTTATTATCTTTTATTTTGTTTTGCAATTTATCTATCTATCATTACCAGAATTGATCCTTCAATTAACGAGTTCAAGGAGATTGACAATCCTCTTGCCCGCGTTGGGTGCAAGTATTTGTTTTGTGTGTGTGTAGGTACTGCTTACATTTGTTTACGTGAGCCTCCTACTTGCTCGATAAACCTTGGTTCCTAACTGAGGAAAATACTATCTGCTACTATACTACATCACCGTTCCTCTTCGGGGAAATCCCAACATCTATCACAAGTACCAAGAAGGTCATGGTGGCTGAGATTGGTGGACTAGTAATGGAAGAGGGGGCCTTGGAGGCGATGGAGACTTTGCTTCACAGGCTGGTGCTCGGAATTGGCTTGCGGGACATTCCCATCCACTCTGGACACAGTACCTATGAGCCTGGTGTTTGACAACTGCTACTTGTAAATTGCATTGGGATTTTCCCCGAAGAGGAGGGGAGACGTAGTACAGTAGAGATAAGTATTTCCCTCAGTGAGAACCAAGGTTATCGAACCAATAGGAGAACCACGCAAATTCCTGTCATCAGTACCTACACACACAAAAGCAAGTACTTGCACCCAATGCGGGCAAGAGGGTTGTCAATCCCCTTGAACTCGTTACTTGCAAGGATTAAATATGATAGTGGTAGAAAGATAAATAAATTGCAAAACAAAAGAAAAGTAAATAAATTGCAGCGAGGTATTTTTGGTTTTTATAATATGTAAAAGTAGACCCAGGTGCCATAGTTTTCACTAGAGGCTTCTCTCTCGAACACATAGCATACGATGGGTGAACAAATTACTATTGGGCAATTGATAGAAAAGTGCATAGTAATGATGTATTCACGACAATGATCATGTATATAGGCATCTGCTACTTCTTGAGCTTGCGTTGGTTTTTCCCTTGAAGAGGAAAGGGTGATGCAGCAAAGTAGAGATAAGCATTTCCCTCAGTTGAGAACCAAGGTATCAATCCAGTAGGAGGAACACACAAGTCGCCAATGGTTGCACCTACACAAACAAACAAATACGTGCACCCAACGCGATAAAGGGGTTGTCAATCCCTTCACGGTTACTTGCAAGGATGAGAACTGATAGTGATAGATATAAAAGATAAGTAAAAGTGCAAAATAAGATAAAGGTAAATAAATTGCAGCAAGGTATTTTTGGGTTTTTGATTTTGTAGATCTGAAAATAATATGACAAAAGATAGACCTGGGGGCCATAGTTTTCACTAGAGGCTTCTCTCTTGAAAGAAAGCATACGGTGGGTAAACAAATTACTGTTGAGCAACAAATAGAAAAGCGCATAGTTATGCCGATATCTAGGAAATGATCATGAATATAGGCATCACATCCATGACAAGTAGACCGGCTCCTGCCTGCATCTACTACTATTACTCCACACATCGACCGCTATCCAGCATGCATCTAGTGTATTAAGTTAACACGAATGGAGTAACGCCTTAAGCAAGATGACGTGATGTAGAAAGATAGATCCAATCAATATGAACAAACCCCATCTTTTTATCTTAATGGCAACAATACAAATACGTGTCATGTCCCTTTCTATCACTGGGAATAAGCACCGCAAGATTGAACCTACTACAAAGCACCTCTCCCATGGCAAGAAAAATCAATCTAGTTGGCCAAACCAAATCAATAGATCGGAGAGAAATACAAAGCCATCTTAATCATGCATAAAAGAGTTCAGATAAGACTCAAATAATATTCATAGATAATCTGATCATAAACCCACAATTTATCGGATCTCAACAAATGCACCGCAAAAGAAGATTACATCGAATAGATCTCCAAGAACATCGAGGAGAACATTGTATTGAAGATCAAAGAGAGAGAAGAAGCCATCTAGCTACTAGCTATGGACCCGCAGGTCTGTGGTAAACTACTCACACATCATCAGAAGGGTAGCAAGGTTGATGTAGAAGCCCTCCATGGTCGAATCCCCCTCCGGCAGAGTACCAGAAAATGCCTCCAGATGATCTCACAAGGACAAAAACTTGCGGCGGCGGAAAAGTATTTTTGGTGTGCCCTCTGGTCTATGGGAAATATTTGGGTTTTTATAGAAGAAGAATTAGGGTTAGAGGAGCCACGAGGGGCCCACAAGCTTGGGGGCGCCCCCATAGGGTGCGCCCCCTGAGCTTGTCGTCGCCTCATGGCCCATCTAGCCTCCTCCCAAAGCTTAAAGGGTGTCTTATGGTCCAAGAAAAATCGTCAAAAAGTTTCATTCCATTTGGACCCCGTTTGGTATTGATTTTCTGTAAAGGCAAAAACAAGGAAAAAACAGCAACTGGCACTAGGTTAATAGGTTAGTCCCAAAAAATGATATAAATTAGCATAATAATGCATATAAAACATCCAAGATGGATAATATAATAGCATGGAACAATCAAAAATTATAGATACGTTGGAGACATATCAGCATCACGTCTGAGACAAGTATACCGACTCCTGCCTGCATCTACTACTGTTACTCCACCAACCATTATCCAGCATGCATCAATGGTATTAAGTTCATGACAAACGGAGTAACGCCTTAAGCAAGATGACATGATGTAGACAAAGTAAACCCAATCAATATAAATAAACCGCATCATTTTACCCTTAATGTCAACAATACAAATACGTGTCTTGACTCCTTCTGTCACTGGGATATAGAGCACCGCAAGATTTAACCCATTACAAAGCACCTCTCCCACTGAAGATAAATCAATCTAGTTGGCCAAACCAAACGAATAGATCAGAGAGAAATACAAAGCTACAACAATCATGCATAATAAAGTTTAGAAAAGACTCAATTACTTTCAATGAATAATCTGATCATAAACCCACAATTCATCGGATCCCAACAAACACACCGCAAAAGAAGATTACATCGGATAGAACTCCAAGAAGATCGAGGAGAACATTGTATTGAACATCAAAGAGAGAGAGGAAGCCATCTAGCTACTCGCTATGGACCCGTAGGTCTATGGTGAACTACTCACACATCATTGGAAGGCAGCAAGGATGATGTAGAAGCCCTCCGTGATCGATTCCCCCTCCGGCAGAGTACCGGAAAAGGCCTCCGAATGGGATCGCGGAAGAACAGAAACTTGCAGTGCCGGAAAAAAGGGTTTCAGGTGGCTCTCTAGGGGTTTCCCAATATTTGAGAATTTATAGAAGTGGAATTAGGTCAGCCGAAGCCACGTGGGGCCCACAAGGTAACAGGGCACGGCCATGGGCACGCCCTATAGCCTTGTCGTCTCATCTTTGTCGTCTGGTCTCCTCCTGAAGCTTCTAGGGTCTCTTATCTCCAGAAAAAAATCGTCAAAAAGTTTCGTAGCGTTTGGACTCTGTTTGGTACTGATTTTCTGGAAAACCAAAAATAAGCAGAAGAGAGTAACTGGCACTAGGCACTGGGTTAATAGATTAGTTCCCAAAAATGATATAAAATAGCACAACAAGGCATATAAACCATCCAAGATTGGTAATATAACAGCATGAAACAATCAAAAAATTATAGATACGTTGGAGACATATCAGCATCTCCAAACTTAATTCCTGCTCGTCCTTGTGTAGGTAAATGATAAAAACAGAATTTTTGATGTGAAATGCTACCTAACATGTGTATCATGTAATCTCTTTTATGGTATGAATATTGAGATACGAGTGATTCAAGGCAATAGTCTATCATTTGATATAAAGACATCAATACTCAGACATATTAACAAACAATCATGCCCTTCAAAATAAAGAATGCTAAAGAACACAAGCCCTACAAAATCATATAGCCCATCATGCTTAGTTTTCCTAGCATAAAAATATTAATCATGAACTACCCCGATGACAAGCCGAGCAATTGCATCATACTTTTTAACGCGCTTCAGCATTTTCAACCCCACGCAATACATGAGCATGAGCCATGGACATAGCACTATAGGTGGAATAGAATGCAATGATAGAGATCAATAAGGGGAAGTCAAAAAAGGAAGAAAGTCTCGCATCGACGCGGCTAATTAACGGACTATGGAGATGCCCATCAATTGATGTCAATACGAGGAGTAGGGATTGCCATGCAATGGGTACACTAAGAGCTATAAGTGTAGGAAAGCTCAAAGGAAAATAGGTGGGTGTGCATCCAACTTACTTGCTCATGAAGACTTAGGGCATTTGAGGAAGCCCATCATCGGAATATATAAGCCAGGTTCTATAATGAAAAATTCCCACTAGTATATGAAAGTGACAACATAGGAGACTCTCTATATGAAAAACATGGTGCTACTCTGAAGCACAAGTGTAGAAAAGGATAGTAACATTGCCCCTTCTCTCTTTTTCTCTCATTTTTTTGTTGGGCTCTTTGGCCTCTTTTTAAAAAAAATCCGTCTGGATACTCATCCCGACTTGTGGGGGAATCATAGTCTCCATCATCCTTTCCTCACTGGGACAATGCTCTAATAATGATGATCATCACACTTTTATTTACTTACAACTCGATAACTAGAACAATATGACTCTATATGAATGCCTTTGGTAGTGTACCAGGATGTCCAATGATGCTAGCTAACATGTATGATGATGATGAATGGTGGCTGTGCCACAAATATCATGTCGGCTCTATGATCACATGCCAAGCAATATGATAATGAACAAGTATGTCATGAAAACAGAACGGTGGAAGTTGCATGGCAATATATCTCGGAATGGCTATGGAAATGCCATAATAGGTAGGTATGGTGGCTGTTTTGAGGAAGATATAAGGAGGCTTATACGTGATAGAGCGTATCATATCACGGGTTTGGATGCACAGGCGAAGTTTGCACCGACTCTCGAGGTGAGAAAGGGTAATGCACGGTACCGAAGAGGCTAGCAAATTGCGGAAAGGTAAGAGTGTGTATAATCCATGGACTCAAATTAGTCATAAATAACTCACATACTTATTGTGAAATCCTATTAGCCCTCAGACCAAAGTACTACTCGCATACCCCTAGGGGTATAGATTGGTAGGAAAAGACCATTGCTCGTCCCCGACCGCCACTCATAAGGTAGACACTCAATAATAAATCATGCTCCAACTTCATCGCAAAACTAGAGGCTATACGTGCATGCTTCGGGAATCAAAAACCTTAACATCAATATTTTTACTGAACCACAATCATCCACTAGTACCCCCACATATTACCATCTTAATATTGCAAAACTATTGCAGGGAATTAAACATATCATATTCAGTTATCTACATGAAAGTTTTTATTATATCCCCTTGAATACCTATCCTTTATGGACTAGTCTTATAACCCATGCAAATTGCCATTACTATCTATTAGGCTCTCAAAAAGATTTAAGTGAAGCATGAGAGTGCAACTATTTCTTTAAAATATAACCACCACCTTGCTCTAAAAGATATAAGTGGAGCACTAGAGCAACTGCCTAGCTCAAAAGATATAAGTGAAGCACATAGTGTATTCTAACAAATCACGAATAAATGTGTGTCCCTCTCAAAAGGTGCGTCCAGAAAACAATGATTGTGGAAAACTAAAAAGCAAACAAAGCAAAAACTAATATGGCACAAGATGCTCCAAGCAAAACTCATATCATGTGATGAATAAAAATATAGCTCCAAGTAATATACTGATAGATTGTAGACGAAAGAGGGGATGCCTTCCAGGGCATCCCCAAGCTTAAATGATTGGGTTTTCCTTGAATATTACCTTGGGGTGCCTTGGGCATCCCCAAGCTTAGGGTCTTGCTGCTCCTTAGTCCTTCATCCATCGTGATCTCACCCAAAACTTGAAAACTTCAAATCACAAAACTCAACAGAAACCTCGTGAGATCCGTTGTGAAGTTTTCAAGTTTTGGGTAAAGTTTTGATGGACCATGGAATAAGGAGTGGCAAGAGCCTAATCTTGGGGATGCCCATGGCACCCCAAGGTAATATTCAAGGACAACCAAGCATCTAAGCTTGGGGATGCCCCGGATGGCATCCCCTCTTTTGTCTTAAATCCATCGGTAAAATTACTTGAGGCTATATTTTTATTCACCACATGATATGTGTTTTGCTTGGAGCATCTTGTATTATATGAGTATTTGCTTTTTAGTTTGCCACAATCATCCTTGTTGTACACACCTTTTGAGAGGGACACACATTAATCGTGAATTTATTAGAATACTCTATGTGCTTCACTTATAACTTTTGAGCCAGGTACTTGCTCTACTGCTTCACTTATATCTTTTTAGAGCACAGCGGTGGTTTTATTTTGTAGAAATTGACGAACTCTCATGCTTCACTTATATTATTTTGAGTCTTGAAAATAGTATGGCAATTTGCTTAGGTTATTAATTTGGTCCTAATATGATGGGTATCCAAGAGGGATATAATAAAAACTTTCATAAAGAGCATTGAATATATGAGAAGTTTGATTCCTTGCATTTGTTTTGAGATATAAAGATGGTGATATTAGAGTCATACTAGTGAGTAATTGTGGATTAGTAGAAATAAGGTTCGTGATTCCCGAAGCATGCACGTATGGTCTATCGTTATGTGATGAAGTTGGAGCATGATTTATTTTTGATCGTCTTCCTTATGAGTGGCAGTCGGGGATGAGCGATGGTCTTTTCCTACCAATCTATCCCCCTAGGAGCATGTGTATTAGTACTTTGCTTCGATGGCTAATAAATTTTTGCAATAAGTTTGTGAGTTCTTTATGACTAATGTTGAGTCCATGGATTATATGCACTCTCACCCTTCCACCATTGCTAGCCTCTCTAGTACTGTGCAACTTTCACTGGTGCATTATACCCACTATATAACCTGCCTCAAAACAGCCACCATACCTACCTCTTATGGCATTTCCATAGCCATTTCGAGATATATTACAATGCAACTTCCATCGTTTCGTTTATTATGACACATACCATCATTGTCATATTGCTTTGCGTGATCATATAGTTGACATAGTATTTGTGGCATGGCCACAGTTCATATTTTATACATGTCACGCTAGATCATTGCACATTCCGGTACACTGCCGGAGGCATTCATATAGATTCATATCTTTGTTCTAGTATCGAGTTGTAATTCTTGAGTTGTAAGTAAATAAAAGTGTGATGATCTTCATTATTAGAGCATTGTCCCATGTGAGGAAAGAATGATGAGGCTATGATTCCCCCACAAGTCGGGATGAGGCTCCGGACGAAAAATAAAAATAAAATAAAATAAGGGGCCTAAGAGCCCAAAATAAAAAATGAGAGAAAAGAAAAAAATGAGAGAAAAAGAGAGAAGGGACAATGTTACTATCCTTTTTTCCACACTTGTGCTTCAAAGTAGCACCATGTTCTTCATGATAGAGAGTCTCCTATTTTATCACTTTCATATACTAGTGGAATTTTTCGTTATAGAACTTGGCTTGTATATTCCAATGATGGGCTTCCTCAAATTGCCCTAGGTCTTCGTGAGCAAGCAAGTTGGATGCACCCCCACTTAGTTTTCTTTTGAGCTTTCATACAATTATAGCTCTAGTGCATCTGTTGCATGGCAATCCCTACTCACTTGCATCGATATCAATTGATTGGCATCTCAATAGCCCATTGATTTGCCTAGTTGGTGTGAGACTTTCTCCTTTTTGTCTTCTCCTCACAACCTCCACCATACTCTATTCCACCCATAGTGCTATATATATCCATGGCTCATGCTCATGTATTGCGTGAAAGTTGAAAAAGCTTGAGAACATTAAAAGTATGAAACAATTGCTTGGCTTGTCATTGGGGTTGTGCATGATAAATACTTTGTGTGATGAAGATAGAGCATGACAAGACTATATGATTTTGTAGGGATAACTTTCTTTAGTCATGATATTTTGAGAAGACATGATTGCTTTATTAGTATGCTTGAAGTATTATTGTTTTTATGTCAATATTAAACTTTTGTTTTGAATCTTATGGATCTGAACATTCTCGCCACAATAAGGAAAATTACATTCATAAATATGTTAGGTAGCATTCCACATCAAAAATTTTGTTTTTATCATTTACCTACTCGAGGACGAGCAGGAATTAAGCTTGGGGATGCTTGATACGTCTCCAACGTATCTATAATTTTTTTATTGTTCCATGCTATTATATTATCTATCTTGGATTTTTTATATGCATTTATATGCTATTTTATATCATTTTTTAGACTAACCTATTAACCTAGTGCCCAGTGCCAGTTGCTGTTTTTTTCTCGTTTTTGACGAAAATCAATACCAAACGGAGTCTAAACGGAGTCTAAACGGAACGGAACTTTTTGATGGTTTTTCTTGGACAACAAGACACCCACGAAGCTTCGGGAGGAGACCAGAAGACCCATGAGGGGGCCACAAGCCCTGGGGGTGCGCCCCAGGGGGGCGCGGCCATGGGACTTGTGGGCCCCCGTGGCTCTCCTAACCCTAACTCCAGCACTATAAATTCCCAAATATTCCCCCTATACCAGAGGGCACACCAAAAATACTTTTCCGCTATCGTAAGCTTTTGTTCTCGTGAGATCCCATCTTGGGGCCTTTTCCGGCACTCCGCCGGAGGGGGATTCGATCACGGAGGGCCTCTACACCAACCTTGTTGCCTTTCCGATGATGTGTGAGTAGTTTACCACAGGCCTACGGGTCCATAGCTAGTATCTAGATGGCTTATTCTCTCTCTTTGATCTTCAATACAATGTTCTCCTCGATGTTCTTGGATATCTATTCAATGTAATCTTCTTTTGCGGTGCGTTTGTTGAGATCCGATGAATTGTGGATTTATGATCAGATTATCTATGAATATTATTTTAGTCTTCTCTGTACTCTTTTATGCATGATTAAGATAGCTTTGTATTTCTCTCTGATCTATCAATTTGGTTTGGCCTACTAGATTGGTTTTTCTTGCAATGGGAGAGGTGCTTTGTGATGGGTTCAATCTTGCGGTGTCCTCACCCAGTGACAGTAGGGGTAGCGAGACACGTATTTGTATTTTTGCCATTAAGGATAAAAAGATGGGATTTTTACCATATTGATTGGATCTATCCCTCTACATCATGTCATCTTGCTTATGGCGTTACTCTGTTCTTGTTAACTTAATACACTAGATGCATGCTGGATAGCGGTTGATGTGTCGAGTAATAGTAGTAGATGCAGGCAGGAGTCGGTCTACTTGTCACGGACATGATGCCTATATTCATGATCATTGCCTTGGATGTCGTCATAATTATGTGCTTTTCTATCAATTGCTCAACAGTAATTTGTTTACCCACCGTATGCTTTCTTCAAGAGAGAAGCCTATAGTGAAACCTATGGCCCCGGGGTCTATTTTCCATCATATATTTTCAGATCTATAAAACCAAAAACCCAAAAATACCTTGCTGCAATTTATTTATATTTACTTTATTTTGCCTTTTAATTATCTTTTATATTTATCTCTATTAGGTCTCGCTCTTGCAAGTGACCGTGATGTGATTAACAACCCCTTTTTCGCGTTGTGTGCAAGTGTTTGTTAGTTTGTGCAGGTGCATCTATTGGGGACTTGCTTGTACCTCCTACTGGATTGATACCTTGGTTCTTAACTGAGGGAAATACTTATCTCTACTTTGCTGCATCACCCTTTCCTCTTCAAGGGAAAAAATCAACGCAAGCTCAAGAAGTAGCAGGTAGAATTTCTGGCGCTGTTGCTGGGGAGGTTCTACAACAAGCCTACCAAGTACCTATCATAAACTCTCATGTCTTGCACTTACATTATTTGCCATTTTCCTCTTGTTTTCCTCTCCCCCACTTCTAAAACGTTTTCAGAAAAACACAAAAATATTTGCCTTTTTATTTGCCCTTTTTTGTTTTTCCTTTATGTCTTACTTGGTTTGTTTGCTCGTTTGCTTGGCATAATTGTGTGTTTATTCCAAATCAGAAAGCAAAAAGTTTATGGATCCTCATCCACTTGCTAATATTTTTAAAATATCCAACTATGATGAACCAATTGCTAGTGAGTTGAGTGCACTAGATTGTCTTTATGAAGTTTTGCTTGAAATTCATGAATCTGAAAATTGTGATGAAGTGTTAAAAGAAGAAATTTATAAAGTGATTCACGATAGCTCCTTGAATGAAAAGCATGATTGCAATGATGTTATTATAAATTCTATTAATGTCAATTGTGCTAGTAATATGCGAAATCCGAAGCTTGGGGGTGCTAATTTTGCTATGTCCTCTTCTTATTGTAATTATCATGATTGGGGTGATTCTTCTTATGATCTTGAAAATTTATTTAAGCCTCATGATGAATATGTTTGCAATAATATTGAAAGTGGGTTCGGAAGAGTGTCAACTCTAGGTAAAAATAATCCCACATATTTGAAGAGTGATCAATCTTATGAAAATTTTGATAAAAGTGGGTTTGGAGAAGTCATGACTTTATCTTATGATAATACCACTATTTTGGAAGAGTGTCAACTTTGCATGCATGTGGAACAATTAGAAAATATGTTATGTTATAGTTATATTGTTGAATTTTAATATGACCCCACATGAAATTATTATGAGAGAGCAAAATATGGTTGTAGAAATCTTCATGTTACTAAATTACCTATCGTTATGTTGAGATTGCTATTGTTTCTTTCTTCTTCCTTGCATATGCTAGTTTTTGCTTGTCTTAATAATTTGTTTTCTTATAAAATGCATATGCATAGGAAGTATGATAGACTTAAACTTGCTTTTAACATGCTACATGATGCTCTCTTCGTGTTTCAATTGATATCTTTCATGTGAGCATCATTAAAATTATCAACGCCTAGCTAAAAGGCTTTAAAGAAAAGCGATTGTTGGGAGACAACCCAATATTTTTATTTTATGTTTTTATGAAATACACAATATTACTTCTGTAGTAGTTGTGTTTTAGTGTTTTAATTAGTGTTTGAGCCAAGTAAGACCTTTGGGATGATCTATGGTGATAGTTGATTTGATCTTGCTGAAAAACAGAAACTTTTGCGCACATTGCCAGAATTTTAAAAAATCACAAAAGCGTGATTTGATCTGAATTTTTTACACAAGATTGATATACAAATTTCCTAAGTTTTCCTAATTTTTCAGAATTTTTGGAGTTACAGAAGTATGGTTAGTTTCCAGATTACTACAGACTGTTTGTTTTTTGACAGATTCTGTTTTCATTGTGTTGTTTGCTTATTTGATGAATCTATGGGTAGTATCGGGGGGTATGAACCATGGAGAAGTTAGAATACATTAGATATAACACCAATATAAAATTTGAATGAGTTTACAACAGTACCTAAGTGGTGACTTGCTTTTATTATACTAACGGATCTTACGAGTTTTCTGTTGAGTTTTCTGTTGTGAAGTTTTCAAGTTTTGGGTAAAGTTTTGATGGACCACGGAATAAGGAGTGTCAAGAGCCTAAGATTGGGTATGCCCAAGGCACCCCAAGGTAATATTCAAGGACAACCAAGCATCTAAGCTTAGGGATGCCCCGGATGGCATCCCCTCTTTTGTCTTCAATCCATCGGTAAAATTACTTGAGGCTATATTATTATTCACCACAATATATGTGTTTTGCTTGGAGCGTATTGTATTATATGAGTCTTTGCTTTTTAGTTTGCCACAATCATCCTTGCTGCACACACCTTTTGAGAGGAACACGCATTAATCATGAATTTATTAGAATACTCTATGTGCTTCACTTAAATCTTTTGAGCCAGGTAGTTGCTCTAGTGCTTCACTTATATCTTTTTAGAGCACAGCGGTGGTTTTATTTTGTAGAAATTGACAAACTCTCATGCTTCACTTATATTATTTGAGAGTCTTGAAAATAGTATGGCAATTTGCTTAGGTTATTAATTTGGTCCTAATATGATGGGTATCCAAGAGGGATATAATAAAAACTTTCATAAAGAGCATTGAATATATGAGAAGTTTGATTCCTTGCATTTGTTTTGAGATATAAAGATGGTGATATTAGAGTCATGCTACTGAGTAATTGTGGATTAGTAGAAATACTTGTGTTAAGGTTTGTGATTCCCGAAGCATGCACGTATGGTCTATCGTTATGTGATGAAGTTGGAGCATGATTTATTTTTTATTGTCTTCATGGTATTTTCCTACCAATCTATCACCCTAGGAGCATGCGTATTAGTACTTTGCTTCGATGGCTAATAAATTTTTGCAATAAGTATGTGAGTTCTTTATGAATAATGTTGAGTCCATGGATTATACGCACTCTCACCCTTCCACCATTGCTAGCCTCTCTAGTATCGTGCAACTTTCGCCGGTGCTGTCGACATTCTAGGAACGGGGGTACCCAGGCCCGCCTGCCTGTGGCCCAGTGTATGACTTCACCGACGGCCCGCCATGGCCCAACTCCAAGGTCACAAAGGCAAGACCCTCGCGAGCCCCCCCCCCCCCGCCTCATGAGGCGAACGACATTAAGGCCTCCCGAAGAGCGGCCCCCCGAGGCTGCCTCCCAAGGGGCAGATATCTCTATGTAGGCACCCCACCTCGCGAGGCTTGCGGTGACGTGAGCCATGATGACCAAGGCCAGGAGGGCGCCAGTGGGCGTAGACCAGGACAGTTTCCACTTTTGTGCTAAGGAGGCAAGGATGTACGCGGGTTCCCAAGGAATCCGCCAAAGGTTTCCTTCCAAGTGCAACAGGACCAAGACCACGAGCTCGGCAGGATGGATGGCATCGCCGAGCCCACCACTGCGTCACGACCTGAAGCTTTGCAGGCGAAGACCACCTTTTGTCAGGATAGGGTGTACTCCTATCCCCCTTCAAAATTGGTCATTGTGGTATCCCTTCCCGCCTAAGCCATGAGGGAAGAGGGCCAAGGCCACTATAAGTATAGGCTAGTCTCCACCGTAGAGAGGGGTCGAAACCTTGGCTCCCTAGTCTGATCCTGAGCCCTCCCGCGGCAGCTCATCCACTGTACTAGTTCATCCTCAACCTCCTCACGAGGCAATCCACCAAAAAGCAGGAGTAGGGTTTTACACCGCAAGGTGGCCCGAACCTGGGTAAACCACCGTGTCCACTTCTTCTTCCCGCTCGCCCGTACACGACGAGATCAGGTCGTGAGGGTGGTGAGCAGCATGTCGTCATGGAGCGAGATCCTTCATACACGCCCTAGAGTTCGAACCTAGTTTGGGTCCACGGAACCCCAGACTCCAACATTTGGCGCGCCAGGTAGGGGCGTGTTGAAGCCTCCATTCCTTCATCAGCCACGCTCCGTCCTCACTCCGCCGCATCCATGGCTGAGGCTCGCCGTGTCCGTGCCGAGCGCCGGGCCGCTCGCGTCGCTCAGACGGCGCCGGTGGGCCGCGGCACCCCTCATCGCTCCGCTTCTCCGGTGGTCAACGCCGCCACTGACCCTGCCGCTCATGAGCAGCAGGATTCTTCGCTGCCCCCTTCCGTGCCGCGTGATGGCCGCACCGCCACTTCTTCCCTCACCCCTGCCACAGCCTTGTCTTCCCACGTCCGCCGCGGGCCGGCGAACGCGCGGGCTAGGCTGCTCATGGCGCGCGAGCTGCTGTGCTACCGCCCCGCCGACGAGGGATACGACGCCTGGCTGGGCCGCATCACCGAGCTCGTCAACGCCGCCGGAGAGGCCTCGGCGCCTTCCCACTCGCTCCACCCCCCACCGTCTCGTGCGGGCGACGTGGCTCATGGGGCGCCCTCGCCTCCTCCTCGGCGCAGCGCAGGCGACGAACCAAGGCGCGATGCGCGTCCGCGCAACCCACTGCATGGAGCACCGACGCTAGCCCGGGATGAGGACAGCTGCCAGGTCGTGCAGCAGCTGCAGTACGACGTGCGTGCGCTCCCTGCTCCACCATGTCAGCACCAAGACAGGGCCGCTCTGGAGGCCGTCGCGCATGGGCATCAGGACTGTGCCCCCCCCCCCTCGCGCGGGCCACGCCCGTGAGCGCGGCGGGCTGCCATGCCTTCACTCATGAGCTGCGCAGAGTTGTCTGGCTAGGCAAGTTCAAGCCAGATCTGCCCCCGCGCTACGACGGCACTCACGACCCTGCAGAGTTCCTCTAGCTCTACTCATTGAGCACCGAGGCGGCCAACAGCGACGATAAGGTCATGGCAAATTGGTTCCCCATGGCTCTCAAGGACGGCGCGCGCTCTTGGCTCATGCACCTCCTGGAGGGGTCGATCTCTTCCTGGGACGAGCTCCGCTAGCGGTTCATCGCCAACTTCCAAGGAACCCGTGACCGTGCCCTCACTGTCAACGACCTGCGGCACGTTAAGCAGTAGCCGGGAGAGACCCTCCGCAAGTACATTCAGCGCTTCACCAATGTTCACCTCAAGATCCCGAAGGCCTCAGACGAAGCCATCATCTCGGCGTTCACCGAGGCATCACGGACATCAAGATGAGCAAGGAGCTCGCCATCCATGATGATAGTGCACGGCGCTGGAGATGTTCAACTTGGCGGATAGGTGCGCCAGGGCGGAAGAAGGCCGCCTCTCCCTCCTCAAGCACCCGGACGTCGACCCTGAAGACAAGAAGGCCAAGGCCAAGGAGGTGAAGTGCAAGGGCCCCACCATGCTGGCGGCGGAGCCTGAGATGAAGCGCGGTCGTGATCACGACGGGCCCCCCAAGGAGGCTCGCTTGTTCTGCGTCCTCCACGATGTTCACACCCACAACACCGAAGACTGCCAGGAGCTCAGGGCGCTCCGGGATGAGCGCCTGGGCCGCCTCCCCGAGAGCGGCGACCGTGGCTTTGGCCGCGGAGGAGGTCATGGTGGAGGTCGCTGGGACAACCGCAACCCTCATCAGGGCTAGCGCGATCAGCCTCGCGAGGGTGGCTGGCGTGACCAGCCTTGCGACGGCGCCTGGCGCGATCAGCCTCGCGAGGCCCATCCTCAGGGCAACGCTGGCCTCCCTCTGCTGCTGCCACCACGAAGGAGTAACGACGACAACCATCAAGACGAAGGGGCTGGGGGCTACTAGAAGCCTCGCGCGGTTACCTGCATCCTCGGTGGAGCTCAGGCGCCTGCCTCAAACCGCATCATCATCGACAACGACTCCCAGTTCACAAGCAATCTCTTCAGGTCATATTGTGCTAACCTTGGAACACAGATATGCTACACTTCGGTGCCGCACCCGCGGAGCAACGGCCAGGCCAAGCGCGCCAACGCGGAGGTCCTGAGGGGCCTCAAAGCCAGAAGCTTCAAGAAAAAGCTCGAGGCCTGCGGCAGGGGTTGCCTGGACGAACTGCAGTCCGTGTTGTGGTCCGTCTGCACCACCGCAACTAAGCCCACTGGCGAGACCCTGTTCTTCCTCGTCTATGGGGCCGAGGCGGTCCTCCCGCTCGAGATCAAGCATCGTTCCCCGTGGGTCTTAGCATTTGACGAGGCGCGTCAGGATGTCTCGCCGGGAACTGATCTTGTGCTCGGAGAGAAGGCCCGCCGCCAAGCCTCCCTCCGCGCCGCAAGGTACCAGCAGGCACTGCAGTGCTACCACTGCCGCAACGTCCGCCCCCGGACTCTCAAAGTCGGAGACCTCGTCCTGAGGCGGGTCCTCTCCAGGGAGGGCCTCCATAAGCTCTCGCCCATGTGGGAGGGCCCGTTCAGGGTCGCCCGCGTCTCCAGGCCTGGCGTCGCGCGCCTGGAGAAGGAGGACGGGGTCCCCATCCAGAATGTCTAGAACATACAGCACCTCCACAAGTTCTACCCGTGACACTCTCATGTAATAATGAGTGGGGCTGTACACGCCCCGGAGTCTCCCGGTGCGCCGTTTCGCGACCTCGCGGGAGCTCCCGCCCACGCCCAAGTGGAAGCCCCATGCTCCGCGCTGGCGGACGGAACGGTCGAACAACGACTATGCCCACGCCCAAGTGGAGGCCTCATGCTCCGCGCTGGTGGGAAGACTAGTATAAGCACCGGACGCGGCTGTTTTCATCCTCTCTTGTAACCGAATTTGCAATTTCTTGAAATGAAGTTTGAAGTTTTTCTTCCTTGTTCAAAAAGGGTCGGGGTTTTCTCCTTGCGGTGTTTCTTTCTTGAATTTCATCTTTGAAGACAACATTGGTTGCCTGTTGCCCCCTCCCGTGCACCCCGCGAGCAGGGGCTGGGCATGGTGTTTACGCTTGGGCCAGCCCCAGCGGCGTTGAGGGCCCAGGCCACAACAATCACGAGTCCGCCCGTGCGCACACCTCACCAAGACTTTGGCGTCTAAGTCCTCGCGCGACGCTCTCGAGCGAGCCAACAGGCACGTGTTGCCTTGAGTCCCTGACCTTAGGAGTGCTCATCTCCTGGCCTTGCCCGGGCATCGCGACCCAGCATACCAGCGACGATTAACCCTTGCTCGGGGGCTCCAGACACAAGATGAGCACTAAGGAAAGGTGGCCTAGGAAGGCACGACTACGGTTTGGCACATCATTAAGGAACCTTCATCAAGTAATCTTTACATCCCCGCGGGGCCATGCTCAAAATATGGACAAGAAAACAGAAGAGAGACAACCTAAGGAGACGCGTCGTCCTCATCACTGCCATCGGCCTCGCGCTCCTCAACTTCAGGCCGGTTCTCGCGGCCATCAGGGGTGAACTCCGCGATCAGGTCATCCACGTGGTCCTCCACCCAGTCCCCCAGGGCACCCTGAATCACCCTAGGCATGGGGAGTGTCACGGCCTCGAAGTCGAAGTCGGGGTCGAAGCGAAGAAGGTGGCTGAAGACGCGCGTCGACGCCCGCGCAAGAAGGGCACGGCTTTTCTCTTCGACAAGCTGGCGCACCCTCTCCACGCCTCCTTCAAGACGCTCCACGATCCTGGTAAAGAAGGCGAGGTAGCCAGCATAGTGGGGTACGAGCGGGCTGGCGACGCTCTCGTTGCAAACACAGTTTAGGGCGCGGCGAGCTCTTCGCTCGAGATCTTGGAACATCTCGGAGCGTATGTGCTGCAGCCCTCGAGCCCGGTTCGCCTTGCCCGCCGCCTGCTCCGCGAGGGAAGTAACATCCCCCACTTGCTGGTAGAGGAAGGATAGCTCGGCTTCGGCTGTGGCCTGGGCGTCCAGCGCAGCCTTCTGACGCCTCCCCGCCTCGGCCAACTTCCCCTTGAGGTTATCGATCTCGCCCTTCAACTCGTCGCGCCGTTCGTAGAAACGGGTCTCCTGAAGCTTCAGCTTCTGGTGATGGTCCTTGGCGAGGGCCCAGCGGACCCCCGCGACCCTCTCGTCGATCTCTGCCTAGACCCTCGCCTCCCGGGAGGCCTCGGCGGCCGCCACTTGGCGCTCCATCACCTCCAGCCGTTCATGCTCCAAGCTTCGCTCTGACGCCTCCAGCGCCAGCGCGTCCTCAAGCGTGCAGAGCCTCACCTCGCGCGCTGATGGCCCTTCCGCTGAGGCGGCCAGGACGGCTCCATGTGCCTGGACTTGCCGCTCTTGGGTGGCGTTTGAAGCTAGGAGCTTCCGCTCGCAGTTCTCTACGGCCTCGCGCCGGCGATCGGCGGCCTCGGCCTCCTCGAAGGCGCGGTCACGGACTTCCTTCGCCACGGTAGAAGACTCCTCGTCCTTTGAGCGAGCGGACTCGTGCTGCAGGCGCCTAAGATTGATGGCAACCTCAAGCCGGTGCCACTCGTGCGCCAGGCGCGAGTGCTCGGCCTTGAGGTACGAGTCGACGTCGTGAAGCTCCGCCCCGAGCCGGCCCAGCGCGCTCATTGTGCCCTGAAGAAGGCCATGCAGGACGGCACCGCAACCGCGCGCGAGCTCTAGCGCTCGACCAGGGCTTTGCTTCGTGCCCCAGTCTGCGGTGGAGGCACCGGAAGGCACAACCTCGCTCGATGGAGACCTGGGGGCTATGGCCCCCTTGCCAGGCTCCTCAGCCCAGGGCAGGGCCTTGCGCGAGAGCGACACTCCGCCCGAGGGAGGCATCGGCTCGCGGGGGACCCGATCACCAGTGAGAATCAGCGGGGGGAGCCTCGGCACTGCTTCCGCGAACCTGATGCCGTGCCCGAAGAAGGGCGCTGGGAATGAGGGGCCGAGGCCCTCCAGGGGCCGCCTCGGCCGGCGCATGGCTGCCCTGTTGCGCGCCGCTGCCCAACCCACGAGGCGCGGTGCCACCACGAGGCCAGTGCCGTCAAGAGGCAGCGGCAAGGGTGCCCCGTGTCTTCGCCAGAAGGGGACCTGAGGAGCAAGAGCTTAGAGAAGCATGTCATGTGGAAATCAAAGAAAGCCGGGCACTTACTCATCCGTGGCGACCCACTTTCTCCTCTTCAGAGCCCGCGGGGTCGGGCCGGCACTGCCCTCAAGCCTTCCCCTCCTTCGGGCAGAGCGGAGGCCGAGGGCCAGCACGCTGAAACTCGGCGCGTGGCTCCCCACTATTGGCGCGACGGCCGCGCCCCCGGGCAAGGCGTTGCCTCCGTCGTTCGGATGCGTGGAGGCGGGACGCCGTGCGGCGGGCGGTTCGGCGTGCGGCGGGCGATTCGGCGTGCTCTTCCCAAGGCCCCTCATGGCCCTCGGAAAGCAGCCCCCACTCATTGAAGCACGGCATTCCCCTGGCGAAGTCTCCCCAGTTTGAATAATTGTACAAGGGGAGCCCTCCCCGAGGGAGCGCGGCAGCCTCCCCACCAGTCAGAAGGCGGAGCACCCCGCGCAGCACGTCGGAGGGCAGAGAAGGCGCCTGGAGCCTCATAGGGTCCTCGCGGCCGGTAAAGGCCCACATTGGGCGGGAGTGACGCTGGAGAGGAGCGATTCATCGCTGGACGAACTCCCTCACCACCATCGCCATCGTCACGCCCGCTTTCCTCAGGGCTGCCAGCCTGGCCGTAACTTGCGTGAGCCTCGGATCGACGAGCTTCTCGTGCTTCCACCCGGAGCTCGGCTCCACCGGGGCTGACAGAGTTTAGAGCAGGGGGCTATACACGGCGGCATCAACATACACCCACTGCTTCCAGAAGCCCTCTGCGTTCGGATGGAGCTCCGTGTCAATGCCCTCGCCCGCCGTCGCGCTCGCCGCTCGGAGTGACGCGCACCCGGAGCGCTGCGCGCCGACGACCAGCTGAAGGGAGAAGAAATGGTGGAGCAATGCCACTGAGGGGGCAACGCCCACGAAGGCCTCACACAAGAACGCGAAGGTGGAGAGGAGGATGATGGACTCTGGATCGAGATGCAATGCGTGGACCTAGTAGTGCGTGAGCACGGCATTGAAGAAATCCGAGAACAGCGGCAGCAAGCCGGAGAAGAGGGCATGGAGGTGAAGGGCGATGGTGGTGGCCTCCAGATCAGCTGAGGACTAAGACGCGGGCCAGTTCTTCGTCGCCTTCCACTCGTTGGAGTCAGCTGCGATCACCGGTCGGACCTTGTCCAGCCCTTCGCGATCGAGCATAGTGGACCGGCCCAGGGTGGGCTCCGGCCCCGTCTCGCGGTCCATCGCTATCGTGGCCCTGCTCCTCTTCCTCTTGGGGGCCATGGGGACGCGGCGAGTTGGAGGCGGCGCAAGATCCGGCGGGCGAGGCGCGAGCTTGCAGGGGAAGGAAGAAGCAGAAGGCGGGTGCGTAGCAGGGCAATGATGGCCCTGTGGCGCGCGTCAGGCCTTTTTGGTAGCCTGGGCAGTTGCTGAGGCGACATGGGGAAGTGGAGGTGTCTGCGTCCCGTCATGCGCCACGCGTCAAGTCTGGCCCGCAGGCGATTGGGGCCCGCGTTGCTTCGCCCTTCACTCCTTGCCTTCGCTTCGAAGCCAGGCCAAGAGCACCATGGGCCCGGGGGCTACTGTCGGTGTTCTGGTAACGGGGGTACCCAGGCCTGCCTGCCTGCGGCCTAGCGCATGACTTCACCAACGGCCCGGCGTGGCCCAACTCCAAGGTCTCACAAGCAAGACCCTCGCGAGCCCCCCCCCCCCCCGCCTCACGAGGCGAACAACATCAAGGCCTCCCAAAGAGCGGCCCCCCGAGGCTGCCTCCCGAGGGGCGGATATCTCTATGCAGGCACCCCCACCTCGCGAGGCTCGCGGTGACGTGAGCCATGACGACCAAGGCCAGGAGGGCGCCAGCAGGTGCAGACCAGGACAGTTTCCACTTTTGTGCTAAGGAGGCAAGGACGTACGCGGGTTCCCAAGGAATCCCCCAAAGGTTTCCATTCTAGTGCAACAATACCAAGACCACGAGCTCGGCAGGATGGATGTCATCGCCGAGCCCACCACTGCGTCATGACCTGAAGCTTTGCAGGCGAAGACCACCTTTCGTCGGGATAGGGTGTACTCATGTCCCCTTCAAAACTTGCCGTTGTGGTATCCCTTCCCGCCTAAGCCATGAGGGAAGAGGGCCAAGGCCACTATAAGTATAGGCTAGTCTCCACCGTAGAGAGGGGTCGAAACCTTGGATCCCTAGTCTGATCCTGAGCCCTCCCGAGGCAGCTCATCCACTGTACTAGTTCATCCTCAACCTCCTCGCGAGGCAATCCACCACAAAGCAGGAGTACGGTTTTACACCGCAAGGTGGCCCAAACCTGGGTAAACCACCGTGTCCACTTCTTCTTCCCGCTCGCGCTTACACGACAAGATCAGGTCATGAGGGTGGCGAGCAGCGTGTCGTCGGGGAGCGAGATCCTTCATACACGCCCCAGAGTTCGAACGTAGTTTGGGTCCATGGAACCCCAGACTCCGACAGGTGCATTAAACCCACCATATATCCTTCCTCAAAACAGCCACCATAGCTACCTATTATGGCATTTCCATAGCCATTCCAAGATATATTGCCATGCAACTTCCACCGTTACGTTTATTATGACACATACCATCATTGTCATATTGCTTTGCGTAATCATATAGTTGACATAGTATTTGTGGCATGGCCACCGTTCATATTTTATACATGTCACGCTAGATCATTGCACATCTTGGTACACCGTCGGAGTCATTCATATAGAGTCATATCTTTATTCTAGTATCGAATTGTAATTCTTGAGTTGTAAGTAAATAAAAGTGTGATGATCTTCATTATTAGAGTATTGTCCCATGTGAGGAAAGAATGATGGAGGCTATGATTCCCCCACAAGTTGGGATGAGGCTCCGGACAAAAAATAAAAAAAAGAGGCCTAAGAGCCCAAAAGAAGAAAAAAGAGAAAAGAAAAAAATGAGAGAAAAAGAGAGAAGGGACAATGTTACTATCCTTTTTTCCACACTTGTGCTTCAAAGTAGCACCATGTTCTTCATGATAGAGAGTCTCCTATTGTATCACTTTCATATACTAGTGGGAATTTTTCATTATAGAACTTGGCTTGTATATTCCAATGATGGCCTTCCTCAAATTTCCCTAGGTCTTCGTGAGCAAGCTAGTTGGATGCACACCCACTTAGTTTTCTTTTGAGCTTTCATACACTTATAGCTCTAGTGCATCCGTTGCATGGCAATCCCTACTCACTTTCATCGATATCAATTGATGGGGATCTCCATAGCCCATTGATTTGCCTAGTTGATGTAACACTTTCTCCTTTTTGTCTTCTCCTCACAACCTCCACCATACTCTAGTCCACCCATAGTGCTATATCCATGGCTCATGCTCATGTATTGCGTGAAAGTTGAAAAAGCCTAAGAACATTACAAGTATGAAACAATTGCTTGGCTTGTCATCGGGGTTGTGCATGATAAATACTTTGTGTGATGAAGATAGAGCATGACAAGACTATATGATTTTGTAGGGATAACTTTCTTTAGCCATGATATTTTGAGAAGACATGATTGCTTTATTAGTATGCTTGAAGTATTATTGTTTTTATGTCAATATTAAAATTTTGTTTTGAATCTTATGGATCTGAACATTCATGCCACAATAAGGAAAATTACATTGATAAATATGTTAGGTAGCATTCCACATCAAAATTTCTGTTTTTATCATTTACCTACTCGAGGACGAGCAGGAATTAAGCTTGGGGATGCTTGATAAGTCTCCAACATATCTATTATTTTTTATTGTTCCATGCTATTATATTATCTATCTTGGATGTTTTATATGCATATATATGCTATTTTATATCATTTTTGGGACTAACCTATTAACCTAGTGCCTAGTGCCAGTTGCTGTTTTTTTTCTTGTTTTTGACTTTTACAGAAAATCAATACCAAACAGAGTCTAAATGGAACGAAACTTTTTGATGATTTTTCTTGGACAACAAGACACACACGAAGCTTCGGGGGGAGGCCAGAAGACCCATGAGGGGGCCACAAGCCCTGGGGGCGCGCCCCAGGGGGGCACGGCCAGGGGGCTTGTGGGGCCCCCATGGCTCTCCTAACCCTAACTCCAGCACTATAAATTCCCAAATATTCCCCCTACACCAGAGGGCACACCAAAAATACTTGTCTGCCGCCGCAAGCTTCTGTTCTCGTGAGATCCCATCTTGGGGCCGTTTCCAGCACTCCGTCGGAGGGGGATTCGATCACGGAGGGCCTCTACACCAACCTTGCTGCCCTTCCGATGATGTGTGAGTAGTTTACCATAGACCTACGGGTCCATAGATAGTAGCTAGATGGCATCTTCTCTCTCTTTGATCTTCAATACAATGTTCTCCTCGGTGTTCTTGGAGATCTATTCGATGTAATCTTATTTTGCGGTGCGTTTGTTGAGATCCGATGAATTATGGATTTATGATCAGATTATCTATGAATATTATTTGAGTCTTCTCTGAACTCTTTTATGCATGATTAAGATAGCTTTGTGTTTCTCTCCGATCTATTGATTTGGTTTGGCCTACTAGATTGGTTTTTCTTGCAATGGGAGAGGTGCTTTGTGATGTGTTCAATCTTGCGGTGTCCTCACCCAGTGACAGTAGGGGTAGCGAGGCACGTATTTGTATTGTTGCCATTAAGGATAAAAAGATGGGATTTTTACCATATTGATTGGATCTATCCCTCTACATCATGCCATCTTGCTTAAGGCGTTACTCAGTTCTTGTTAACTTAATACACTAGATGCATGCTGATAGCGGTCGATGTGTGGAGTAATAGTAGTAGATGCGGGCAGGAGTCGGTCTACTTGTCACGGACATGATGCCTATATTCATGATCATTGCCTTGGATGTCGTCATAACTATGCGATTTTCTATCAATTGCTCAACAGTAATTTGTTTACCCACCGTATGCTTTCTTCAAGAGAGAAGCCTCTAGTGAAACCTATGGCCCCCGGGTCTATTTTCCATCATATATTTTCAGATCTATAAAACCAAAAACCCAAAAATACCTTGCTGCAATTTATTTATATTTACTTTATTTTGCCTTTTAATTATCTTTTATATCTATCTCTATTAGATCTCACTCTTGCAAGTGACCGTGAACGGATTGACAACCCCTTTTTCGCGTTGTGTGCAAGTGTTTGTTAGTTTGTGCAGGTGCATCTATTAAGGACTTGCTTGTACCTCCTACTAGATTAATACCTTGGTTCTTAACTGAGGGAAATACTTATCTCTACTTTCCTGCATCACCCTTTCCTCTTCAAGGGAAAAATCAATGCAAGCTTAAGAAGTAGCAGCATCCTCGTGATGGACCTGTGTCCTTGGGCTCCGCCATTGCGATGATGTTTGCTCCGACATCGGTGCGGAGCTTGGGAGGTAGTCTAGGAGCGGATGCAGATTTTGGTCTGCATCGACGATATCTGGAAGACGGAACGTGTGCGGGGTTTGTGGTTCGTGGATGACAGGTATGGCTTCCTCCTTCGGCATCTTAGTCGTGATGGGGTGCCAGATCTGGAGTTCGATGGCATGTCTGAGGTTTTGCCCCGGTCTGATTCATTCAATGGCAAGGGCTTCACTTTTGGTGATCCACCTTGGAGGTCCGCAAAGCTGCATATCAGCGATGGAGCCGCGTCGAGCTCGGGTGAGGAGGTGGTCCATCATTCTTTCATTCGGTGGCCATTTTGGTGGTGCCGGAGGCAGGGGACGGGCGTTGGCGTCAAGCTCAGAGATGTTCTGCTATCTTTTCAGTTTTGTCATGCCGATCCTTACGTGATTTGTACTTTGATCTTTATGATATAAATGAGACACGTATTACCATGCAAAAAAAACAGGCAACCTATGCAATAGAAAACAGAATCTGTCTAAAACATAAATGTCTGTAATGATATGAACAAACACTATACTTCTGTAACTCCAAAAAATCTTAAAAATTAGGACAACGTGCGAAATTTCTATATCAATAATGTGTAAAAGATTCAGAATTTTATCACGTTCCAGTGAATTATAGCAATTCCAGTACTGGGCGTAAAAGTTTCTGTCTTTTCACAGAATCAAGTCAACTATCAACCAAATCATCCCAAAGGCTTTACTTGTCACAAACACTAATTAAAACATAAAACACAGTCATAAGAGTAGCAAATAATTGTGTGAACACTCAAAAACAAAAAATATTGGGTTGTCTCCCAACAAGCTCTTTATTTATAGCATTAACATAGGCTTGAGATTTCAATGATGCTCACATGAAAGATAAGAATTGAAGCACAAACAGAGCATCATATAGCATGTAATTAACACATTTAAGTCTAACATAATTCCTATGCATAGGCATTTCATAATTAAACAAATTATCAAAGCTATCCATATTTAGCATATGCAAGGAAGAAGGACGAAACATTAATAATTTGAACATCAAGAGAGGTAATTGAGTAACATCAAAATTTCTATAACCATATTTGCCTCTTTCATAATAATTACATATAGGATCATGATCAAATTCAACAATATAGCTATCACATAAAATATTCTCTTTGTGATCCACATGCATGAAAGTTTTAAAATCTTATCAGATAGTGGGATTAACATTAACTAAAGTCATGACCTTTTCAGACCCATTTTTATCAAAAAAAAATCATAAGATTGATAATTCTCCAAAGTAGTGGGATCATTATTACCTAAAGTTGACACTCTTCCAAGCCCTCTTTTAGTAGTATTGCAAATATCATTATCAATCATAGATTCATTATTAAGCTCAAACAAAATTTCAAGATCACAAGAAGCA
Organism: Thinopyrum elongatum; assembly: GCA_011799875.1. Classification (NCBI taxonomy): domain Eukaryota; kingdom Viridiplantae; phylum Streptophyta; class Magnoliopsida; order Poales; family Poaceae; genus Thinopyrum; species Thinopyrum elongatum. The sequence continues at coordinate 412,187,369 of CM022299.1, forward strand.
TCATAATTATCACCCCAATCATGATCATTAGCACAATTGATATTCATAGAACTTATACTGATGCAACTACAATCATGTTTTTCACTCAGTAGATGTATCCCAATAGCATTTTCTTTTATCACTTCTTCATTTTTAGCTATTGGTTTACAACATGCAGGAAGTTTGAAAAGATTAGCAAATGGATGAGGATCCATATGTCTTTACTTTTCCTTTCTGTTTTGGTGTGATGACAACAAGAATAACATAACTAGGAAAATAAAAAAGTAGAGAAATTAGATGATAGTTTGTATGTAGGAACCTGACGAGAATATGATGATGTCTCCCCGGCAACGGCGCCAGAAATTCTCCCTGCTACTTGTAAACTGCGTTGGGATTTTCCCCGAAGAGAGGGGAGATGCAGTACAGTAGAGATAAGTATTTCTCTCAGTGATAACCAACGCTTTCGAACCAATAGGAGAACCACGCAAATTCTCGTCTTCGGTACCTACACACACAAAAGCAAATACTTGCACCCAACACGGACAAGAGGGTTGTCAATCCCCTTGATCTCGTTACTTGCCACGATTAAATCTGATGGTGGTAGAAAGATAAATAAATTTGCAAAAGAAAAGAAAAGGTAAATAAATTACAGCAAGGTATTTTTTGTTTTTATAATATGTAAAAGTAGACCCCGCGGGCCATAGTTTTCACTAGAGGCTTCTCTCTCGAACACATAGCATACGATGAGTGAACAAATTACTGTTGGGCAATTGATATAAAAGCGCATAGTTATGACGTATTCACAGCAATGATCATGTATATAGGCACCACGTCCGAGACAAGTAGACCGACTCCTGCCTGCATCTGCTACTATTACTCCACCAATCGACCGCTAGCCAGCATGCATCTATGGTATTAAGTTCATGACAAACGGAGTAACGCCTTAATCAAGATGTCATGATGTAGACAAGGTAAACCCAATTAATATGAATTAACCTCGTCGTTTTACTCTTAATGAAAACAATACAAATATGTGTCTTGTCCCCTTCTGTCACTGGGATATAAGCACCGCAAGATTGAACCCATTACAAAGCACCTCTCCCACTGAAGATAAATCAATCTAGTTGGCCAAACCAAATGGATAGATCAGAGAGAAATACAAAGTTGTAACAATCATGCATAATAAACTCCAGAAAAGACTCAGTTACTTTCAATGAATAATCTGATCATAGACCCACAATTCATCTGATCCCAACAAACACACCGCAAAAGAAAATTACATCGGATAGAACTCCAAGAAGATCAAGGAGAACATTATATTGAAGATCAAAGAGAGAGAAGAAGTCATCTAGCTACTAGCTATGGACCCGTAGGTCTGTGGTGAACTACTCATACATCATCGGAAGGCAGCAAGGATGATATAGAAGCCCTCCGTGATCGATTCCCCCTCCAGCAGAGCACCGAAAAAAACCTCCAGATGGGATCACAGAAGAACAGAAACTTGCGACGGCGGAAAAAGGGTTTCAGGTGGCTCGCTAGGGGTTACCCGATATTTGAGAATTTATAGAATTGGAATTAAGTCAGATGGAGCCTCGTGGGGCCCATAAGGTAACAGGGCGCCCCCCTAGGCGCGTCCTGTTGGCTTGCCGTCTCCTTGTTCGTCATCTAGTCTCCTCCCGAAGCTTCTAGGGTCTCTTATGTCCAGAAAAAAATCGTCAAAAAGTTTCGTAGCGTTTGGACTCGGTTTGGTACTGATTTGCTGGAAAACCAAAAACAAGCAGAAAACAGCAACCGACACTAGGCACTGGGTTAATAGGTTAGTTCCCAAAAATGATACAAAATGGCATATAAAGTATCCAAGATTGATAATATAATAGCATGAAACAATCAAAAATTATAGATACGTTGGAGATGTATCAATAACTTTCAGGAGCAGCAACAGCAAGTGGGGCGGCATCATTAGAGGATTTCATTTCTGGTGGTGCTCCTTGAGTACCGAGTCGTGACTTTTAGGATGAAAACCTAAGGTATGACCTTCATTGGTTGTGCCTGGCAATTGCCTTGCTGAAGGTATTGTTCCGGGAGCTCAGATTTTCTCTAGGGTGAAAACCTAAAATCTTGGATTGGACGGCGGCGGCGCTTATGCACTGCTCCCTTCTTGGAGGCGTCACTTTTTGAGACCTTTTTTGTTTTCCGGGTGTTGTCTTTGGCGGTGGTTTGTGTGCTGCTGCTGAGAGGAGTTGATCACTGTGGCGGGGCCTTTATTTTTTTTCTTTTTTTTCTTTTCTTTTTCAGGCAGTGTGCATCCTGAATGTCTTTGCGGCATTTTGGTGGTGTAGAGGCTGGATGTAATTGGTATCTTCGCGATATTACTATATTTTCTTTATCAAGAAAAAACGATCCACAAATTTTAATTGTGGACTGGAAAGCAAAAAAAGAAAGAAATTCCTGGCATGTTTTGGTTTTATTTCCTATATACGTAAAGATAATCAGTGTCGTGACTAGGAAATACTCCTCCGGTTCAAAATAATTGAAGTTTTTGTTTTTTAAATTAAACTTTGCTTAAGTCTGACTAATGTATAGAAAAATGTGCTAAAATCTAGAACACCAAATACACATAGTACGAATATATATGTCATAAAGAATCTCAAGAGATTAATTTGGTGTTGTAGATATTAATATTTTTTTATAGAATTGGTCAAACTTAATCAAGTTTCACTTGAGACAAATCCAGAACTTCAATTATTTTGAAACGGAGGCACTAACTATTGTTAAGAAACACTAAAAGGCACTTGATGTAGACATAAGGTTTGTGCAAATACAAAAAGGAAGGATGGACATGAATGTCAGCTCAACAATAACTACTAGATCAACCAACTCGGACACCCTCAACACCCTCAAATGTCAGCTCAACAATAACTACTAAAGCGCGGAGTGCTCTAGCTTCAATGGCGAAGGCATCTCTGTTAGGTACCCACTACTACTCTCTCAATAGATCAATGGCGAATTCGAATATAGTGGCGATTACAGGGAGACTCAAGGAAGGGGAAGGAGTACAGGAGGAGAGATACACGCTACAGCCGCCGCCGATCTATTCTGATCCCAGCCAAGATGGCCTACTCCACACACTACACTCGCTTATATCAACTACTGGTGGGTTCCTCTGGGCCGAACATGTAAGATACCCACTGAGGCCCAGTGAACCTGTGGCATGGCCTCCTCTCTCTCTTGGGCCGCTCAGGCGCCATGCAGGCCTTCTTCAGCCCAGGTGTGGGAAGGACGCTGACACCCCCCCTTTCTTCAGACACGACTTGTCCCCAAGTCGGAGCAGAAGGAAATCGCCTCCGAAGATCTTCGACGTCTTCCCAGGTGTCCGGAGTAGCCTTGGAATCTTGCCAGCGAACGAGTCCTTGTTCTCGCATTTTGTTCGAGCCACGACGCCATCTTGTGTCCAAAATCTCCACTGGAACATTAACCACATCAGTGAGTGATGGAAGGGAAGATGAGGCACTCGCACCTGGGGTGAGCGCCTTGCGCAACTGTGAGACGTGGAAGACCGGAAAGATCGATGATCCCTCAGGCAGCTGCAGCTCGTATGTAACCTCATTCACTCGGCGGATCACCGTATAGGGCCTGAAGAACTTGAAACTCAGCTTGTGATTGGCCTGGCGTGCCACGGACGTCTGAATGTATGGCTGTAACTTGAGAAATACTTGGTCGCCCACCTGAAACTCTCTAGGAGTCCTTTTCTTATCTGCCTGTTGCTTCATGACTTGCTTGGCAAGCAGTAAGTGTTGCCTCAAGACATCTTGCATTTGTTGTCATTCCTCCAACCACTCGTTAAGCTCGGGAATTGGTGTTGCTTGTTCAGGTGCCAGTCCAAGGTGCTGCGGCTCTTGACCATAAACCACTTCGAACGGTGTCTTGTTGAGCGTGGAGTGATATGTTGAGTTGTACCAGAACTCAGCCAATGCTAACCACCTGCTCCAGTTGTTGGGAGAGCCGTGGACGAAACAACGCAAGTAGGTTTCGAGACACTGGTTGACCCTTTCGGTCTGCCCGTCCGTCTGAGGGTGGTGCGACGAACTCATTTTCAGCTCCACTCCTTGTAGCTTGAAGATCTCTTGCCACACTTTGCTGGTGAAGACAGCGTCTCTGTCAGATATAATGGCCTCTGGCATGCCGTGTAATCTGTATATCTGGTCGATGTAGAGCTGGGCAATTGTCTGCGCTGTGTAGGGGTGTTTGACTGGAAGGAAATGAGCAAACTTGGAGAAAGTGTCTACTACCACCAATATGCAGTTGTACTGTCGAGAGGGAGGCAATCCACCAATGAAATCCATGGAAATCAAGTCCCAACAGCGCTTGGCGACTGGCAACGGATGGAGCAGCCCTGGGTATTGAGCTCGGTCCAGTTTGGCTTGCTGGCAAACTTGACAAGACTGGACGTGCTCCTTAGTGTGCTGCTTCATACCTGGCCACGCGAACAGGTGCTTGATCCTTCTGTAGGTAGCTGGAAACCCTGAGTGGCCACCGACAACACTGTCGTGCAAGGTGCACATGATCTGCCGCTGAAGGTTGGTGTTGTTGCCCAGCCAGGCACGCCCTTTAAAACGCACAATGCCTTTGCTGAGAGTGAAGTGGCTGTCCTTCACGGGTGCCACTGCCAATTGTGTGATCAGTTGCTGGGTCTTGGGATCGGTATCATAGCCCTTAACTATCTCCTGCAACCACGCTGGCTGGCAAACTGATATGGCTTGAACTTGTTCAGAAGTGGGCACCGGTCGCCTGGAAAGCGCATCGGCAGCACCGTTCTCCGATCCCTTGCGATAACATATACGGTACTGCAACCCCAAGAGCTTGGTGAAAGCTTTCTGTTGCCAGGGAGTGTGCAAGCGCTGCTCTTCCAGGTGCACCAAGCTACGCTGGTCAGTTTTGATTACAAACTCCCCGAACTGCAGGTATGGTCGCCATTGCTCAACTGCCAACACAATCGCCAAGTACTCTTTTTCATACGTAGACAGGCCTTTGGTTCGCGGGCCCAATGCCTTACTGAGGTAGGCAATTGGGTGGCCTTCCTGCTGGAGAACTGCGCCCACGCCATACTCGCAGGCATCCGTTTCGACCACGAAGGGCTTGGTGAAATCTGGCAGAGCCAGTGTAGGAGCTGAAGTCAGTGCAGTCTTGAGGGCTTCGAATGCAGATTGTGTTGCTGCCTTCCACTGGAACTGAGTATGCTTGCGCAGAAGATTTGTCAGAGGTCGTGCTAGCATGCCAAACTGCCGGACGAAACGCCTGTAGTACCCCGCCAGACCGAGGAACGCTCGGACGTCCTTGACACAAGCTGGGACTGGCCAGTCGATCACTTGCTTCACTTTGCTTTGGTCGGTTGCCACTCCTTTGCCTGAGATGGTGTGCCCAAGATAACTGACCTCTTGCTGTGCAAACACACATTTGGACCTCTTGACATACCATTGATCTTTCCGGAGAAGTGACAGGACTTGACGCAAGTGCTGAATGTGTAGCGCGTAGGTGCGGCTGAAGATGAGAATGTCATCGAAGAATGACATAGCACACACGCGATTAACTGGTTTTAATGTGACATTCAATCCCCCCAAGAAAGTTGTAGGTGCTCCTCCCAGGCCAAACGGAACCACTTTGTACGCAAAATGGCCGAAATGGGTTTGAAAAGCCGTCTTGAACTCTTCGCCCTCGGCTAGACGAATCTGGTGGTACCCTGATCGCAGGTCCAGAGTAGAGAACCAGCGAGCTCCTGCTAGTTCATCCAGGATACCTTCTATCACCAGCACCGGGTACTTGCTGATGATGGTCATGGCATTTAGTCTTCGGTAGTCAACACAAATTCGCCAAGTTCCATCCTTCTTTTTCACTAGGATAATGGGGGAGGAGAAAGGACTGCTGCTTTTCTGAATAATGCCTGCCTTGAGCATTTCTGCGATCTGACGCTCCAGTTTTGTTTTCAGTTCAGGTTTAAGACGATATGCCCGGATGTTAACAGGTTGCGCACCCTGCATCAGTGGTATGTGGTGATCGCAATCACGCTTTGGCGGCAGTCCTATAGGTTCCATGAATACATCCTCGTACTCCAGCAGTACCTCGGCGATTTCTGGTGGCAGCTCGGTGCATGTTATGTCAGTGATGTTCTCCGAGTCCTGGGCATAACATAGGTGAACTGCATAGGCGACTGCTGACTGTTTTTCCATGCTCGCAAGCTGGATGTTGTTCAAGGTATCACACTTGCTGACCGAGGAGGTGATCCCTTGCAGAATGACTGTAAACCCTTCATGTTTGATTTGCATGCGATGCCTTGGCCAGTCAATAAGCATAGGGCTGTGATATTCAAGCCAGTCCATGCCCAAGATGACATCGTAACAGCCCAGTGGCAGCAATCTAAAATTGGTGGTAAACACATTGCCTTGTGAGTACCAAGAACACCCCAACACTTCTTGGCTGCACCATAGCTCAGATCCATTTGCTACTGCTACTTTCACGGGACGTGGCATATCCTGAATCCCTCTCAGCTTGGACTGCAACTGCTGAGACACGAATGATGCAGAGCTACCCGAGTCGACTAACATCAGCACTTCTTGCCCCTGAAGCCACCCATGCAGTTGGAGGCATGTGGGCGCATCTGTGCCCGATACTGCTTGCAAGGACAACTGTCAAACCTGATCCTGGGCGTCGTCCTGTTCTTGATTTGCTGGACGCAGAGCTGGATGTTCGTCTGACGCCTCCAGACTGAACAAGCTGAGCATCTCCTCAATTACATGCAGCTTGACGGTGGGAGGACACACATGATCATGTCCCCACCGCTCTCCACACTTGAAACAGAGCCCCTTGGCACGCCGAAAGTTGCGAAGGGCAGTGAGTTTCGATGCGTCACTGTTGGCTCGAGCTGCATCCGTTCCCCGGCGATCTTCCGCTGCAGGATGTGTGGCTGGTGCACGCGCTGGTGGTGGCGGCAGTGGTAGCGGTGTCGGTTGCCGCGCGCGTCCAAGCAACCCTGAGCCTTCAGGCTGGCTGTACCACGGCCCCTTGTGGCCCTCAGCCACTTCCTCTTGCAGGACAGCCAGGGCACAAGCTATGTCCAGATCCTTGGGATGTTGGACCATAACCACGGCACGGATATCTGCCCGCAGGCCCTCCACGAACCTCGTCAGAAAATACAAGGGATGTACAGCATCAGAATATGAAATAAGGTGATTCATTAAGTTTTCGAACTGTTCAATGTAATCGGAGACAGAGCTAGTCTGGCGAAGGGCATAAAATTGCCTAATCAAGAGCTGATGTCGATCTCGCCCAAAACGAGAGCAGAGTAGGTTGCAAAATGCATCCCAATCGAGCTCACCGATCTTTGGCTGGACCGATTGCAACCAAATTGCTGCGGGGCCAGTGAAATGCAGGGTGGACATGGGAATGAAATAGGATGGGTGGACTTGAAACATAGTGAAGTACTGCTCGCACATAGTTTTCCAAATTTTGGGATTCTCGCCGGAGAATTGGGGAAACGAAACTGATGGAGTTGTTTGACCCAGCCCCGCAACGAGCTGACCCTGGGCGATGCAAGGGCCTAGCGCGGAATCAAGGAGACGTGCCTGGGATAAGAAGTGTGGCGTACCATTGGTTGGAGAGGTCGCCGACGGGATGCCACCCGCCGGCGGACCGCCCCGGTGCTGATGAGGACCGCCGTGGCCATCGGGCCCATGGATCTCGTCGCCGGGCGCTAGATCGGAGAGATCCACCGCGCGCGATCCACCCATGGGTGTTGTTGCTGCTGGTGCCCGCTTGCCTTGCAGCGCCCCGACCGCTTCCTGGAGTTTGGAGATGCGGTCCTCCAGATCGGGCTTCCAGGCGGAGAGCACCTCGACTTGTGCCGCCTGGGTGTCGATGCGGCCCGCGAGCTGCTTGATGTCGCCGCGGGTGTCTTCGTTCGCCTTGGTCAAGTTCTCCATCATCTTGTCAAGATAGGACTTGAGCGCCAGATCCATGGTTGCGAGGAGTCGTTGACGATCGGCCTTCTGCTTGCGCGTCTCCAGCGCGGGGAAGAGGGGTGGGCTGGCGACTGATACCACGTGTTAGGTACCCACTACTACTCTCTCAATAGATCAATGGCGAATTCGAATATAGTGGCGATTACAGGGAGACTCGAGGAAGGGGAAGGAGTACAGGAGGAGAGATACACGCTACAGCCGCCGCCGATCTATTCTGATCCCAGCCAGGATGGCCTACTCCACACGCTACACTCGCTTATATCAACTACTGGTGGGTTCCTCTGGCCGAACATGTAAGATACCCACTGAGGCCCAGTGAACCTGTGGCATGGCCTCCTCCCTCTCTTGGGCCGCTCAGGCGCCATGCAGGCCTTCTTCAGCCCAGGTGTGGGAAGGACGCTGACAATCTCTCGGCCGCGCCGGCGCGCATCTTTGTCGGTCACTTTGCCTGTCCACGGAGGCGCCAGTGCCCGACGACGCTGACGCGTTGCTTTTCACGAGTAGTACAAGATACGGCGGCGCTTTCGACCGATCAATCAACCGAACCATGAACCAGCTCGCCCAAGTTTCGTTTGCCCGCTCGGCCGGCCCCCGGCTAGCTGCTAGCCCAGGCCCAGCTCCAAGGAATCTGCATTGCATTCGATCGACATCACATCATCGCTCGCGCACGGCGCTTTTGAGGATTCGACGAACGTGGGCATATCCTGCTCCTTCCTACAAAGCCGGCCCGGTGTCACCGTCGCCACATCAACAATGCATGGTGGATCTGATGCTCCTGCTCATGCCAAAGCCGCCAAAAGATGGCTTGTCCGCGATCGTGCTAGCTGCCTGCAGTGACAGATTGTCTCTCAAAAAGACGAATCATGTTGTTTTGATTTGTGGCAACAGATGCGGTTAAATTGGAGATGCCCGCGAGCATATATCGAGATCTCTTTCTTTTTCTCGCGAAAAATATATCGAGATCTTTTTTCTTTTGCGGGAAATAGGGAGATTTCATTACTCAAAACAGCTTTTCAGCCGTACACAAGTTTTACAACTTCAACTGTGCCCGTACCAAACCAAATGGCAGTACGGGGTGTACTACGCCCGTAGACCGCGAGGCTATGACTAACTTTATTTTAAGTATGCCTAATATGCGTAATTGAAATCTCCCGTGGGTCCTCTAACATTAGTAACTGGATGTCGCCCACAAGAATCCTGTATCGTGAGCAGCCCCTAGAACTCGCATTCAGCATCGAGACTGCCTGAGCACGGTCCAACTCAATCGCAATGGGTAATCCGGTCCGATGGAGAGCAAGATCAAGGCCTTCCCTACACGCCATGAGCTCTGCCTCTAGTCCATCATCACATGTGGTGAGTTGTCTGCATGCAGTAAAGATAATAGCACCGGTGTCATCACGTAGCACCATTCCACCACCAGCCGCCCTTGTTTCGTTGATGTAGCTCCCATCTGTATTTAATTTGGTCTAGCCATGGGCGGGTGACGACCAGGAATCTCCACTTGTTGAACCTTAGCTTGTTGCATGTCGCTGCTGCTCCTGCTAGCCTGTACGTGCACCACCATTTTGCCTTTCTCTATATTCCCCGATGGATGCTAGTGAATGCACAAAAGCGAGTTTATATCGAGATCGACCTGCTCATGCTCGCATGGAGCGATCAATAGAGTAGATTTATTTGGACAGCAGCATAAGAGCAAAATTAAGTATGGATGTGCATCACTCGATGCAGAGAGGCCGAGGGTCTTTCCCTCTTTTCTTCTAAAAAAAAGAAGCAAATTTTAGGTAGGTGGTGTTGTACCAGAAATTCAGAAAAAAAAAGTCGCAATAATATATTCTACGGTACGGCTAACTCTCATCTTGATGAGAATCAACTAAATCTGAACCAGCTACACCGAACCAACCAGCTAACATCAGCATATGATCTTGATGAGAATTGGCAGTTTAGTTCGGGGTACTGTAGCAGCTTGGTTCGGTGTAGGACTGATCAATTTTTTAGTTTTAGCTTCCTTCATTTTTCTGGAAAATATGAAATAATAATTCTAAGAAGTGATTATTTTTCAAAAATACTGGGAACATTTGTTGAAAATCTGAACATTTACTTAAAAACACAAATATTTTTTCGAAATGCGAACATTTTTCAAAAGTCCAATTTTTTAAATCTGAGTATTGTTTTAAAACATGAACTTTCTTTAAAAAGACCCAGAAATATTTCAAATTATGAATAACATTTCAACTTCTGAAAACCTTTTAAAAATTCTGAACATTTTTTAATTCCATTTTTTTATTAATAATTAGAAGAAGAAAACTGAACTTATGAATATTTTTCAAATGAAAATATGTTCTTGTAAATACAAACATTTTTTGAAATTTACGAACTTTAATGGAAATATTGATTGTTTTTAATAAAAATGAAGAAAGAAGAAACCAAAAAAAGGTGAAAGAAACAATGGAAAAAAACAGACCAAAACCTTCCAGAAGGTTTCCAAAACCAGAAAAAGTGAAATGTGTATGGCTAATTCGCCCCGGCGCATCAGTGGCCAAGCCTATGCGTCTACCGACTATTTGACGCAACGAGCGACAATATGATTTGCCGATATATAATCTATTGGTTTGGGGGCCGCGGGGGGGGGGGGGGGGGGGGGGGGGGGAGTCGGGGGGGGGGGGGGGGGGGGGGGGGGGGGGGGGGTGGGCGATAAAGCAAGATTGTCCATCCATTTGTTTGGGTCGTCAACCCAAGCAACGGAACTATCTGACAAGGGTGCATATCATGGCCGCCCGGTTCAACCAACCCAAGGTTATGGTAATCCTATCGTAAAAAAAAAAAACATCGCTAGTGCTCTAACTCGCATGACCCAAGAAGGTTGTGGTAATCCAATACTAATTACAAGTTTCGCCAGTGCTATAAGGTGAATCCTATTTGACGCATTCTGCGTAAAAATAGACGTCTTTAGGACCGACAAGGAGAACCAGCGATGTAAATAGACTAGCTGACTTGTACAGAGCCAACATACTATACGACCAGGCTACAAACCTTCTACAAGGTTTCTAGCTGTTTTAGAAACCTTCCCCTCAGATGTTTTCTCCTTCCTTTTTCTTTTTTTCTGTAAAATTTATTTTTTGTATATCTTTATTTTGTTATATTTTTCAACAGATTTAAATTTTGTTCACTATTTTTCTAAAAAGATCAGAATTATGAAAAACATTTGCAAATTCAAAAAAAGGTTTGAGTTTAATTTGAAAATACGTTCATATTTGTAAAAAATATTAGTGTTTCCTAAAAATATTCAACTTTTCCAAAACAAATCACGATTACAAAATGAAAAATAATTTTAAATGATGTTCTCGTTTATTTTAATTGTGCTCAAATTTGTAAACCAAATTAGCATTTTCTTAAAATCACACTTTCCAAAAAAACAATGTTTGATATTTCAGAAAATGTTTCCAGATTGAATAACATTTTCGTTTTAAAAGAAAACTAAAACTACTTTTTTCAAATGGAAAGTTCAAAACTTGAAAAAAAACACATTTTTTGAAAATTTTAACATTTTCAAAATATGTTATCAGTGATTTGTGAACCGAATGAAAATAAACACTCTAGCAAAAAAATACGCCGGTACAGTTGTCAACTGATTACAGGACCCCGGACAAGCCCATGTCCGAGGGCGTACTTATTTAGAAGAAATCTATGTGCCGCTTGCTGTCACACATAGTTGGGAGTTCGCACAGGGACACCGCTGACATGGCAGACCCATTTCTGTTTTCCTATTTATCTTCTTTTATTATATTTTCTTAACATTTTTTATTTAATAATTTTTTTCAAAATTTTCGAAAATGCAAAAAATATATAATTTTTATAAATAATTAAAAATTTAAGAAATGTTAATGTTTACAACTTCTGTTCAGAAATTTCAGAAAAAAAAATCAAATATTCGAAAATGTTTGCCTCTTTCAAAAATTATTCATTTTCCAAAAATGTTGATGATTTTATAAAATTTTCACAGTTTCAAAATTGGTCGTGTTTTTCCAAGAGTTGTTCGCACTTTTCAAAAAAATGTTTTGGAATTGGAAAAATTGTTCGCATTTACATAATAATTATTTGGAATTTCAAAAAAAATGGGGTCTGTCGCTGCAGTTATCCTTAAAGTTCCACTTTAATAACCAACGGTCATCGGCTTGGCCTGCTATGATTATTTGTTCGGCGGCGGGAGGTTTTGCGTCAAACAGAGCCGTGACGCGCAAGGGCGAGCGCGGCTGTGGTGGGCCATTACAGGCTATCGCGAGCAGGCTACTGTATACCAGCTCCGGCACTGTAGCACTAAAATCTGCAAAAAGTAAAGGTGACTACTAGGCACCAGCGCGCCGGCCAAGTTTGGGCCGGTCGCACCGCAGCCATCCGATCTGGCTATCTGGAGCCGTTGGATACCCCCAAAGTCGTCTTCCTCCTTCAGTTCGTCAACGCGCGGAGAAAAAACTCATCGCCTGTACCTTCCCGTGCGACGAGCCAGCACGCTCTCCGACGAGGCAGCAGCACCGCTGCTTTGCCCCCTCGCGACTCCACTCGTCGCAGCCCCCCGCATCACCGTGTCCCCGTTATAGCACGTCGTACAACTCCCATCTCCCTCCCCCATAGCATGCCGTCGTAGCATCACATGACCATGGGCGCAACATCTCCCTCGACGCTAGTTTCCCCCGCACGCATCTCGCACAGCCCTGCCGGCCGGCTGGCTCCGCGGCAACCCCCACAAAGCATCTCGTGTTGCTGTTATGGCCGTCGTGCATGGATGTAGCAAAAACATCCGCTAATGGAAGCAAACCTGAAAACGGTTGCAGCAAAAACAACATCATCGTCGATGCAGCAGAAAACACCATCGCCGCCGTCGGGGTATGTTGCAAACCTCGATAGAAAAACGGTGTTCGCCGGTGGTAGCAAAAAACAACAACAGCCACAACAAAAAACAACAAAAGTTCCAGCAAAAAATGCATCGCCGCCGACGGTCACAACAAAAAGAATCTCGCCGGATCCAGCAATTTTCTTGCCGGTTGTAGCAAAACAAAAAACTGGTTGTAGCAAAAACTGCAAGTATCGTCGTCCAGTCCCAGCACTGGTTATGTGTGGATGCAACTTTTTTGCCGGCCGGTTCCAGCAAAAACGATCTATGGTTGCAGCACCGGAGCCCATCGTCTTCGCCGCCGACAGTTGCTGGTTGCAACAAGCATGGTCTCTAGTTCCAGCGTCTTCGCCCCCTCTGTCTTCCCCCTGCAGCAGCGCGGTACCCTATGGAAAAAAGGCAGCGCCCATGGCCAGGGCCTCCCTACCTGCCTCACTAGAGAAGGAAAGGGAATGGAGAGGAGAGAAAATGACACGTCACGCGGAGGAAGAAGAGGCTGGGAAGAGATAAGGATGGGGGAGGTGAGCGATGTGTGGGGCCACAGAGATGCGGCCGACGTGGCACAACACAAAAGCGTCAGATCCCGCGCGGATCACGCAACGTCCACAAGACCGGCCGAACGCAAACATTTCCCAAAAGTAAAGCGCTGGCCTTGATTCGAACATAGGATCTCATGTACATATGCGAGTGTTGCTAGCCAAGGGAGTGAATGTGAGTTCTTGTTTGTATATCAGCGTGAAACATTTTCAATTTTGAATTGAACCCCTTTTTCAAAAAGGGAATATATTTAGAAACTAAACCACTTTTCAAATCCATGAATTGTTTTTTAGGAAACTCACATTTCCTGAAAACAGTGAACTGTTTTGAATCTGTGAACAAGGTTGAAATTTTGAACACAAATTCGAAAACATGATCAATTTTTAAAACACTAACATTTTTTAAAAACAAGAAAGTTTTTTACAACTCATAAACAAAATTTGAAAATGCGAACAATTTTTTGCTTTTTTTTAAACATGAACATTTTGGGTATTTGTGAATAAATTTTGACACGAACATTTTTGGAAATTCCAAACTTTTTTTACATTTGTGAACAAATTATAAAAAACGTGAACATTTTATAAATCTCAAAAACAAATTCGAACATGCTAATAATTTTGGGAAACACAAACATTTTTTTAAATTCGCGAACAAATTTCGAAAACAAGAACATTTTTGTTCATGTTTATAAAAAAACAGATTTTTTTTAAAAGAATGTTTTACAAAACGCGTACACTTTTCAAATTTTGTAAGCAAAATTTGAATAAACTCAAAGATTTAGAAAAATATGAAAAAAATTGAACACATGAATATTTTTTTAAACGATTAACAAAATTTGAAAAACATGAACATTTTTTGGAAATGCACACATTATTTTTGAAACTCACCGAATAAAATTGAAAACATGAACATTTTTTTGGAATTTTCGAACAATTTTTTAACACCAGAACATTTTTTTCAAAAGTGAAGATTTTTTGAAACTCCCAAACAATTTAAAAGCATGAACTATTTTTGGAAACATGAACATTTTTTAAAAACTCAAACATATAAACAAACAGTTGGAAAAAGAAAAAAAGGAAACAAAAATAAAAAAAGAGAAAATAGGAGAGAAAAGCAAAAAAAAGAAGCAGGAAAGAAGAAAATCGAAAAAAAACAGAAACAGAAAACAAAGAAAGGAAAACCGGTTCAGGAACCTCCTAGCCCAAAGACAGAAAAAACCGGCTGGAACCTCTAGAAGGTTCCCAAAACCGGGATCGCCGCAACCATTAACGGGCCAGTCCATATGGCCTCGCTCGCTGGTGAAGCCTGTAATAAACCTCGACAACTTGATGCAGTATGCATCATATAGGATTTTCCATTTTGACGTAACATAACTCTGTTGCCCTAAAGTTGCACATCTCTGCTGGGCCGGCCCAGGCAGATCCATGTGCATTTGCTTGCCAGTTCGCCGCAGCAAGCGGCACATAGGAAGTCCCGCTTATTTGGAGCCCCGCAAGGGTCATCTTGGAGGGCTGAGAACGCGTCAAGTGGGTCATTCAACTGTCGTCACAAGTCACGTGTTGGGCGCTTTATCGGGATTTTGTGTTTTTTTTCTATATGCGTTTTCGGGTTTTAGATTGTTTTTCCAAGTTTTTTGCCTTCTCGGTTTTTTCTAGGTTTTGAAGAACGAAAAAAAAATCATGATTTTTTTGGGCTTCCACGAGAAGCACAGCTATGCCTCTCAGAAAGAAAAAAAAACATATTTTTTTGGTTCCACGAGAAGTACAGATTTGCTTCTCGTGGAGGCACAGATTTTGCTTTCGTAAGAAGCACAGCGGTGCCTATCGTAAAGTGGAAAATGCATATATTCTTTTTCGTGGAGGCACATATTTGCTTCCGTATGAAGCATAGCTATGCTTTTAGGAAAATGAATAAAACACATTTTTTTGCTTCCTCGAGAATCACATATTTGCTTCCGCGAGGAGCACAGTTGCGCCTCTCAGAAAGAAAAAAATTGTGTTTTTATTTGTTTCCATAAAAAGAACAGATTTGCTTCTCGTGAAGACATAGATTTGCTTTCGTATGAAGCACGCTTTCGTACGAAGCACAACTGTGCCTTTCGGAAAGGGAAAAACACATATTTTTTTTATTGCGCGAGAGGAACAGATTTGCTTCTCATGGAGGCACAGATTTGCTTCCACGAGAATCACAGTTGCACCTCCCAAAGAGGGGGAAAAGTAAAGAAAAATCGTGCTTCCGGCTCTAATTTTTTTACTTCTGAGGTTTCTGTGAAAAAATCGTTAAACCTATTATTCCGGTAAGTTCGAAGATCTCGACGCGACGCGAGAAATCCAACGATGAAAACGGTTGGACTCACCGTTTAAAAAAAAATATTTTTGAATAAATGAATTTACGAAAAAGAGCAAACTATGCGACAAATGATGCACATGCAATGCGCCACTTGTTAGCGCTGTTTTTAGGACCACTTGTTAGCGCTTGGTGTGAGTGAACTTTGCAAATGATGCCTCTTGTGATTTCATTTTTTAAGCACTCGCCTACATGCGCGGATGGAGTTGGTCAGCCCATTTACGTCTAGTGTTTCATTTTGTTTTTGCTCGAGTTCCCTGTTCGGTTTCAGTGTGGTTTCTCGGGTTGTGTGTAGCATATTTCTGGCTTTCCTTTTCCTTTTTACTTGTTTCTATTCTATTTTATCCTTATGTTGTTCTTCCCTTTTTTTCATTTTCATTTTTCTGTTTTTAAAGGGTAAAATTTCTTTAAATACTTCATCGACTATTTAAATTGTCCATCAGGTATTTTTTTATTATATACTTCAAAATTTCTATTGTGTCCTAAAAACATTCATCATAGAATTTGAAAAATGTTCACTGTTTACTTAAAAAATAATCTTTGTCTATTTTTTAAATGTTCTCATGTAATTTAAATGTGCTCATCTGGTATTTCAAAAATGTTTAGTGTGTGTTTTTAAAATGTTCATTGTGTATAGAAAATGTGCAATGTATATTTGAATAAAATTCAGCATATGTTTTTTAAAAAAATGTTCATAGTATGTTTTAAAAACATCAATTGTATTTTTCTACGAATGTACAATGTATATTTTACAAATGTTCATTTGTTTTAAAAAATTGTTCATGGTATACAGAAAATGTACATTGTACATTTTTTTATCGTGTTTTCAAAATTAGTGTCAGCTAATATTACGCTCACAAAGAGATCAGATATCATATGATTGGAGTCAACTAATACTGCAACCGCGACCCGAGCGCGTAAATGGAAATCAAAATATATATGTATTGGTGGCGGTGTTCCGGGTAAGGGGCCTCTCATCATGATGGTTCCCGCCCTGGTACGGGTTGAGGACCCCTTGCAGGTTCCATCTGGACACATGACGTATAACATGAAGGTTTCAGAAGACTTGACGTGCATGATAAGAGTTGGGATCGTAGAGGACTCTACCTCTTTGTACGTGGCCGACTAGGATCCATGTGCCATGGGACCCTTCGGTATGCGATATAAACCAAGGGTCGGGCTCGTAGACAATCTCAGTAGTTTGTACTCTCGATACACTCCAACATAATAAAAAGATGAGCATGACATAGAGTATTATCTCCCCGGTAGAGCCCGAACCTGGGTAAAAACTCTTGTCTCTGTTACCATCTCGCCAAGTAGCTTAGATAGGATACCCTAGCCGGATTCAGCTCTGACAATTGATGCACTGGTTGGCGGCGGCTGGGCCTCGCCTTTTTTAGGTGTGCTGGAGGCCATGCCATGCTCCACATCGCAATAAGCGATGATGTATAGCACCTCCCGTGGACCTCCTATATGTCGCTTATTGCGGCAAAGAGCCGGTGATTCGCACAGGTACAACCGACCTAGGTCGGCCCATTTGCGGTAGCGCGCGGTGGGAAATGAATAAAAACTAGAGCCCTATATGGGACTCGAAAGCGGCACCAGCAGGAGAGTCGCTCGCATTGATAGCCACTTCGATAGGCTGACTCTAGTGCTTCATTCGTAGCACGATACCAAAGAAACTAATGGCAGCGGCAAAACTTAAACACCAATTCGCACAAATTCTAAAAAAGTTAAAGTGTATGAGTGGATCGAACACAAGACCTCGCGGGAGTGAACAACATCGCTAGCCACTGTATTATATAATATTTGTTGCCTATTATGGCAACACAATTATAAGAACTATAAAGCCGTAAAAGATTTTATTTTATTTTTGAAAATTTGAATGTAATTTTATTTTTGATTGAAATGCAAATTTTTTTTAAAATTGCGAACAAATTTGTAAATACTCAGGCATTTAGTTAAAACCCACAAAAAATTGGAATATCAAACATCCTTGTAAAAACTAGGATCGAAGTTCAAAAATATAATATTTTCCGAAACTACGAACAATTGTTTAAAAACAAGAACCGTTTCTGAAAAACAGGATTTTTTCTGAAAACTTGAACATTTTTTCATATTACGAAAAATTTCCTCAAAACACCAACATTTTATGAAATTCCCCGAACATTTTTTGAATTTGTGAACAAATTTCAAAACCATGAATATTTTTCCATTCGTGAACACATTTTATAAACATGAAATGTTTTTCAAAAATGTGAACATTTTTCGAAATTATGAACAACTTTCTAAAACATAAACATTTTATTCAGTTCCCACAAACATTTTCTGAATTTGCAAACAAATTTTAAAACATCAATATTTTTTGAAACTGTGTACAAATTCTGTAAGCACAAATAATTTTAAAAATCAAATTCATTTTTTTTTATACTTTAATTTTTTAGATTTCGAATTTGCTTTTTTGGATTTTCTAGAAAAAAAACGTGTTTTTGAAAATAAGTGAACAAATTTGTAATTCTAAATTGTTTTGGATTTTCTAACATTTTGAATTTTTGCACATTTTTTAAAAAGATGCGAACAAAATTTTATAATTTTTTGGAATTTGGGAGCAAAATTAAAAAAATGAACATTTTCTAAAATTATGAGTCAATTTCGAAAAATGGGAATCTTTTTAAAATTTCTGAATATCTATTGACAAAAGGTAAATAAAAATGTAAAATTAAAGAAATAAAAATGGAAAGAAAAGAAAAAAAGAAACAGAAAAAAGAAAAGAACGAAAAAGAAAAGAAAAAAGGAAAAAAGAGAAACGAAGAAGTAACGGAAAAAGGAAAGAGAAAAAAATGGTTCGTGAACCTTCTAGAAGGCTCCTAAAACCAGAGAAAACTGGAACACATTAATGGGCCGGCCCAGCTGACCTCTCGGTTGCCAACTCCTGTGCGAAAGCTTATAGTTTCGTGCAGAATGCGTCATATAGGGGGAGGGAGCAACTAATTAAGGGGTACCTTGCGGCACGTAAGGGTCACTTTTCGTGGGCTGAGAGCGCGCGATGCTGGGTGCTCACTCGGGATTGTTTTTTCTGTACTTGTTTTCGGGTTTTATATGCCTTTTTGTTTTTGCCCGGTTTTTCCTAGGTTTTGGACAAAAAAATAAAAAAAATCATGAAAAAAATAGGTTTTCTTTATATTTTTCGTGGAGGCACAGATTTGCTTCTATGAGAGACACAACTTCTCGGAAAAAAAACATATTTTTTTTGTTTATGCGAGAGGCACAAAATATGCTTCTCATGTAGGTAGAGGGTTGCTTCCTCAAGAGGCACACATGTGCCTCTAGAAAAGGATAAAAACGTTTTTTTTCTTTCGTGAGAGGCACAAATCTTCTTCTCATGGTGGCACAGGTTTGCTTCCACGAGAGGAACAGTTGTGCCTCTTGGAAAGAAAAAAAGCGTGTTTTTTTCTTCCATGGGAGGCACAGATTTACTTCTCATGGACGCATAAGTTTGCTTCTATGTGCCTCTCTGGAAAAAAAATGTGTTTTTTCTTCCGCGAGAGGCATAGATTTGCTTCCGCGAGAGTCACAACGATGTCTCTCGGAAAGGGAAAAAGTGGTGAAAAACCGTGCTTCCGGCTCGGATTTTTCCTTTTAGGTTTTCTCGTTTTTTTCATGATTTTTTTGTCGAAACCTATTAACATGAGATCTAGTTTTGAAGATCTCGACGCGAGAAATTCAACGGTAAAAATGGTTCGCGATTTGAACACATGATTTAACAGATAAAACATTTTGAATAAATGAATCTACGTAAAAAAGAAACACTCACAAGTTGCGACAAGTGAAACACATGCAGTGTGCCAATTATCATAACTTGAGAAGATGAAAGTGACATTTACAAGGGGTACCCCTTAATTAGTGATTTTGGTTTCCTCCTCCTTCCAAACGCTTGAGGCGTCACGTCGTCCGCTAGTAAGAAGGGTTATATGGGTCAGCCCAATTGGGAAAGCGCGTGAGTACGGCATAGGAAGAACGAAGTAATCGGTGCAATAAGCATGATTAAAAAAATGCAGATAGCATCACCCAATAAATTTTCATTTGATCTCACAATTTGGGAACGGGTCGAATCTTTTTCAAATAAATAGCGCTAGCAGGCCCGGCCTATAAAAGTCCCCGTGTTCAAAGACAACACAAAGTAAGGCCTCATTTTCATACCGCTCATAGTGCACGAATTTTTGAACTTGCATTCGTTACTTTAGAGTGATCCAAGCCGTTGAGATGGAACCTGGAGCTGCCATGAACCACTCATCACACTAAGACTCACTGAATCGAACCACTAAAATTGCCCAGATTCACCACCTGCCTTCCCGCGCATGCAGTCACTGTTGATAGAAGGCACTAGACACTTTGCTGTGAGTTTTCAGGTTCTGGTACTCCCTCCATTCCACAATGTAGTGCGTCCGTGTTTCCCGAGATTCAAGTTTGACCGTAAATTTAACTACCGAGACCGACTGCGGCGGGGGCAAAAATTATACCACTGAATTCGTATTTTATAATTTTTTTCCCCGTCGCAATCGGTCTTATTGGTTAAATTTACGGTCAAACTTGAATCTCGGAAAGCGCGGACGCACTACATTGTGAAATGGAGGGAGTATTAGGTAGTGTGAGCATGCAGGGATAATGTACAGTCCCACCAAAGATTTTATGCGAATGATGGCTAAGTTGTACAAACATCATCGACTACTACTCTATACGTCAAATCTCCACACACAAAAAAACACGAGCATCAATTCACTTCTTTTTTAGATGCATTAGTTCACTTCTTTCCTTAGATGCAACACAAACATATTAGACTTGGACCAACTCGATATTTGTTGGGAAAAAATTGTCATAGCATTTTCTCTATTCGGCACCTTGATTCAAAAATGTACTGTGTGTTTGGAATGTGGACTAGAGGGGACATGCTCTGCATGTACCAACGTACTAATGGTTCATAGGATTAAGAATGTCATAAGAATAGAAAACTATAAAAACATAAAGCAAAGCAATCAAAATGTGTGGTTTACTACATCACAAAGATGACAGCCAGGACTGTCTCTAGGAATTTGGGGCCTGGTGCGAAAAGCAAAATGGGCCCCTAACATTTAAAAAAACTTATAATATAACTCAAGCATAGTCACTTAATTATACAATTAAAATTTATGTTATTTCGTACAATGTTTAGAAAATTCTCAAGTATCAATGCAAAGGACTAAAAGCGATAAACTGACCTCATGCTCTACTGAGAAGTACATCCGTCTTGTGTTCCTTGAAGTGAAATCTTCAATTATATCTTCGTATTAATCTTCTCCAAGATATCATTTTCAAGTGCTATTCTCGCCAAACCTTCGAGTCTTTTTTGTGTCGTAGTAGAACGCAAAGTAGGATTTCAACAACTTGAGTTTACAAAAGTTCCTTTCCGTAGATGAAACACTCACATGATTAGTTAACAAAATCCTCTACGCAATAATAACATTAGGATAGAAGGGGCGCTTCATCAAAAATCAAGAATATCAATAGGGCCCATAGTTTTCTTATGTGAACCCTTGATAAAAACTAACTCGCAAAACAATTTAGGTCCATCAATGTCTTTATGTTCTCCACTCTTAAGTGCATCCTCGAGATTAACATAAGCAAGCATCAACTCTTATCATCCAAAGATCGCAGCCTATCTAAAGTAAAAAAAAATCCAACAGTTTTTCATACCCCTGATATTCCTCAAATCTTTTGGTGAGTGAACCTATAGCTTGATCAACAACATGCAGAAAATAATTTACCGTAAATGACTCCTCTACAGATTGTGAAACAATAGATGCATCATCTGCACCCTATCGAATTGTCTTTTTCTTTTGATTTTACACTTGGTGTGGAATTCTGGATGAATTTCCATCTCTAGTGCCATTTCTTTTACAACTTCCAATGCATTTGAAAATCTAGCTTCTCTATACTTACTGAAAAAGGAAAGAAGGCCATGTATAGACCCAATTGCAATATCAATAAGCAAGTCGTTTGATTGTAGTTGCTTGCTGATCAAATTAATAGCAAAAAATTACCAGAAAATTATTAACACTAAAAAAAATCAAAACCACCAAGTTCATTTTCTGCCAATGATGAGCTTCACTACTTGTCAATGATCCTTACTAGTTTCATAGTAAAGCCTCCTTCTGACATTTGAATCGTTATATCCTTAATAGTGTCAACATGACTCTCCCAACGAGTAGATGAAAATGACTTGATAATCAACTTTTTAAAGTTATCTTTGAGGATTTGCCATTGTTTAGTAGAATTAGTAAATATTGTATTACAGACTTCACGATATCACATAGTGCTAAAATGCCCTTGCATTTCTTTTTCAAAAAAATATTTTGTACCCTCTTATTGTTTCCTTTCATATTTGACATATTATCGTAACCCAGTCTTCTCACATTGTCCACATCAAGGCCAATATTCTTCAACTCAAACAATCCATGCCCAGTGGTACCATTCACCTCCAACAATCCTAAGAAAGATTCTTCAATGCAAATAGAAGCAGAATATGTAACAACATACCTAGCTAATTATCAAAGACATTCAAGAACAACTGAGAAATATTTTGCTTCCTTTAAATTTTCAGTGATTCTAGACCTGATGGCAGTAGTGAGCATATTTATTAACTCATTCTGGATAGAAGGGCCAAGGTAGTGATCACGAATTTTATCATTGGTGATGCGGTCAACATGCTCTTCGAGAATGGTGTCAATTCAACCAACATTTCAACCATCCCTAGGAAATTCCCATTGCTCTCTTGGTAAAGCTTGCTATTACTGCCACAAAATACTATTTTATGTTCTGCAAGAAATTTTATGATCAACAAAATCCTGAGCAAAACTGTTCTCCAATGCCCCTTTTCTTTTTCAAGTTCTCACTGAGAAACTTTAGCGGTTGTTTGATTCTTCAGTAGCCCGAGACAGAAGTCCTACCATGCATTCATATTTGTGACATGCTCTCTACTTGATTCATGCTATTTAAGTCTATCCCCAAGATGAATCCAATCACTTAAACCCTTATTTGTTAGTTGGTCTCTCATAAGCCCCCTTCTTAACAATTTGCAACAAAAACAAAATAATTTACCAAGGTCACTGTTGTATACAAGCCACTCTCTCCTAAACCTTCTAGAGAAGTTGCCATAAGGACCAAGCTCAATATACTATCTTTTAGGACTTTTTTGCAAAAAAATATCAATCTTTTTAGGATCAAGTCCATCACAATTTCTATGATAAAATCTATCAGGCTGAAAAAAATTATTCATGTCATAAAAAATACTAGGATCATGATCTTCATCAGAAATATTGTCGTCATTACGTTCATCAATTTCTATAGCGGGAGCCTCAACCTCTTATACATTATCACCATGACCCCACCTTCATAAACTTCTGCAGCGGCAACCTCAACCTCTACCGCATCATCATCATCATCATGACCATCATCAATATTAGCATCTGGAGTTTGATTTCCAATGGGATCCTTTCACAACAAATTTATCAAGAGCACCCCTTTGAGATTGAGCATCTGCTTCGAGTTTTTGTTTCTTCCTACATTTAAGGCACCGAAATCATACTTTCTATTTCAAGAATGCATGATTGTTTCTATTTATGAACCAAACTAAAATAATATCAGTGCATTTGAAATCCATGAATTATAGGTTTGCGAATTTTATAGATAGTAGAATAGAAAAAGATAGAACCTTGACTTTGGACGATCTACTATTGAAGATCTTGAATCCTGACAACTTCAACAACTAGACAAAAATATTGTTCCAAAAAATATTAGTAAATTGTTGTACATGATGAGTTCAGAAGGCTTAACACAACTTTGTGTTTTGTATCAAAATTAGAGAAAAGGGGAGGAAAGTAGGGCACCGACTGGACTTCTGTTCGGTTGTTTCATGGACGGCAGGCAGTGTCAGCCGACGCGGTGCCTAACGCCGCCCATAATTCCTGTGCAGTTCTGCCTGTCACATGGTGATGTCTACTATACAAATTTATTCTTGTAGACTTTGTTGGGCCTCCAAGCGCAGAGTTTTGTAGGAAAATAGAAATTTCCCTCAAGTGGATTGACCTAAGGTTTATCAATCCGTGAGAGGTGTAGGATGAAGGTGGTTCTCTCTCAAACAACCCTACAATCAAAGACAACTGGTCTCTTGTGTCACCAACAGATCTAATACAATTGTCAGTTGTATAGGTGCACTAGTTCAACATAGATATGGTGATATATGTGTAATATGGATGGTAGAAATAGCCTTTTGTAATCTGAACAAATAAAAATAGCAAGGTAGCAAGTAACAAAAGTGAACAAAATGGTTTCTCAATGCTTGGAAATAAGGCCTAGGGTTCATACTTTTGCTAGTGCCAACTCTCAACATCATTAACATATTTGAACATCATGGTAATCCCTCAAAGTCCAGGAAAGAATCACTCCAAAGTTTCTATTCTATCGGAGAAAGTAGGATGAAATCGCGTAGGTGCACTTAACAGCAAACCACCTCAAAGTTTTATTTCCAATCTTGATCTACTGAGCCACCCACAAATGTGCCATGGATAGTCCCATAAATCATACTATGACAACACCATATGATACTATCGTTCAACCTTTATGCAAAGAGTACCCCAATGTCACTACGGGTATCCGAAAGTTAATTACTAGACATGCATCATATAATCTCAAATCCAAAGTATTCAATCCAACATAAAAAACTTGAAAGGGCAAGACTCAATCCACCACAAAAACACGGCCACCTGGGGCACCCTGTGTCGGAAATATGCCCTAGAGGCAATAATAAATGTACCATGTTCATTATTAAGTTTATCTTTCTATGCTACAATTGTATTTGTCATGAAATGAGATTCAGAGGAAAACCCAAATACATGTGTGGAAATATAAACACCAAGTGATCCCTAGTCTAGCCTATAAGATTAGCTCATGTATTGATTGATGATCTTGTTTTCCTGATCATGAGCATTGTTAGGAGTAACAAGGATGCCGTCAATAATGACAACACCATTGTTGTGAGAACGACTAAGTTCGATAGACCCAACTTATGAATTAATGAGAGATGTCATCGTTGTTATGTTATCGGTACTTCATATAACTTGTTCACGTTTGCATTGTTCCTTGGACCATGAGAATATTGCATACCCGAAGGAAATATGCCCTAGAGGCAATAATAAAGTTGTTATTTTATATTTCCTTGTTCATGACAAAGGTTTATTATTCATGCTAGAATTGTATTGATCGGAAACTTAAATATATGTGTGAATACATAAACAAATACCGTGTCTCTATTAAGCCTCTACTAGACTAGCTCGTT
The DNA here is from genome assembly GCA_011799875.1 of Thinopyrum elongatum. Lineage (NCBI taxonomy): Eukaryota > Viridiplantae > Streptophyta > Magnoliopsida > Poales > Poaceae > Thinopyrum > Thinopyrum elongatum. The sequence continues at coordinate 412,212,501 of CM022299.1, forward strand.
GATCAAAGATGGTTAAGGTTTCCTAACCATAGACATGTGTTGTCATTTGATAACGGGATCACATCATTAGGAGAATGATGTGATGGACAAGACCCATCCGTTAGCTTAGCATATGATCGTTCAGTTTATTGCTATTGCTTTATTAATGTCAAATACATATTCCTTCGACTATGAGATTATGCAACTCCCGGATACCGGAGGAATACCTTGTATGCTATCAAATGTCACAACGTAACTGGGTGATCATAAAGATGCTCTACAGGTATCTCCGAAGGTGTTTGTTGAGTTGGCATAGATCGAGATTAGGATTTGTCACTCCGTGTATCGGAGACGTATCTCTGGGCCCTCTCGGTAATACACATCACAAGAAGCTTGCAAGCAAAGTGACTAAGGAGTTAGTTACGAGATGATGTATTACAGAACGAGTAAAGAAACTTGCCGGTAACGAGATTGAACTAGGTATGAAGATACCGACGATCGAATCTCGGGCAAGTAACATACCGACAGACAAAGGGAATTACGTATGTTGTCATAAGGTTCGACCGATAAAGATCTTCATAGAATATGTAGGAACCAATATGGGCATCCAGGTTCCGCTATTGGTTATTGACCGGAGAGGTGTCTCAGTCATGTCTACATAGTTGTCGAACCCGTAGGGTCCGCACGCTTAACATTCGTTGACGATATAGTGTTATATGAGTTATATGATTTGGTGACCGAATGTTGTTCGGAGTCCCGGATGAGATCACGAACATGACGAGGAGCTTCGGAATGGTCCAGAGGTAAAGATTGATATATAGGACGATACTATTTGGACACCGGAAGAGTTTCGGAGTGCATCGGGTAGTCATCAGATCGCCGGAAGGGGTTCCGGACACCCCCGGGACGTCTATGGGCCTAATGGGCCAAGGGGAGGGACACACCAGCCCACAAGGGGGCTGGCGTGCCCTCTCTCTGCCCGCCAGCCCTAGGGGAAGGAAGGGGGGAGGGTTGGCCCCACCTGCCTTTCCCTCCTCATGAGAGAAAGGAAAGGGGGGGCGCCACCTCCCCCTGCCTTCCTCCCGCACACAAACATGGAAGGGGGGTGCGTGGCTAGGGGCAGGAGCCCAAGTGGGATTCGACCCCACTTGTGGCGCCTCCTGGCTGCCTCCCCTCTCCCCCCACCTATATATATGTGGGAGGGGGCGCCACACATAGCACACGACAATCGCTTAGCCATGTGCGGCGCCCCTCTCCACAGTTTCGTCCCTCGATCATATTTTCGGAGCGCTTAGGCGAAGCCCTGTGGATATAGCATCACCACCACCGTCACCATGCCGTTGTACTACCGGAACTCATCCACTACTTCGCCCGTCTTGCTCGATCAAGAAGGCGAGGACGTCACCGAGCTGAACGTGTGCTGAACACGGAGGTGCCGTATGTTTGGTACTTGATCGGTTGGATCGCGAAGAAGTTCGACTACATCAACCGCATTACTAAATGCTTCCGCTTACGGTCTACGAGGGTACGTTGACATACTCTCCCCTCTCATTGCTATGCATCTCCATGGATAGATCTTGCGTGTGCATAGATTTTTTTTTGTTTTCCATGCAACGTTTCCCAACAGTGGCATCAGAGCCAGGTCTATGCGTAGATGATATGCACGAGTAGAACACAAAGAGTTGTGGGCAGTGATAGTCATACTGCTTACCACCAACGTCTTATTTTGATTCGGCGGTATTGTGGGATGAAGTGGCTCGGACCAACCTTACATGTCCACGCACATGAGACCGGTTCCACCGACTGACATGCAACTTGTTTTGCATAAAGGTGGCTGGCGGGTGTCTGTTTCTCCTACTTTAGTTGAATCGAATTTGACTACGGCCGTTCCTTGAAGAAAGTTAAAACAGCAAACTTGATAAATCACCGTTGTGGTTTTTGCGTAGTTAAGAACGGTTCTTGCTAGAAGCCCATAGCAGCCACATAAAACTTGTAACAACAAAGTAGAGGACGTCTAACTTATTTTTGCAAGGCATGTTGTGATGTGATATGGTCAAGACGTGATGTGATATACGTTATTGTATGAGATGATCATGTTTTGTAATATCGACAACCGGCAAGAGCCTTAGGGTTGTCTCTTGATTATTGTATGAAATGCAAACGCCATGTAATTGCTTTACTTTATCGCTATGCGTTAGCAATAGTTGTATAAGCAATAGTTGGCTAGACGACCCCGACGCAACGATGGAGATCAAGGTGTCGAACTAGTGACGATGGAGATCATGATGATGCTTTGGAGATGGAGATCAAAAGCACAAGATGATGATGGCCATATCATGTCACATATTTTGATTGCATGTGATGTTTATCCTTTATGCATCTTATTTTGCTTAGAACGGCGGTAGCATTATAAGATGATCCCTTCACTAAATTTCAAGATAAAAGTGTTCTCCCCGAGTATGCACCACTACCAAAGTTTGTCGTTTCGAAGCACCTCATGATGATCGGGTGTGATAGACTCTATGTTCACATACAACGGGTGTAAGACAGTTTTGCACATGCAGAATACTTGGGTTAAACTTGACGAGCCTATCATGTATAGACATGGTCTCGGAACACTGGAGACCGAAAGGTCGAAGGTGAGTCATATAGTAGATATGATCAACATAGAGATGTTCACCATTGATGACTACCCCATCTCACGTGATGATCAGACATGGGTTAGTTGATTTGGATCATGTATCACTTAGATAACTTGAGGGGTGTTAATTTAAGTGGGAGTTCATTAGTAATTTGATTAATTGAACTTAATTTATCATGAACTTAGTCTTAATAGTTTTGCATATCTATGTTGTAGATCAATGGCCCGTGCTACCGTTCCCCTGAATTTTAATGCGTTCCTAGAGAAAGCTAAGTTGAAAGATGATGGTAGCAACTACACAGACTGGGTCCGTAACTTGAAGATTATCCTCATTGCTGCACGGAAGAATTATGTCCTTGATGCACCGCTAGGTGACAGGCCCACTCCCGCTAATCTAGACATTGTGAACGCCTGGCAAACGCGGTCTGATGAATACTCAATAGTTCAGTGTGCCATGCTTTACGGCTTAGAACTGGGACTTCAAAGACGTTTTAAACGTCATGGATCATATGATATGTTCCAAGAGTTGAAGTTAATATTTCAAGCAAATGCCCGGGTTGAGAGATATGAAGTCTCCAACAAGTTCTATAGCTGCAAGATGGAGGAGAACAGTTCTGTCAGTGAACACATACTCAAAATGTCTGGGTATCATAACCACTTGGCTCAGCTGGGAGTTGATCTTCTAGTTGATAGTGTTATTGACAGAGTTCTTCAGTCACTGCCACCAAGCTACAAAGGCTTCGTGATGAACTATAATATGTAAGGGATGACGAAAATGATTCTCGGGCTCTTCGCAATGCTTAAGGCCGCGGAGATAGAAATCAAGAAAGAGCATCAAGTGTTGATGGTTAACAAGACCACTAGTTTCAAGAAAAAGGGCAAGGGAAAGAAAGGGAACTTGAAGAAGAATGGCAAGCAAGTTGCCGCTCCCGTGAAGAAGCCCAAAGCTGGACCCAAGCCTGAAACTGAGTGCTTCTACTGCAAAGGGAATTGTCACTGGAAGCGGAACTGCCCCAAATACTTGGCGGATAAGAAGGATGGCAAAGTGAACAAAGGTATATTTGTTATACATGTTATTGATGTGTACCTTACTAATGCTCATAGTAGCGCCTGGGTATTTGATACTGGTTCGGTTGCTCATATTTGTAACTCGAAATAGGAGCTGCGGAATAAACGAAGATTGGCTAAGGACGAGATGACGATGCGCGTCGGGAATGGTTCCAAGGTCGATGTGATCGCCGTCGGGATTAGTTTTAGACCTCAATAATTGTTATTTGGTGCCAGCGTTGAGCATGAACATTATATCTGGATCTTGTTTATTGCGAGACGGTTATTCATTTAAATAGGAGAATAATGGTTGTTCTATTTATATGAGTAATATCTTTTATGGTCATGCACCCTTAATGAATGGTTTATTCTTGTTGAATCTCGATCGTGGTGATACACATATTCATAATATTGATGCCAAAAGATGCAAAGTTGATAATGATAGTGCAACATACTTGTGGCACTGCCGTTTAGGTCATATTGGTGTAAAGCGCATGAAGAAACTCCATGTGGATGGACTTTTGGAATCACTTGATTATCAATCATTTGATACTTGCGAACCATGCCTCATGGGCAACATGACTAAAACTCCGTTCTCCCGAACAATGGAGCGAGCTAATGACTTATTGGAAATAATACATACCGATGTATGCGGTCCGATGAGTGTTGAGGCACACAGCGGGTATCGTTGTTTTCTAACCTTCATAGATGATTTGAGTAGATATGGGTATGTCTACTTAATGAAACACAAATCTGAAACATTTGAAAAGTTCAAAGAATTTCAGAGTGAAGTGGAGAATCATCGTAACAAGAAAATAAAGTTTCTACAATCTGATCGTGGAGGTGAATATTTGAGTTACGAGTTTGGCCTTCATTTAAAACAATGTGGAATTGTTTCACAACTCACGCCACCTGGAACACCACAGTGTAATGGTGTGTCCGAACGTCGTAACCGCACTTTATTAGATATGGTGCGATCTATGATGTCTCTTACCGATTTACCACTATTGTTTTGGGGTTATGCATTAGAGACAGCCACATTCACGTTAAATAGGGCACCGTCGAAATCCGTTGAGACGACACCGTATGAACTATGGTTTGGCAAGAAACCTAAGTTGTTGTTTCTTAAAGTTTGGGGATGCGACACTTATGTCAAAAGGCTTCAGCCTGATAAGCTCGAACCCAAATCGGAGAAGTGCATCTTCATAGGATATCCTAAGGAAACTATTGGGTACACCTTCTACCACAGATCCGAAGGCAAGATCTTTGTTGCAAAGAATGGGTCCTTTCTAGAGAAGGAGTTTCTCTCGAAAGAAGTGAGTGGGAGGAAAGTAGAACTTGATGAGGTAATTGTACCTTCTCTCGAATTGGAAAGTAGCACATCACAGAAAACCGTTCCCGTGATGCCTACACCAACTAGAGAGGAAGCAAATGATGATGATCATGAAACTTCGGATCAAGTTACTACTGAACCTCGTAGGTCGACCAGAGCACGATCCGCACCAGAGTGGTACGGTAATCCTGTTCCGGAAGTTATGTTATTAGACCATGGCGAACGTACGAACTATGAAGAAGCTATGATGAGCCCAGATTCCGATAAATGGCTTGAGGCCATGAAATCTGAGATAGAATCCATGTATGAGAACAAAGTATGCACTTTGGTGGATTTGCCCGATGATCAGCAAGCCATAGAGAATAAATGGATCTTCAAGAAGAAGACTGACGCTGATGGTAATGTTACTATCTACAAAGCTCGACTTGTCGCAAAAGGTTTTCGACAAGTTCAAGGGGTTGATTACGATGAGACTTTCTCACCCGTAGCGATGCTTAAGCCTGTCCGAATCATGTTAGCAATTGCCGCATTTTATAATTATGAAATCTGGCAAATGGACGTCAAAACTGCATTCCTTAATGGATTTCTCAAAGAAGAGTTGTATATGATACAACCAGAAGGTTTTGTTGATCCTAAAGGTGCTAACAAAGTGTGCAAGCTCCAGCGATCCATCTATGGACTGGTGCAAGCATCTTGGAGTTGGAATATACGCTTTGATGAGGTGATCAAAGCATATGGTTTTATACAGACTTACGGTGAAGCATGTATTTACAAGAAAGTGAGTGGGAGCTCTGTAGCATTTCTGATATTATATGTGTGTGACATATTGTTGATTGGAAATGATTAGAATTTCTGGATAGCATAAAAGGATACTTGAATAAGAATTTTTCAATGAAAGACCTCGGTGAAGCTGCTTATATATTGGGCATCAAGATCTATAGCGATAGATCGAGACGCTTAATAGGACTTTCACAAAGCACATACCTTGAAAAAGTTTTGAAGAAGTTCAAAATGGATCAGTCAAAGAAAGGGTTCTTGCCTGTGTTACAAGGTGTGAAATTGAGTCAGACTCAAAGCCCGACCACTGCAGAAGATAGAGAGAAAATGAAAGTCATTCCCTATGCCTCAGCCATAGGTTCTATCATGTATGCTATGCTGTGTACCAGACCTGATGTGTGCCTTGCCATAAGTTTGGCAGGGAGGTACCAAAGTAATCCAGGAGTGGATCACTAGACAGCGGTCAAGAACATCCTGAAGTACCTGAAAAGGACCAAGGATATGTTTCTTGTTTATAGAGGTGACGAAGAGCTCGTCGTAAATGGTTACGTCGATGCTAGCTTCGACACAGATCCGGATGACTCTAAGTCACAAACCGGATATGTATTTATATTGAATGGTGGAGCTGTCAGTTGGTGCAGTTCCAAGCAGAGCGTCGTGGTGGGATCTACGTGTGAAGCAGAGTACATAGCTGCTTCGGAAGCAGCACATGAAGGAGTCTGGATGAAGGAGTTCATATACGATCTGGGTGTAATACCCAGTGCATCGGGTCCAATGAAAATCTTTTGTGACAACACTGGAGCAATTGCCTTAGCGAAGGAATCCAGGTTTCACAAGAGAACCAAACACATCAAGAGACGCTTGATACGTCTCCAACGTATCTATAATTTATGAAGTATTCATGCCATGTTTGCAACAATTTTATATGGTTTTGGTATGATTTTATTAGAACTAACCCGGACTGACGCTGTTTTCAGCAGAACTACCGTGGTGTCGTTTTTTGTGCAGAAATAAAAGTTCTTGGAATGGGCTAAAAATTTACGATGATTTTTTATGGACCAAAAGAGACCCCCGAAGCACCGGAGCTGGACCAGAAGAGTCCCGAGGAGTCCACAAGCCAGGGGGCACTCCCTACCCCCCTGGGCGCGCCCTGAGGGCTTGTGGGCCCCTCGGGCACCTCCTTGACGTGAGACCGGCGCCAAAAATTCCTCTAAATATAGAAACCCCCGAAAAGAACCCTAGATCGAAAGTTCTGCCGTCGCAAGCCTCTGTAGCCACGAAAAACCAATCGAGAGCCTGTTCCGGCACCCTGCCGGAGTGGGGAAACCATCACCGGTGGCCATCTTCATCATTCCGGCGGTCTCCATGACGAGGAGGGAGTAGTTCACCCTCGGGGCTGAGGGTATGTACCAGTAGCTATGTGTTTGATCTCTCTCTCTCTCTCTCTCGTGTTCTTGATTTGGCACGATTTTGATGTATCGCGAGCTTTGTTATTATAGTTGGATCATACGGTGTTTCCCCCCCTCTACCTTCTTGTGATGAATTGAGTCTTGATCTTTGAGGTTTCATTATGTTGGATTGAGTATTGGATTTGAGAACTCTTGATGTATGCCTTGCGATGGGATATCTGTGGTGACAATGGGATGTTCTATTGATTCACTTGATGTATGTTTTGGCACTCAACTCGCGGATTCCCGAGGTGACATTGGGGTAATCTATGCATAGGGGTTGATGCACATTTTCGTCCTATGTTCTCCGATAGAAACTTTGGAGTGATTCTTTGTTGCACGTTGAGGGATTGTTATATGATTCAATTATGTTATCATTGTTGAGAGAATTTGCACTAGTGAAAGTATGAACCCTAGGCCTTGTTTTCAAGCATTGCAATACCGCTTTTGCTCACTTTTGTTACTTGCTACCTTGCTGTTTTTATATTTTCAGATTACAAAAACCTATGTCTACTATCCATGCTACACTTGTATCACCATCTCTTCGCCGAACTAGTGCACCTATACAATTTACCATTGTATTGGGTGTGTTGGGGACACAAGAGACTCTTTGTTATTTGGTTGCAGGGTTGTTTGAGAGAGACCATCATCATCCTACGCCTCCTACGGATTGATAAACCTTAGGTCATCCACTTGAGGGAAGTTTGCTACTATCCTACAAAACTCTGCGCTTGGAGGCCCAACACGAGTCTACAAGAAGAAAGGTTGCGTAGTAGACATCAACGCTTCAACTCCAATCATGAAAAGGTCAAGGATGGAGACATAGAGATTTGCAAAATACATACGGATCTGAATGTAGCAGACCCGTTGACTAAGCCTCTTCCGCGAGCAAAACATGATCAGCACCAAGACTCCATGGGTGTTAGATTCATTACAATGTAATCTAGATTATTGACTCTAGTGCAAGTGGGATACTGAAGGAAAAATATGCCCTAGAGGCAATAATAAAGTTGTTATTTTATATTTCCTTGTTCATGATAAAGGTTTATTATTCATGCTAGAATTGTATTGATCGGAAACTTAAATACATGTGTGAATACATAAACAAATACCGTGTCCCTAGTAAGCCTCTACTAGACTAGCTCGTTGATCAAAGATGGTTAAGGTTTCCTAACCATAGACATGTGTTGTCATTTGATAACGGGATCACATCATTAGGAGAATGATGTGATGGACAAGACCCATCCGTTAGCTTAGCATATGATCGTTCAGTTTATTGCCATTGCTTTCTTAATGTCAAATACATATTCCTTCGACTATGAGATTATGCAACTCCCGGATACCGGAGGAATACCTTGTGTGCTATCAAACGTCACAACGTAACTGGGTGATCATAAAGATGCTCTACAGGTATCTCCGAAGGTGTTTGTTGAGTTGGCATAGATCGAGATTAGGATTTGTCACTCCGTGTATCGGAGACGTATCTCTGGGCCCTCATGGTAATACACATCACAAGAAGCTTGCAAGCAAAGTGACTAAGGAGTTAGTTACGAGATGATGTATTACAGAACGAGTAAAGAGACTTGCTGGTAATGAGATTGAATTAGGCATGAAGATACCGACGATCGAATCTCGGGCAAGTAACATACCGACAGACAAAGGGAATTACGTATGTTGTCATAAGGTTCGACCGATAAAGATCTTCGTAGAATATGTAGGAACCAATATGGGCATCCAGGTTCCGCTATTGGTTATTAACCAGAGAGGTGTCTCGGTCATGTCTACATAGTTCTCGAACCCGTAGGGTCCGCACGCTTAACGTTCGTTGACGATATAGTGTTATATGAGTTATATGATTTGGTGACCGAATGTTGTTCGGAGTCCCGGATGAGATCACGAACATGATGAGGAGCTCTGGAATGGTCCGGAGGTAAAGATTGATATATAGGACGATACTATTTGGACACCTGGAGAGTTTCGGAGTGCACCGGGTAGTCATCGGATCGCCGGAAGGGGTTCCGGACACCCCCGGGAGGTCTATTGGCCTAATGGGCCAAGGGGAGGGACACACCAGCCCACAAGGGGGCTGGCGTGCCCTCTCCCTGGCCGCCGGCCCTAGGGGAAGGAAAGGGGGAGGGTTGGCCCCACCTGCCTTTCCCTCCTCAATGGAGAAAGGAAGGGGGGGCGCCACCTCCCCCTGCCTTCCTCCCGCACACAAACATGGAAGGGGGGCGCGGCTAGGGGCAGGAGCCCAAGTGGGATTTGGCCCCACTTGGGGCGCTTCCTGGCTGCCTCCCCTCTCCCCCCACCTATATATATGTGGGAGGGGGCGCCACACATAGCACACGACAATCTCTTAGCCGTGTGCGGCGCCCCTCTCCACAGTTTCGTCCCTCGGTCATATTTTTGGAGTGCTTAGGCGAATCCCTGCAGAGATAGCTTCACCACCACCATCACCGTGCCGTTGTGCTGCCGGAACTCATCCACTACTTCGCCGGTCTTGCTGGATCAAGAAGGCGAGGACGTCACCGAGCTGAACGTGTGCTGAACACGGAGGTGCCATACGTTCGGTACTTGATCGGTTGGATCGCGAAGAAGTTCGACTGCATCAACCGCGTTACTAAACGCTTCCGCTTACGGTCTACGAGGGTACGTAGACATACTCTCCCCTCTCGTTGCTATGCATCTCCATGTATAAATCTTGCGTGTGCATAGAATTTTTTTTGTTTTCCATGCAACGTTTCCCAACAATACCAACCTGCGAGATGGATACTTTGGGGTTTACCACATGTCACTCCATAAATGGATGTGAATACAAGTGACTTCCGGGTATTCCTGAAACGTATGTTTCAGTAGCGATAGTTCAAGACTACGATTTGCTCCTCTACGATAGAGAGATTCTCTCCGGGCCCACTCAATGTTATGGTGTCATTATCATTTGGCCAGACACATGTGATTATGATCACAGGATACCGGAACACGGACACGAGTAAAGAGAATGAGACCGGTAACGAGGATAACCGATATATTGTTCATGGAGTTGATCACGGGGATATCTATAATCTCACCTCGGGTTTTGTAAATGTATCGCGAAGCAAAGGGAATGGTATTCGTAAACAAAGGTTCGCCTGAGAACTTCGTGAATATGCGGGAGTTAATAAGGTTGTCCAGACCCCGCTATTAACTATTGACCAGAAGGGGTTTAACATAATTGTTCTTAATAGAGCATGGTATAGTTGGTATTCCTCGATCTCCTAGTTTTCAGGTACTTTTTCCCTTGAAGGATTAATTTGCAAGCATAGTAGAAATTTCAGCCTCGGGTATTTTTCCTTTATTAGTAACAATATCTTTCATATATTTAGCATAAGGAGGCATTTTCATAGCATCAGATAAAGGTACTTGCAGGAATAAAGGTTTAAGCAATTCAACAAAGCAATTGAAAGCATCTTCATCTTTAGATTTCAAAGCTTTACTAGGAAAAGGCATAGGTTTTTGAACCCATGGTTCTATTTCTTTACCATGTTTCCTAGCAACAAAATCTCGTTTATTATATCTTCTATTCTTAGGAGGTCGGTCATCAAGCTCAACTTCAGGTTCTATTTCTATTTCATTATCAGATTCTTTATTATCATCCGGTGCAACATCAACATGTTCATCATTAGCACCATCATTATCATTATCACTAGGTGCATGCTCATTACCAGATTGTGTCTCGGCATCAGAAATAGAAACATTATTAGGATTCTCAACAGGTTTTTCTATGACAGGTTCACTAGAAGCATGCAAAGTTTTATCCTTATTCTTTTTCTTCTTCTTCTTAGGTGGACTAGGTGCACTATCATTAATTCTTTGAGAATCTTGTTTAGTTCTTTTAGGATGACCCTTGGGATACAAAGGTTCCTGCGTCATTCTACCACCTCTAGTCCTTACTCTAACAGTATGATCATTGAGTTTATTGTTCATGTTTTTAAGCAAGTCATTTTGTGATTTTGAAACCTGTTCTAGCTGAGTGTGAACCATAGAGGAATGTTTACATAAACCTTTAACATCATTAGCAATTCTAAACATCAAATCACTCAAGCGTTCAATCATAATAGCATTACGTTCCAATTGATCACTTACTTGCCTATTAAAGTTTTCTTGCTTAACGATAAAATTCTCAAATTCATCTAAGCACTGACTTGGAGATTTATTATAAGGAATATCACCCTCATCAAACCTATAAAGAGAGTTTACCTCTACTACCTGTGTCGGGATATCGAGTCCATGAATTTCTTCTATAGGTGGTAGATTTTTAATATTTTCAGATTTAATACCTTTCTCTTTCATAGATTTCTTGGCCTCTTGCATATTTCTGGAATAAGGAATAGAATACCTCTTTTCTTCAGACTTGGCTTAGGAGGTGGTTCGGGAAGTGTCCAATCATCAGCTTTTCTCAGTAAGTTATTCAATAGTTCATGAGCCCGTTCAATAGTCCTTTCCCTGAAAACACAACCAGCATAACTATCTAGGTAGTCCCTATAAGCATCGGTTAGTCCATTATAGAAGATATCAAGTATTTAATTTTTCTGAAGGGGATGATCAGGCAAAGCAGTTAATAATTGAAGAAGCCTCCCCCAAGCTTGAGGAAGATGCTCTTCCTCAAGTTGCACAAAGTTATACATTCCTGTAAGGCAGCTTGTTTCTTATGAGCAGCAAACTATTTTTCAGTGAAATAGTAAATCATATCCTGGGGACTACGCACACAACCAGGACCAAAATCATTAAACCAAGTTTTAGCATCACCCTTTAATGAGAAAGAAAACAATTTAAGAATACAGTAATAGTGAATCTTTTCCTCTTGAGCAAACAGGGTGCTAATTTCATTCAGTTTAGTAAGATGTGCAATAACTGTTTTAGATTCATAACCATGAAAATGACCGGATTCTACCAAAGTAATAAGATCAGCATCAACAGAGAATTCATAATCCTTACCAGTAACAAAAATAGGAGAGGTTGCAAACTTAGGATCATATTTCATCATTTGGTTCATAGCCTTTTCTTTTAGCCTATTCATTAAATCCTTAAGGTCCTCCCTATTTTCACAAGCAAGCAATTCTTTAGCAATTTCAGCATCAAGAGTATATCCTTCAGGCACATCTAACATCTTAGTTCTAGCAGGAGCACTAGGTGTGGCAGGTAAATCATAATTTTCATCAATTTAAGATTCTTTAGATTTAGCAATATGAGCATCAAGTAATTCCAAGTGGCACGGATTCATTAAGCAAAGCAGAAGCATCATCATGAGTATCATCAATAGCAGAAGTAGTGTCTATTAATTGCGACATATCGGATTGAATAACAAGTGGTGGTGTCGCAAGTTGACTTAAAACAGAAGGTGAATCAAGTGTAGACCGAGTTGGTAGTTCCTTACCTCCCCTCGTCTTAGAGGGCATGATCTTGGTCTTAGAGTCTCTCAGATTCTTCATAGTGAATATAAATTACAGCAGATATTTAACCCCCACGTGAACTTAATAGATAGAGCTATACTCCCTGGAAACGGCACCAAAAATTGTCTTGATGACTCACAAATATAGGGGATCGCAACAGTCTTTGAGGGTAGTATTTCACCTAATTTATTGATTCGACATAAGGGGAGCCAAGGAATATTTATAAGCCTTAGCAGTTGAGTTGTCAATTCAACCACACCTGAGAACAGCGTCAGGCCGGGTTAGTTTCATTCAAATCATGCAAATTAGAGTCCAAAACAAGAGCAAAAGTGTTTGGAAAAGCCGATACTTTGGGGACGTATCATATGCCTACGATGAAATTACGCACTCCTGGTGGTGAGCATCATGAGGTTGTTGATGACGGCAGCGACGATTTGCCCTCTCTGGAGGCCCGAACGCACTCCAGATCAGGCCTCCCGATGAAGAACGGGAGGTGGCGGCGGCTCCGTATCAGAAAACGCGATGAAATTTTCTCTCTGGTTTTTTTCTTGGGAAGACGGTACTTATGGACCCGGAGGTAGGGCAAATAGCCTCGTGGGCCCACAAGCTCAGGTGCTGCACCCTAGGCCACCCCTCCGGGCTTGTGGCTCTGTGTTGGGCCCCCTCGGGTAACTCTTTGCGCCAGTATTTTTATATATTTCAAAATAATTCTCCGTAAATTTTTTGTTCAATTCTGAGAAAATTTATTTCTGCACAAAAAACAACAACAAGGTAGTTCTGCTGAAAACAACGTCAGTCCGAGTTAGATTCATTCAAATCATGCAAATTAGAGTCCAGAACAAGAGCAAAAGTGTTTGGAAATGCCGGTACGTTGGAGACGTATCAAGACTACATCGAAGAACATGACAATTATATTTTCTAAAAAACATGATAGTTATATCAAAAAATCTCATAGATGGTAGCATCAAGAAATAACCTGTTTTTTTTTATTTTTTGAATAACCTGGTAAGATAAAAAAAGGCACTAGGGTACAATCAGGAACACATGCTCATTAGTCAACGTGCAAGCTAGTGACCAACAGACGATGGAAAAGGAGGTACGAGAACATAAATTAGTTGAACAAGCTAATGTCAGTAATTGACATTCAGTTCAGGTGACGGGGAGAGAGCATTAGACAGCGGATTAAATTGTGGTTCACTAATATGAATACTTAAGATGAGGCTAGGAAAGTGACAAGGAAAGTTTGCATCGAAACGTCATTCCCATGACCACATTGAGGTGATGCCGGGGTTTGCAATATCCGGTTCACATTCACAGATGACATGTGGCTCGTGGTGCATGCGGCCAATGACAACAATAGGATGATAGACAATGTTTATAAGGTTGGCGACATTTAAATGAATTGATGGGTGCGAGTAATTGAAATTTTTCTCACTAACAACAAAGTAGGCTTGCGACAGTCGGCATAGATTGGATGACAAAGTTCGTCGTCCATGATATACAATTCGAGCTCTTTTGGTCTGAATAGATTCTTCTCGTCGATGCGGTCCCGGTGAAGCGAGGGTTCGGCTAACTAAAATCTTGTGCGTAGGGGATGATGATGGCGTCTGGTGGCCATGCAAGGAGGCAGTTTAGGGCAGGGAATATGTGCATGAACGGAATCTCTGCGTGTAGGACCTTCTTGTGTCCAAGTCCTGTACGACAACCGTTCCAATGGTGTGCCTCGATTTTTTTTTAAGTATGGATGGTTGATTTTTTTTTCATGGTAATATGCGTCTCATTTATATCATAAGAATCATAGTACAAGTCACGTACACATCGACCTGGTAAAACTGAATACATAGCAGAACGCTAGCCTTTGCACAAAAGAAATCAGCCAATAAGTAAAATCACAAACAAGACCGAAAAAAACTTTGAGCTTAACACCAACGCCCGTCGCCTGCCTCTGGCACCACAACAACAGCCACCGAAGAAAAATGACGGATGACCTAGTATGGATGGTTGATGTGCATCATCTTACAGGAATGGTAGAAAAAAGTGTCATGTCCAGCATGTCCACGAGGCACTTTTTTAACAAGTACTCCCTACATCCTAAAATGTAAGATCATTTTCCTTGAATATTCATTTCTAAGCACAACTCATCTACACCCGGCTAAGAAAAAATTTATTAAAAAACATAAAAAAGTCCATTTTTTTCTTCATGATAGACGATTTGATGCGTGAGGTCCGCTTCAAATTTCAGATCATTTGAACCTATGAGCAGCTCTTAGCACAAAAAAGACAAATTGGATCAGACCAGTAGATGAACAGTAAAGTGTTTCACAGACCTTAAATTTGTCTTTTTTGCCGAGAACTACTCAAATATTCAAATGAGCTGAAATTTAAAGCGAACCTCACGCACCTAAGCATCTTCCATGACAAAAATATTCAGATTTTTTTAATTTTTTCTAGTATTTTTTAGAATTTACTGTTTACGGGGGAGCAGATGAGCACAGAAGCCAAAACGCCTGACTCAGTTTTTCTTATATCTTGAGACGGAGGGAGTAGCGTGCACCGCCGTGCTAGCTTTTCAGTCGGCATGACAGTACAGGAGGCTCACGACCCATCGCCGAGCAACCGAGAGATCCTCCTCCACATCTCAGTCCATCCTCCATTGACCCACACAAGCCCGAGCCTGTGCGGCCACCGTCGAGCCGTGCCCCACCTACGGACTATACTAATCACGCCGTTAATTGCCCGAAAACCATGGCGCCCGCCGCCACCATTGCCGCCGTAGCCGCCTCCTCCACCGTCGCGGCGTTTGTAGCCGGTGCCACCATTGCCGCTATAACCACCGGGAACCGGCAATTGGATATGAGGAACCAGCTGCTGATGCATTTGGCAGAGATCTTGAAGCTGAAGCTGTGGTGTTCGTGGATGACTGCAATGTGATCTTGAAGTAGGCGCAGTTGTTTAATATTTCTGCAGGTTAGAGCATCTACAGCCCGGCACCCCAAATCGTTCCCAAACGCCCAGGCGAACGGCCCGGTCACTCACCGGTCATGAAAAACCAATCCAAACGGACGCCTTAAACTGCCTTAAATGCTCGGACCGTCTGACATCCCTCATATCCAACCCAAATATAAGGCAGATCTGAGGCGGTCTAGACGCGTCCGCCACGTCGGCTTGGCCCAGTCTGGCCCACACGTGCCCCACAAATATTCTCATTCGAAAAACTCTAGACACCGGTCAATCCGAACTCCACTTCACTCCCTTTCCGTCCACTCCACTCCCGATCCCCTCCAATCTGAAAAGATGGCCGACGACGGAAGCAGGGGTGCCTCCGGTGGAGAATCCGACGGCTCGAGCATCGACGTGGAGGAGGTAGCCCTCCGCATCGTGTTGTCGTTGTCGCTGGTCGAGCAAGGCGGCGCCAACAGCGGCGGATCTTCTTCCTCAGCGTCCGTCGCCCGTCGACGTCGCTGGCCCATCCCGCCCAGCGCGCAGCTCCAGCCGCTCCGCTCCTGTCCTTCAGGTATGCCGTCAACCACCACACTATGCTCCAGAAGTGGTACCCGGCCACCGTTGGGTCCACGTGCTCGCGTCGGCGTCGGCGCCCACAAGGACGCCGGAGTCTAAGGCACGAGCAGCCCGCCGCGAGCGGCCGTGGGCAAGGGAGATGGTGGCGGTAGGGGAGGCGCAGACCGGACGCTGGTCACACGTCGGTCGATCACGAGGCCGCGCTCCTCGCGTCGGTCCTCCGCCGCTCTCTCACGACCGACGATGCCCTGGATAGCAAATCCATGCCCTCAAACCCCGGCGGTGTCCGGTCTACGCCTCCCCTGACCGATCGTGAAAAATCGATCCAAATGGGTGCCTTAAACCGTCTTCAAACGCCCGGGCGCGTCCGCGGGCGTTTGAGGGCTTGGATTTGCTATCTCTTGTTGTAGATGTTCTTATGTACTTATATTTCTATTTTTTTTGTAGTTCAATCAGGACTACTTGATCATACGGTGCAACTATGAGCAACTGTGGGGACAACGAGACCCTTCCCCTCGCCCGACCAGCTACCGCGAGCGGGGGGTGGGAGGGGGGGGGAGGAGAAACCCTACATCGTCTGCCGCCAACCCCCACCCGTCCTCGATCTCCTTCCCTCGCCGCCGCCGGGCAAAGCCCAGCCGGCGGCGGGCCATCTTCATCCTTCGCGCGGGGATGGCTGGCGCGGGGCAGCCCCCTTGGGTGTTTGCGCAGCGTTGCGCAGGGCGCGGCAGCTCTTGGTCTATCTTGCAGAAAAACAGGTTGTTGCGAACTCTTTCCTTTTGCTTTGATCTTAAACATGGATTTAATCGGATAGCTTTACTTGCCGCCTTTCACTTTCTAGCTGCTTTGTAAGTTCAAAGACACCTGGTTTCAGTCAAATGAAATCGGAGAGAGAATTCTCTTTCTCACAAAAAAAAATCAATAATGTAGTTGTTCATATAGATGCATTTGATGCTTATTTGAGATGTGCCCTAAGCCGTCGCACTTATTGTTATAGTCTAGGGCCGGCCATGCCGCCCTGTTGCCCAGCCGTCAACACCAAGTATGCACTCTTTTCAGTCGGCATGGCAGCAGAGGAGGTTCGGGGTGCAGTCATGATCGATCAAACTGTACATACACACCAAAAGAAAATGGGAGGACGCCTAGTGCCAACTGATTGCCAAACTGGCGCCAGCCGCAGAAACAGGATCTTTCGCTGCCATTGCAGTGGCCAGTGTCTTGCTCGACATGGGACTGACCGACCACCAACCAAACCAAACTGAACGCACTCACTTATCACCGAGGCAGCCGACCACGCAGACGCAGTCAGTCGCGGCGCGTCACGACCCATCGCCGGGCAACCGAGAGATCCTCCTCCACATCTCTGTCCATCCTCCATTGAGACCCACACAAGCCCGTGCCTGTGCGGCCACCGTCGATCCGCGCCCCACCCACAGACTATACTAATCACGCCGTTAATCGCCCCAGAACCACGGCCTCGCACGCACGTACGCCTCCTCCGCGAAGCCGCGGCAACACCCGGCTGATGAGATCTCGAGAGTTAAAAACAAAGGAACCTACGAGATCGTGGTGTATCAGCCTCGATTCGCGTCGCCATCGCCGGGCGCGAATGGCCACGTCGGAGTTTCAAATACCTGCACCGCTTTCCGCAACCGTGCCCCGCCTTTGCCCCACAGTGACATGACGGACATCCGAATCGGCCCCGTGCACTGGAGCGAGCTCGCTTGGGTGCACCGCTAAGGCACGCACGCACGCTCCGTCCCGCCCACGCCTGAAACCTATAAAATCCCACCCAACTGCGCCATCATTCTTCACCAGCTCCATCGCAAGGGACAGTACTACCACTCTAGCCACTCGCAACTGGAGCTAGCAGGCGCCACCCCACCCACCAACCAACGACAACGAGCGCGCCGCGAGCGCACGCCGGAGCGAGCATGTCGATGTCGGTGTCCATGTCCGGGAAGGCGAGCGACCCGGGCTCCGCGTGGTTCGGCGGCGGCAGCAGGAGCCCGCAACCGGGGCCGACGCACAACGTGCGGCTCATCGCCATGGCCGTCGCCGCGTTCGTCTCCGTGCTTGGCCTCTCCCTGCTCTTGCACCTCTACATCTGCCGCGTTCGCCGCAGGAACCGCAGGCAGGCGGAGGCAGCCGCGGCCGCGGCCGCGCTGGAGGCCGGATCGGCGGCCCCCAAGCCGGCCAAGGTCGGGCTGGACCCGTCGGCCATCGCGGCGCTGCCGACCGCGGCGTACAAGGAGACGGGCGAGCCGGGCAGCGGCGCAAGCGAGTGCACCATCTGCCTCGGCGCCATGCAGGAGGGCGAGGCGGTGCGCGTGCTGCCGGCCTGCGCGCACGTGTTCCACGTCCCCTGCGTCGACACGTGGCTCGCGTCCAGCTCGTCGTGCCCGGTCTGCCGCGCCCTGGTGGAGCCGCCGCCGTCGCCGGCCGCGCCGGCGTGGGTGCAGGAGAAGCAGGGCCTGGAGAAGGAGTGTGCTGCAAGTGGGAGCTCGGCGCCGCCATGCGGGCTCGGCGCGTCGCTGATGAGGATGCTGAGCAGGGAGAGGCCGCTGGCGCGGAGGCCGACGCACGGTGACCACGCGCACCCGATGGAAATGCATGTCGAGGACCTGGAAAGTCAGCACCCCCAGCAGCAACACTCTGTGGATACCAATTAGTGTTTTTTTTTTCGTTTTGTTTTTTCTTTTGGGTTCTCGCCATTCGCTGCTCGATTGCAAATCTTGCATTTGGGTGGCCGATTCAGAGGTGTGAAATACATACACCCCTGAAGTGTCCTATGTTTTAACTAGGCACTGGTGCTTGTGGATGTGCTTTGAGTGGAGCTCACCCCATATCTCTCGTATTTGTGCAAACAAGGGATCATGGATATATAAATAGAGCTCTGTTTTCTCTGCCCATAGCGCTTGTTCAGCTGATGATTTTTGTTTTTGTTATGACTAGCTGCGCGTTTGAACCAAGGCGCGTGTGCATAAGCCAGGTACGACGGACAGCCCCCCTTTTCGACAACAATAATGTTTGAATGAAGGAAAAACTTTCAAATTTATATGGAGAATGCCGGTTTTTCTTTGTGAGAACCGTCTCGGTACAGTTTACTATGAACGATCGCGTCTTGTGCTTGCTTAGGGATAATGGGCTCGATCCGTACTGCGTCTTCGACCGGTACTTTCGCGAGAAGGACGGCAAGGGCGCCGGAAGGGCAAGGGCAGCCGTGGATGAACTCCACCATAGCCAAACATGCTAAATTTTGTTAGTCCGATGGCATGTTTAGTTAGTAGTGATGGAGTAGCCGGACGATGTGTGTGCATCGACGTAGTTGCATGAGTTTATATGGATTTTAGATATGGTGATTGAGGTGTCCGGATGTGGATTACACTATTTGAGGGGTGCCCGGTCAGTGACGGCGGCGCGTCCGCGGGCATTTGAGGGGCCAGATTTGCCCAGTCTGGTTGTAGATGCTCTTATGTCATTAGCTCTACTTTAGAAAAAGTACATAATTCCGAAACGGAATGACATTCCATTTCTTCGCTTTTTCAATCATTGTGAAAATGAGCCTCTGGACATTTTCTTGGTGCGAAGGCTGAAAGTTAATAAAACGTCCTTCAAGGAAAACAAATTTACATGAAAAGAAAGCAAAAAAACCATTTTTTTTAAAGAACACCAGAAAGCAACACGGTAAAAATGTATGACCGCGTTTAAAAAAAAAATTGGATGACCACGATTGCACTCACTCATATAGCTCCCACGTAAGACCTCGAAAGCAATTCGGCCATGCAGGGACACCAGAAAAGATGTGTCCGGTCATTTTAGGTAGATAAAGACATAGGAAGGAAGCGGGCGATGCACTCCCGCGAAGTTTAACCGGAGTGGCTACAACACGAATGTAAGCAAGCACTACCGGTGGAAGATACGCACGCATCTGCGGACCGGTTCCGGTAAAACCATTTCATAATTCCCGCGTCCTATGCCACTCCAGCATGCTCGGTGCGATGTCAAGTGCTTCTGGTAAGTGGGAACAAGTGGGCCGGTGCAATCGCACATGTGTGCTATTGGTAGGGGTCCTCGTTAAATAAGCACAAGCACAGGAGTCAAACACCAGCTAGCTTCAACGTGAGAAATCGGTCAGAAAATATAATTGTGTAAACCAAGTACGCTCCTCCTTTCCAGCATATATACGACGACGCAGCTATCATGCATAAAGACTTGCTTATTCCATTGCACCAATGCGTAGGTTCTCGGCTCCTTTACGTCTGCCAGAAGGAAGAAGGAGAAAAGCAGGCAGTGGGAAGTGGTGTTCCGACTCAAAAGTCGAGTAAAGGCTTCTCCTCCGACGCGAAAGTTAGGAGCGGTGACTCGGAAAGTCGCCGCCTACGTCCGCCGTACCGGGCAGCTTGGCAACAAAAAAATACGACAGCTCTTGAGCAGTGCCGACTGGTGGGCTCCCTCATCCACCAAAGCAATTCGGCGCGAGTTCCATATGGTTCGAATAAGATATTTAAGATCCTTTGGTTTTTTGACAGTATGCTTTGATCTTACTGGTCTGAAAAAGGAAGATCTGTTTGCTGGAGTGAGATTAAGCACATGTGAACGTTTACTTCACCCTACTTGGATATTCAAAACGACCGGAGATCATAGATTCATATAGGGACTAAACAAAATTTAGGCATCATCAGGGTAGTACGTACTAGCACCTAGCAGAGAACCTTATCCTGTTATCCATCATGTAAAACGGACGATGCAATTAATCTGGACCGATGGAGTGGCACTAGTTTTAGCAGGAGTAGATTCGTCAACTCTACACATCATAAAGCAGGATAAGGTTCGCCAGATTCGTCAACTAGAAACCAACCCTAGGATGACAGCGTCGAGGAAAATGATACACGCTACGACTAGGTTTACTCATTCTCCCTTACCTTTCCGCCGTCAAAAGATTCTTCGTTATCCGAAGGTGGTTGAATTGTGGATAAACTTCCCCTCCTCTTTCCCCTCTCTCTCTCGACGAACAGCTCCAGACATTGTAACCGATGCAGCGGGCAAGACCATGCATGGGAGATCAACCAAAGGCATCAGGAACTGAAAAGGTATGGTGGCGGTAGCGCCCAGCCCGAAACAAATGTGTAACGGAGAAATTCAAAAGCATTTGCTTGATGTTGGACGCGCACTGTACCACGGTTCCCGCCTACCTGACCTAACAGCTACAACTCACGGCAAGGCAAGGTGGAGGTCGATCGTTTCGGTGGCTAAAACAGTCATGGACCTGCTTTTACTTCCAGGAGGCGTGCTTTATATCTAGGGAGATTGCAGCGCGGTGGCTGTCCAGCTAGCCCAACACCCCGAGTTACTGAGAAGAGATGATGATACAACTCCGTAGTTCAGGGTGGGGTGATAATGTTCTGGATTGTGTTTTTGCCTTTTTCTTTTATTTTCTTTTGAGCGATTGTGACGACTCTGCTTTTTGTGACTCGATAAATACATCTCTATTCTTAACGGCAAAGGAATAGCAAATTTGGCTCAGCAATATCTAGCACCAGACAATGACGAAGATCGGCATGTCTCTCCTCTTTTCCTTTTGACATGGATGGGTGATCGCCCGATTTTCACAATAAAAGGCCTTGGAGATAATATTACAACAGGTAGGTATCTTCAGGAAAATTCTAGACTGTTTGATTCCCCAACTCTGAAACGGTGGTCCGTCGCGACTTTCTACATGATAAAAAGCAAACTTGGTACTTCCGATAGTCCACAAAACTGAAAGCGAATAAGAAAATCCTGCCATAGAATATCGAGTTTGCTGAATTTAGAAAATGGTGCCATGTAGCGGTTGCCAGAATGCAGGTCACAGATTCAGTTCTTAGTTGCAGCTGGAGTACAATTGAGGTTCTTGTCCACAAGGAGTCCCAGAATGCAAGACTCCGTAGTTCAGGGTGGAGTGGTAATGTTCTGGATTGTGTTTTTACCTTTTTTGTTTTCTTTTGAACGATTGTGACGGCTCTGCTTTTTGTG
Source organism: Thinopyrum elongatum (assembly GCA_011799875.1). Classification (NCBI taxonomy): domain Eukaryota; kingdom Viridiplantae; phylum Streptophyta; class Magnoliopsida; order Poales; family Poaceae; genus Thinopyrum; species Thinopyrum elongatum. Next base: position 412,234,689 of record CM022299.1, read on the forward strand.
AGTCGATAAATACATCTCTCTTAACGGCGAAGGAATAGCAAATATGGCTTGGCAATATCTAGCACCAGACAATGACGAAGATCGGCATGTCTCTCCCTCTTCTTTTTCTTTTTGACATGAATGGGAGATCGCCCGATTTCACAATTATAGGATTGGAGATAATGTTAGAACAGGTAGGCATCTTCAAGAATGCTAGCAAAAAGGTCCGTGCGTTGCAACGGGAGAAAAAGAGACTTAGCACCATAAGTAAGCATAACTCGAGGCCCCTTAGCAGACTTGCACGTACTAAATATGCAATACTTGGCAGGGGGGTAACGCTGACAATTCCCTACTAACGCTGCTTTGCACAGTTCTTCATTGAGACCAGGACTATACACACCAGCCTATGGAGGTTTCTTTGAATTTGATCTTGAAAAGGAAAAGAAGATATCTCTAAGAACTCTGGTGAGTTTGGGAAGCTATTTCATTTCTCTTGTTGTTCACTTCACGCGCTTTGTGTCAGAATTGGACATGAATGATGCGCCATGCAGATTGATCCATCAGCGGTGGAGAGCTTCGACAGTGGCAGGGTCTGCATCATGGCCAGAGTTTTGTCAGACATTTTTAGATATAAATAAAACATTAAGGCAAAAACCATAAGCATTAACCTTCTTAGATCAGAGCACATGAGTATCATGTACTTCTGCTCTGACTTGTAACCCAGAAGTGAACAGCAGTGTGCTCCTCCATGTTGTCAGAGGCTAGGACAATAAGTCCAAATGGCCCTATGCCGCCATGGACAACAAGTCCAAATGGCCCTATGCCGCCATGAACTGATGCACCCACTTCCCGGCAGTGCTTCTCCACGTCCAAAAGTCAGGAAGGATCGAAAGGATCGGCGATGTCGATTGATGTCAGTTCAAAATCTATCTCGACATCAACCTGTTTCAAGAGAACGACGTGTCGGATTAGCATGCTCTGAAAAATATACAAAACACCTAAGCATGCCAGTCCTTTTGTTACCAAATATGTAAAATTTTATATAATTACTAACTTCAGAAGACCCTACATCTTTTACTGGCCTGAAACTTTTTGAGGTAAATTTTTTGTTTGAATGACCAAGGCAAGCCTGTTTGTGTAAAGGAAAGTACCTGAAAACTGTCAGCTCCCTTAATCTCAAATAGACCTCCCTTCTTCAGCTCTAGTCCATGATGGTTGATTTCATTTCCTCAAAGGGACTCAACCTCTTCAACTGGCCATTGAAGCAACTGTTTGCCATGGCTGTCTAACCAAATTGTCCTAGGAATTGCCTAAAATTAATAGCAAAAAATGTTAACGTTGCTACATTGATTTGCTAAATCAATATTTCAATATGAAGCAGTTATAGCCAATGAGAGGCAGATTTTTTTACACGGATTCTAGCCCAAGCTTTTGCTACATCGTCTGAAGAACTGTCAGTCTCGTTAGTCCAGCCCCATATGATCCTACTGCCCTTATTCGAGTCGAAAAACGAATTAGAGGCCTAGAAATTACCATAATCGGTCCTCGACCATAGCCGACGGTCATCTAGGACAGTATCTGGAATAAAGTTGTCACTTTTCAGATCATAAACCCCAATCATGTACTTGTCACAGGAATAACCAAAACAGTCATTCATGTCCATCTTCTCTGAAGTTTGATCCTACGGTTGCTCTACTACAGGTACTGCAACAGTAGAAGGATTGAGATTCTCTATTGTTCTTGTCTAAAACCAAAAAGGAATAAGAAAAATAATATTTGATAAAGGTGTTGCAATTCCCCTAACAAATTTCTGTGAAGTCTTGCTAGCTGGTATAAAATGCGAACTTATTATATGATCGCTGCCAAGCACTAATGCAAAATCTTGACCTTGTTTCCCTCGAAAAGAATACTTTTCCACATGAAGTTAATTATAAAAAAGGGACAGCTTCCATGGTTCTAAAGTTAAAACTACACAATAATAAATAACTCAAACTCATGCACACCTTCAGCCAAAACACTGTTAACTGAAGGTTTCAGTACTCTTTTATACTCTGAAGTCTAGACTCTTGAGCACTGAAATCAGCAGGCATACAACACAAACAAACGATGGGTTTGCTATAATGTAAGTAATGAAAAATACAAAATTTAGATGCTTCTCAAAAGTGATCAAAACGATCTATTACCACAATTTCACAGCAGACTGAAATCTATAATTTGCTGCATCTTAACTTCAAACAAAATAGGTCTGATCCATTCTTGCCAATCAAAAGAAATATTAATCTACGGAATCAAGCATACACAAGGCATACCTTTGCTTCATCTGTCCTGATGACAAAGTCTAAATCACCAGTGACCAGAAGGGACTCCAACGTCTGTAACTTCCTGCCGCCAGGCAGATGAGTGAAGAGCGGGAGGCCAGGGCCGTAGGAGAGGCCGGGCGAGGCGGGGGTGCAGCGGCGACCTGGGTGTCGGGGAAGCAACAGTGCGAGGCGACAATGGAGGAAGCGAAGCAGCGAGAGAAGAGAGGTAAGGGAGAGAAGAGACACCTGTTTGGAGGGCGGCGCACAGTTGAGGCGCCGGCGGCGGGCAGGCCGGAGAGGCGGCGGCTCCAACCCTAGTTCGTGAGAGCCCATATATCTCGAAACGTGGTCGGGGGCGGTGCGACTCGCCGGGAGTGGACCAGGGAGGAGTCGCTGGGGCGCGGCCGGGAGGAGGCGAGCGCCGCGTGGCCGGGGGCGTCGCACGTCGCCGATTGGCTGGGACGGGGTCGGGGCAGGAAGACCATGGGGGTAGGTGGGCGACGGACGTGTTGTGGATTTGGGCTGGGTCCTTTTTTTCTTCCGGCACGAAACGTTTTCTTCCACTTAAAAGAGAATTGCGGGTTAATTATCTAAGACAATAGGGATTTTTCTGCAAAAACACCGGGACGGTGAACCCGAAAAGCCAATCCACGCTTTATTATTGTGATGATTGTGAAATCCTCTAAATCAACCGGCTGATTTTCTCTCTGGTAAACCACCATCTCCGCACGCCACGTGCCCCCGTGATGGTCCACCAACCGCTCTCCTCCGAGCTTATCTCATTCCACTCGTTTCTTTCTTCCCTTTCCCCTCTCTCTTCCTTCATTTCGTGAGCCAGCTAGACGATAGGATCAGGAGAGGAACCGAGAAGGGACCGCCGTCGGAGTTGAGGAATCAGGAGGGACCGCCGCCGACCGCTGCCTGATGTCCTCCGCGCGGTCCTGCCCCCACAACTGCTGCTTCGAGGTGACCCCCAATCCGGCTGCTTCCATGGATGGTGACGGTGGTGCAGGGGTTGGCCGCCGCGCGCGAGCTGCTGCTAGGCGGCCGGTCGCCGGCGTACTTCTATCTGATGCAAAGACTCAGGTGCTGCGATTTGACCGGCGCCCGCCCGTGTTGTAACCGGGGCTCGGTGATGCCGCTAATCCACGAAACTGCTGCAAGTCTGTGCTGCGACGACGACGGTTCTATGATGGTCTCGAGCGATGTGCTGCCATGGAGCTGCGATGGAGCGTCACTGGGGGTGTCGGTGCTGCGATGGAGCTTTCTTGCGCCGCGCGTTGCTGCCATGGAGCTTCAATGGAGCATCGCCGTGATCGTCGGTGCTGCCATGGAGCTTCAATGGAGCATCGTCGGGACCGTCGGTGCTGCAATGCAGCTGCAATGGAGCATCGACAAAGCTGCAATGCAACGTGGGTGGTGCTGCGCCTGTGACCCGCGGTTCTTGCCGGCGTCAGAGTTGCAATGCGATGTGATGCCCCGAGCTGCTTCATCTCATCGGCGGCAGAAGCTTCAATGCAACGGTCTCTTTTTTTGCTGCGGGGGAGATGACCTGCTGTTCTTGCTGGCCGTCATTTTACGTGGCCTGTGCGGCAGGCGGCAACACGAGACGTTAGGGGCAACGAGCAATGGATTGGTTTGCATTGCAGAGACGACTGGTCAAACGCTGCTGGGTGCGCACATGGTCTGGTTAGTCAAATCAGACGGCTGCGCAGCGCCTCATCCAACGGCGGGCGAGGCGGTTTACAATTAGCTCCAGTCATCCGGATGATTCCTAGCAGCGACCTTTATTATTACTAGCAAAAGAGCCCGTGCGTTGCAACGGGAAAAAAAAAATCATAATCTCCAATGACCTTGACAACATTTTGGCGAACATTTTGTTCAATTTTATTAACATTTTTTAATACACAAACCTATTTAAAAAATCATGAATGTTTTTTTATTTTCCAATCATTTTTTTTCAAAATTGCGAACATTTTTTGAATATGAGAACAATTTTTTTAAGAATCCACGAACATTTTATGATTTATTGAACATTTTATTTAAAAATTCTTATTTTTAAATTTTTTGAATTTTTTAAGTACCAAATTATTTAAAGGAGAAAAAACAAAAACAGAAAAAAACTTAAAAATAGGCCGTGCCCACATGGGCCGGCCCAGGATGTATGTATAGTTTAGAAACAGGGAGTATATGCTTAGACAGTTGAAAAAATACCACTCAAACAACTTTGAAATAATCAAAAAACTATAACATAACAACATTGCTGAAACAATTTTGGTTAAAAAAGATTTTTGGAACAATTAATAACTTTCTTAAGAAACATAATAAGTAAAAATGGATATGCTCTTACTTTATGTTCCAAGTTGCATGGCCTCTGTACCGTTGGTGATTTGGCGCATGGCAAGCTAAAATAATTTCTGTGGTCGAAGTACAGTAGTGGTCAAAAGTATTGGGATAAGATTTCTGATCAAAATTGATAAATAATTTCAGTTTAAATGATTCAAGAAACAATGCAATCAGATATCATCGTTGTATGCCAAACTTACACGTGCATTGCAACAGGAAAAAAAAATCAATTTGTGCTTGCTAACCTGAAACTTTCGGTATAACATCTTGTCTCACCCCGATTTTGGTTGTATACCATTAGAAATATGATGGGTTTCACCCCAACGGTAGTGTACTTTTTCCATTATACAACAATTGACTCAAAAGAAAAGAAAAACACAGCACTAACTCAGTGTGCATCATGACTCAGTAAAACTTCCAGTGCATGAACATACTTCCTCCTTTTCCTTTTGATCTAGCACACCGGGAGAAAAATAATTGGCGTTGTCACTCTGTTTACAAATCCACTTTCTTCTATTCAACTTTGACAAAACGTCACGGCTAGCAACAGTGTGCAGTTAATGTTTTTGTCGCCATGCCAACAACAGTCTGAATAAAAGGAAAATAAAAATAGCTACATTCAAGAACGGAGGGAAACTTTGTCAAACTTGCAAACCTTGTGTTTACTTTTCTTGCTTTTAGCAAGTTAATGTTACTTGTCTGAGGTGTAGATGATATCTGAAGAGCTCCCGGAGAAAGATGGAAAAATGTTAACTATACTGAGTTAACTATATATAATACAAAGCCTATGCAAGGATTGAATTTTCTATACATCAACTTACAGTTGATATATTCTGTTTATTCAACTAAAGTTGTAAATTCACACATTACAAGCTGCATCTTGTTCTCCTCCAAAAGAAAAGAAAATAAACAAGAAAATACTAAATGTTAAATCCCAAGATCTCAATCATGAAATAATTGTAAGCAATGGGATTCACAGGAGGGGCCTTGGGTTCACCCAGCTGCAATTCATGAATCAACGATTGTTAGAGAATCAAGTGCTATTATACCTCGAGACAATGTATTCTGTAGTTGCCAAGCTTTACTACAATTCAGAAAATTCTAGTCCAAACAGATTAACCAGCCAAGGGATACTGCAGAAATCATACCCCCGCAGTAGTTCGAGTGTTCAGGTTCACATATTTATGGACTACTTGAGAGTAAAAATTAACTTTGAAGCTGATATAGTATGATGACAACCTGAATAACAACATTTGGATGTGGAATTGAACTTAAAACTTGTTGCGTTTATCAATAGTTTTGGAAGAAAAATAATCTGTGGGGGTACAGGAGAGCCTAGAGGATGGTTCTCCAGCTCTTTGCTTTCAGAAGTTTTGGAGGCTGTTGGATATGTCCAGAACTAAATGTGCCACTTCAGTTATGCATAAACACTCCATATGAGCTTCAACAACACAACCACCACATTAAAGCAGACATCATTTACATCTAGAACCTATTGTGTCAGTTTCAGTCTTGCATGAACATGACGCATAATCAGGGGTCCGATGATTTGAGGCATTCCCTTCACCAGGCAAAATGTGTGTGTGTGTGTCTAGAGGAACGACACTGGCAGCAGGCTAATATCATCTATAATGCGGGTTGCCTGTGTAGATGCTCAGAGATAGAGAAAATAAAGACCGTAAAATCAAAAATCATCTAAGCATCCCCTCTGTCAAAGCTTGATGCTAAGTATGGGTGCTAATTACATATTGAAAACACCTTTGGTACTTTACCTCGTGCGGAAGAAAATACCCAAGCGCGTGATGCACCTTCTGTCACCGATACCACATATCGACTGTGAAACAAATCATATCACCTTATGCTATCATTCAGCGCTGAAGATGGTCTAATAGGAAGAGCATGCTCACCACGGTGACCTCGACGACGCCGTCCTGCTCGAAGAGCTGCACGAGGCGCTCGCTGCTAACGTCGTAGGGAAGGTTGCGCACGTACACCTTGGCCTCGTCCCACGGATCCCTGTACTCCCATATATATATCATGAGAAATGTGCATAAAATCTGGCAACCAAGAAAAAGATAAGTGTTTACACTAAAGATTATCAACAAAAAGATAACTCATATGTATTTAATTCAGCGCTAAAGAAGTGCTTCCCTTTCTTGTTTTTGTTAGGGGGGTCACTATAGAGAACCACGCAGCTAATGGTTGAACTTTTCATGGCAAATTTTGGATAAATACCTTAAATTTATTATATATGTCTTTATTTAATCATCATTAATTTATTTATAAAAACAATAGATTGAACTTGGGATTTGCAAACATTTTGGCCTAAAATGTATATTGAGTTATTGACTAACTTAGCATTGAACTATACAAATATTGGGTATAGGACATACTGTACTCAGGCATGTAAATATGAGAACTTTGTCATGCATCATTCGTACGAAGCTCATTTGTATTCCTTCTTTATTTGTATTAGAATTTTTGGATTTAGTGATGTTGTCAGTTCTGATCAATTAGTTGTTCCATGCACGCACACATATTTATCAACCAACACCATGAGCCATCATGCGAAAAAACTAATTAAATAGGCCCATGCACTACCGGCAAACTACATGATGGCAATGTCATTACCTTGTTGCCTGCTTGACTGCATACTGAAACATGGGTGCCAAAGAGTAGCTCTAATCGTGGTAGTCCTTGTCAGTTGCTGTCGATCTACCACCAATACAAATCTTGTTTTCTGAAGAGAATCTCACCAAACAAAACCTGAAGAGTTTTATTGAAAGTCAGCCAGATGCCCTTCCCCAAAATAGTACTATTTTCTATTAAGATCAGCATAAGTGACATATACAATGATTTGCATTTGCTAACTACTCTCTTGAGCTGTTTGCAACGCTGTCTCATGTCCTAAACAATGCAATCCAGTATGTACAGACGGCAAAAGTGTAAAGATAAAAACTACCAATGCAATGTTTCAACAGTGAGTTACTATAAGATGAGATCATCGATGGACGTTCAATCAAAGCAATTCATAGGATCCCCACTTTGAAAGATTTCAGTAAACGTTCTCACTGTCTTTGATTGATTACAACAGATTTATGCCTATTGCTCAAAGCTCATGCCTATAATCCGATGGAAACTATTAGAAAGCATGTGAACAGAACAAAAAACATCTACTGATCTCCATCCATCATGCCATGTATGTTGGTTCCCTTGCAGTTCGGGTAAGACACAACCAAATTAAGCAGTCGAACAGAGAAAGCCATCATGCAGGAGCAGAGGAGCGGGATTGATCAAGCAGTTGGGAATCAGTTAAAACAACAAAGAGGAAAGGGGGAGAGGCTAGGGTGGAAGTGAGCTCACGGGAAGGTAGTGACCGGAGGGAGCACAGCGGCCGCGGCCAGACCCTCCGCGTCCGTGTCGCCGTAAGCCTCGGCCGGATCCGAAGCGCGCTGATTCTGACGCTGCCCCGCCTCCCGCGCATCCTCCTCCTCCCGGCCGTTTCCCGCGGCGGCGAGGAGCGTGTTGAGCAGCTGGTCGCGTTCGGCGGCGCGCGCTCGAGCCGGCCGGCGCGTGCCCGGAGAACGGCGGCCTGGGCCTCGGAGTCGGCGAACCGCGCCCGGAGGACTCGGAGTCTCGGACGGCGCGGGGAGTAGGGCGCGGCGTAGAGGAGGCAGGCCAGGGTGCGGGGAGGACGGCGCGGCGGAGGATGGCGTGCCGGCGGCGGGGAGGCGGCGGATCCATCGGTGGGAGGCGCGGCCGCTCGAATTGGGGATGGTTTTTTTTTCTGTCGATCGCGTGCACGGGTGGGCCAGAAATACGAAACGTTTTTTTCATTATTATTTACTGGACTGCGGGTTAATTACTCAATTTTATATGGATTTTTCTGTAAAAACGCCACGACGGTGAACCCGATGAAGTCAATCCGTGCTTTATTATTATTAGGGAAAGATTCAAGACACTTGCTGTTCGTTTCCCCACCTCTGAACAAGAAGGCGTCTTCAGTAGGAGTAAAACGCAAACTTGGTACTTCTGGGAATCTTGTGATGCGCTTAAGCAAAGCAGGAGCTTCTGGATCTGGAGCTGATTGCTGAGAAAGGAAGTGGACAGTATGAACCAAATTTAGAAAACGGTGCCATGTAGGGGTTGCACGGATGCAGGTCTTTAGTTGCAACTGAGAGTACAATTGAGGTTCTTGTTCACAAGGACCAGGAATCCAGGAACCAGGATTACACTGACTTCAAATACTACATTGCTACGCCACAGTCACAGACTATATATTTTGATTCTACAGACTGCCGTATAATGACATACTGAACTTATTAGGCAGCGCTGCTCTGGAAGGTTCAGAATGATACGTTGCTGCAACAAAGAGCAGATAGTGGAAAGTCCCCTTCCATGGATTGTTTGGTCAAGAATCGTGTTGGATTTAAAACTAGCAAAATGGATATGGTGAGCATGCACACTACTATTCGACTAATCAATTCAACCCAAGCTTATGAAGGATGCATTAAAACATTTCAGGCAGTTACAGTTTCCATGTACAAGCGCATAATTTCTGTAACGCTTTGTTGAAAGACCAAGATCAATATCGTTGGAACTTCATAACGGTTTTCTATCAGTCAAATGTCGTGGAATGTTCAGAATGATACATTACTGGAACTGTAGGGAAGTTTCGACGAGGTGGGACACACAAAAGAAGATTTTGTGGAACTATGTCATCCGTGCTAAACGGGGTGTTTGGTTCCAAAATTTGGAAATGGTAATGGGCTGTAATGAGCGATTCTCTGACTTGTTTACTTACCAGTAAGGGATGGTAATAGATACTCCTACCTTAATTGTGTTTGGTTGAGGAAAAGAGAAAGTGGATGGTAATAGATGGCTGGTCGCTGATCCAGGACAAGGATTGCATCAGACCATCATGTCTTAAACTTCCAATTTTGGGGTGTAGGCGAATATGGCATGGATTTATGAGTGTAAATACGGATACTGGAGCTGGTCGGGCCTTCTTAAGATCTCTTTACCGACAGTATGCAGATTGGGGTGTTGATTTTGGTATGCTATTTCTAAGTCTGTACTTTGCTAGATTCATTCATCACAAAGACCACGGTGATCCATATTGTATCAAGTCACCTAACCAGTGGACGACAGGGGTAGGTAGGGCCTCCAGTTGATCCGTCCGAATTTGGCCGGCCTTCGTGGTCTATGAAGTTTCTATAGGTCCTTATCAGAGTTCTCTTCTCCAGGCTGGCCATTTGCTTCGCAGATCGCGACCGTCGGCTACAAGCTCCTCGGTTTCAAAAAGTTTGCTCCGCCAAGGCGGAGGTCCATAGGCGGCACCGAGCTTTGCTCACGACACGACGACACGTCGCCTGTTGGTGCATGAGGAAGAAGACTTCAACACCCCCAAGGCTTTGATTATAATTTTACTCTTCTATTTGGGTGTGTTTGTAAGGTCATGTGATTCTCATGATAATATCTGGCCTTAGGCCTTTTCGCAAAAAAAAAGTCTGCAGTTTACTTTAGTTACATGATCCTCACGATAATATGATAGGTAGAGAGCTCCCAACTTGGGAATAGTGGACATTTCTAAAGTGTTGCCATAACTTGAGTTTGAAGAGATTGTTTCATATGTACCATTCTTGCAAAGAAGGTTGATTGCATCTTCGATACTGAGGGCGTGTTCTGAACTCCTCCAGATTCTCCAAACTTCTCAGATCCAGCTTCTGGGCGTGGCTTCTCGCTTCACCTGGCGATTGGAATGCGTTCGGCAGCGGCGGCGTCGCTTCTCCCAGCGCCATGTTGAGCTGGCAGCCCAGCCGGGGGGCTGCAGGCCTGCTCGTTGCCACCTTGGGCCGGCTGAAAGCAGCCCATCTGCACGTGGGAGAACACGAGGGGGAGGGGAGATATGTACGAGGAGTCCCTGTACGAGCGACGAGGAGCAGACAGATCGAACCGTTTTCTTTGGCGGTGGCACTATGGTTGTAAATAAGTCGAACTTCTGATTCCCGTAAACGTGGAGCTGGGTTTCCCTCGCTCCAGAAAATTGCACTACGGCCCATCTTTGCTTCATGAAGTTAGCTTCCTGGAGCTAACTCGTTCGGGCCGGCTTCGAGGTGAGAGTTTGTGAAGTTTGAAGCTGGAGAGGTTCAGAACGGGCTTAGTTACACAAGTCTCGTTGCTCAATTGCAGCTCCTGGGAGAGCTTGACCGCCAAATAGACTGTCCATCTCACTAGGAACTGAACTACTGAAGTCACTGCACAATTAGCTGAAAACATCAGTGAGCATGTTCATATGTACTCCCTCCGTCCCAAAATAAGTGTCGCTGATTTAGTACAACTCAGCGACACTTATTTGGGATGGAGGAAGTATAAGATAACAAGAGATGATTGGAACAACTGGAAAGATGTTAGTTCACATTTTACCATGTCAAGGTAAATCAAAACAGATATTCTCTATATATCCATTACATACTCCTTATTTCTGTATTTAGTTTTATTTGATATTCTCTAGTAAATAAAAACTTATTAGTTTGCATATTGCACACAGTGCCCTTCAACTTCAATGCTGCAAATAAGATCAGGGCCACCAGATTACAAGGAAAATCTTGCCAGACTTATATATGCTTCCATTTGGCTGGCTTACTGATCCAGGTAATGATTTATATATTGATTTTAGTATTAATGTATTATAATTGTGATTCCCCTCCCCCATGTGGCTGCTAATCAAGATGCTAAGTCACTTACCTTACCAGAGAGAGAAGCTGTAAATATTGTCTTAGTACACTAAATAAGAACTGTACCATGCGGCATTACTTATGTTGCTTTTGTTTTGCACCAACTCAGCATTTAGTTGCATCTGTTGGATAGGTACTGTAGATTATGGATATCTCTGCTTGCTAGTTTTCATTGTTTGGGACTAGAATGATAAATCATATCTTAAACTTCATAAATAGACCTGGAATATGACATGTCTCATTCAATAAACACTGGTCTTAATTCCTGAACTATAACTTATAATTTATGCACCAGTTTACGTTGAAAAAAAATAGCTTGTAAAATCACAAAATTGTGTAAATTGGAAAATATCAAGTGTAAGGCTTATATGTGGGGCCTGATGCCACATCCTAGTGACACATCGATGCTGTTTTCCAACTCATGTGATGTTCTGATATTTTCTGTGGTACTGAACAATTTGTTGATTCTGTGAAGTGGTTTTATAACTATTAATATTAGCCTTTTTTTCCTTAAGACAGGTGTCAATCAGGGCTCTCATAGGCCGTGTAACCTTACATTTGATGAACAGAAAGCCGAGCTGTTGATTTTTTTTAGAGTTCCATTATGTGTATGGTGAAACGACTTCTAATACAGGACATTCTGGTCACTTGAGTTCTCGGTATCCTGTAAACCTGACAAAACATGATGGCATGGTCGTAGGCCTCACTACCTGCACCAATATCCATCCAAAATTCTCATTCACCGCAAGAATCATCCAAGTAGAATCACATCGAAGTGATGAGAGGATACCAGAAGAAAGAAGCTAGGTATATACCGTTTGATCCGTGTAAATGAACAAACAAATAAAACACTGTAATGCTATGAGATGAGATTGTAAGCTGAAAACAGTCAAAATTAGCCCAACCAAACACATTAATATGTACAGCTCAGCAATAAAAAATGACAGAAAGATTTGCATATCATAGTAAACATCTGCAGACTAATATTTTAATCCAACACACTGTTTTGCAGGGTGATCATTTCTTGCCCATGTTTGCCATTAAAGGAGGTTGTTGACAACCTGGGTGATGCAGGATTGCAGTGTATGTTTTTGCCTAAGTGTTTAGAAAAGATTTCAGGTGAGAGAGAAGATTTCAGGTGAGAGAGAAGATTTCAGGTGGTGCATGCTTGTGTTCCTTGCATTTTTTAAAAGCACATTCGGGAGTGATACAGATACAGTATTAGTCTTTCATGAGTACCTTTTTAAGTTTGTAGGATGTGCATTTTAAAAAGCACATCCAGTTTACAGCACTAATATTTAAAATCAGACTCCTTCTGTTCTTTACTATCCCCTGCCTTGTCAAACGAGTAGGCTTCAAAGTGCAGAACATCCTGTGCTTGTTCCTTACTTCATTATCTCTAGGAATATGTGACCATGCCTGAAAGACCTCTTTGCGGATCACTGCTACCATCTAAAGAGTCAGGGTCCACTTTTTATGTAAGTCTACTCATATCATTTTCCTCAAATCCAAACACCATTTGAAGATTGAACTTGCTCAGCCTTTTAAGAACAAAAATAAACACAATCAACTAACTGCGTAAAGTTATGAGAAAAACATCTACCACTCCACAAGCCAGTGTAACTTACTCACAAATATCAAAAGAAAAGGAGAAGTCTCTTAGTGTTTCTTGTTTCCCTTCATAACGATCATTCCCATTTGAACTGCTGTGCTTCAATCTTTTCTTGGGAGGACTGGAGTAATCTACATCAGATATACTCATTCAAATGATGATAATTTGTCAAAGCCTCCATTCAGTCCAAAATCATCTCTGGTCAAAATAAATAACTTGTCAGCACCTCAATAAACAATAGATATTACACAATGACCAATCAGCTGCGAATGGTAAATAAATTTCAAGCCTAACATTCACAGGTTCTGGAAGCTAAACATCTTGCTACTCTTCGGACTTCAGACACAGGCCCACACAACAGCCAGCCAAAATAATATGAGCACGTGCCATCATCATCATACCACTTATTCCTCGAAAGTATTACAGATCAATCTTATACGGAGTAAGCCAGAAGAGCATATTGAATTCAAGACCTCTTGGCTCGGATACCATATTGAATTCAAGACCTCTTCGTTGCAAGCTTATGCACCTAACCAGTTCACCCCATCAGTCCGAACTGATGGAGCAAGGCGGGCAATATATTTCAATAACTAGAAGTCCAGAACAAAATTGAAAAGAATCTTGACTCGCAATCTCATATTATATATCAGTTAATGGTTGGAGTGAAACAGCAGTGTGTTTAGAAAATTCAACTGGCGATAATGTTAAACGGCAAAAATAAAGAAACTTTGGATATGGCAGTCAAAACAAAGCCTTCTTATAGATGGAATAATTAACATTACTGGAGACAAGGAATAGGTGAGTCTACATTTTGAGTCTTTGATAATAGGCTTTACATCAAACAAAGTCTTGCGATGTAAGTCTATAAAGGATCACTGTTTCATAGCACGGTATGCGGGTACAGGCTACAGACTACAGAACTAATACTCCCTCCGTCCCAAAATAAGTGTCTTGAACTTAGTATAAATTTGTACTAGAGCTAGTACAAAGTTGAGACACTTATTTTGAGACGAAGGGAGTAATACTTAAGGCACCATGTTGCGGCATCTTGGTTATGTCAGCAACACCAAAATATATGCGATCCTCCTCATCTTCAGTTCCCATCCTTCATGGCAAAAGCTTCAATGGCCACCTGCATCACCCTTGTAGTCTGCTAAAAGAGAGCAAAAATCAGCACATCTAAGACCAGAGCTCAACTCGAACGCATAAACAACAGACAAAGACTGATTGAGGGTATAAACATGAGCTGTTTGGGGAGGTTAGGAAATACCTCCAATGTAGAATTCATAGTTGAGGACCCCCATTGTTGAGATCTGGAATTTGTATATAATCATTCAGCCTTTGAAGTTCATTGTTGAGGTCTGCAATCCTTGTTGCCAGCATTGTAATCTCTTTAGCACATGCTAAAAACCTCGAAAGCAGATCTCTCTGAAACTCATTAATGTCGTGCAACTGCTCCCGCATCACAAGAATACGATTTTGCTCATCAGCCACAACACTCGAAGATGACACGCCACTTCCTTCACACATCTTCTTATACTCCAGAAATGCATCAGAAGACTTCTTAAGTTTTTCTTTGTATCCCTGAAGGAATCTACGCATCAGCTCTTTATCATGGTCGAATTGCTTGATTTTAATGTGGCTTGACTGACGTTTCTTCTCTGAATCATCAACGATAGATCGGATTTGCCTGTCTTTCTCATGCCCCTCCTCCCTCATCTGTTGTATTTCACCTTGAATATCCCTTAAAATCCTATCCCTGTCAGAAAATGCACTCTCCAAGGTACGTACACGAGCTCGGAGTTCTTGCACACAGGCATGGGAAGGACGAGCTGGGGCTGGGGCAACTTGGCTCACCGGCGGCGCGACGACGGCGTTGAGGTCGAGCCCGTCGGGTGGGGCGGGGAGGTCGTGCCGCGGGAAGCCCCCGAGGACGAGGGCGCCGGGCAGCGCCGCACCGCCGCCGCCGCCGGCGGATTGGCCCCGCCGGTCGCGCAGCGCGAAGCTCCGGGGGCAGAGGTTGCCGAGCGGCGCAGCGCGTCGATCATCGCCGCCACCGCCGCCTGCGGCGGCATTGCCGCGGTTGGGCCTGCCGAGAGACATGGGAGGGCGGCGCCGGCTAGGGTTTTCGCTGGGGTTGGGTACGGGACTGGCCGTGGTTGGGTGGGGAAGGGGGACGGCTCTGCTCGGCGTTGGGGTTTTTGCCGAAAGGGGAGGGAAAGAGTGGGAGGCGCAGAGGGGGTTGGTTTGCCCATTGATTTGAACGAATCGAGGTAATTATCGGGGTAAGAGGTTCGGGAAGGCACCGCGTGGCTGAGCAGCGGGGTCACCAGAGGTGTGGCGCCCAACGGTCGGCGAGCGCATGCTGGTGGGGAAACGTCCGTGGCGTTTTGCGAACGGCCCGAGAGGCTGTGACAGGACGAAGACTAAATGAAGAGACCAGACGAGAAGCCAATTGACCCAAGCTGGGCAGATGGTGTGCATTGGCAAGCCATAGCCTGTAGGTATTCCTAATCATAATGAGTATCGCCGGTGCCCTTTAAGGCCTCTTTGATTCGCAGGATTGTCGGAACGAAGGAATATGAAAAATGCAGGAACAGGATGGTAGTATTCTACAGGATTTGAAAGAATGTTTGATAGCACAGGAAAAACAAAGAAATTCTACAAAGAGGTTTAAGTGGATGGAAATTTCCCTCCAAAATGTAGTACAAATGGATCTTATGGAAAAAAAATCCTAAGGATGCCAATCCTACGAATCAAACGAGCATCACATGAAAAATTCCTAAGGGTCCAAATCCTCCAAAAATCCTATGCAATTTCTTTGAATCAAAGGAGCCCTAAATGCTTTGTGTTTTGCGACCTAAATTTCCAGTGCAATGTACCTTACGCGTGAGTGCAACATCAGTGACTACTTTAAAATCATGGTACAAGAACAAATAGGGTGACCACTGGAAATGAGTGATTAGCTACCTTAAACCAAAAAGAAGTAGTGTGTCGATACTTTCTTGAAAGGGCGTTGTAATTTTTCGGTCACAAAGTGAGGTATGCACTTGAATTCATTAAATGCACGTGTCGTGGCTCTCGTAAGGCCCCACTAGATGGGCCCACCCCGACTCCGCGGCGAGCACCTAGCAGTTACTACAATCTAAAATTAGAAGAGGGCAACGTCACTAACGGCTATTTTTTTTTTGCGAATGGACTGACAACTATTTTTTGTGTAACTGGACTAACGGCTATTTTGGGTAGAAACGTGGCTAAATTGCAGCCGCCCTCCCCGCGTGAATGCTCTCCTCGCCTTTTTTTGACGCATGGTCCTTTTTTAGAGAGAAGGCTAGAGCCCGACTTTATAAATAAAGCCATGTGGCAAGATCCAATACAAGCGAGACATAAGCAAGTCCAAACAGTTGCACATGCAGCAGAATTACAGTCGTAACAGCAAACGATGGCACGCAGGTTAGCAACCCATCGACAAAGACTAACAACAAGGACTAGAACAAGATAAATTCAGGACGACTAGGAAACCCGATCTCGGTTGATGATATCAGACGTCGTAGCTCGCACACGAGAGATGAGGATGTCCGTCGCCTCCTTATCACTAGATTTAACTAGAGGCTCCCACTGTTGTAAATGGCGAGAAGTTTGAAAAGACAATCAACGAGTTTGTTAGAAAAAAATACGCTCGACGGAGAAATTGTTCCTAGTTGTCCAAAGGACCCAAAAACCGCAAACCAAACCACAAAATCCTACTCATCTGCCAGGGCAGGGATTTAGCAAGATCAATAAGACCAACAAATGAGGTAGATGCCCAATTAACACCGAACCACGATTGGGTGCAACTCCAGAGCAAGTTAGCTAGGTCACAATTGAAGAGAATCTAATCGGTATTCTCAAGAGCACCAGATAAAGCACAAAATTCCGAACCAGTGCCATTACGTTTACGAATTTGATCAGTAGCCGGAAGCCTACCTCTAGTAGCCTGGCAAAGGAAAATTTTAATCTTAAGGGGAACACGAGCCCGCTAGATATATTTATGCATCCGGCAGACGTGTGGTCCATTCATATGCAAGGCACAACTTAATGCAGGTTGCATGCGAGCCGTTGGCGGGAGGGGGAGTATCTGGAGCAACAGCCTCTCTTGGTTTGGAGTATCAAGTGAAGTTGTTCATTGCTTCGAGCAATTTAATGAGGAATTTGAATCTAACAAGGGAGGTAAATGGAAGGAAGTTAGATTGGGGTGCATGTGTCCTTACTTGTGTCATCGTTCCTCGTATGTGGACACTCCCAACATTTATTTACCAATTAACGAGGGATTTGGTTTGATGAGCGAAGGAAAGGAAGTCAAATTCTGGAAGGGGAGGGTGATATGTCTCAAAAATATCTATAATTTTTTTATTTTTTCATGTTATTATATTATCACTTTTGAATACTTTTATAGCATCTTTTGGACTAACCTATTAATCAAGTGTCCAGTGTTAGTTTCCGTTTTTTGGATGTTTTTGGTTTTATTAAAATCAATATATATAGAGGTCAAAATACCATGCGATTTAATATGATTTTTTTCGGGCAACGAAGGACCCAGAAGCTTCGGAGGAGCACAAAAGGAGGCAAGGTGGCACCACACTGCCACCTAACGCGCCCAGGGGGTAGGACAGGCCCTTAGACCATATGGGGCCCACCTCCATCGCCTTTCGTCCATTCCACTGCCATAAATTCCTATAAATACCAAAACCCTCCGAGATATTTTTATCCGATATTTTTCCGCCGCCGCAAGTTCCTATTTCACGAAGATCCAATTTGGAGGCCTGTTTTGGAGTCTTGTTAGAAGCTTCTTCATCAACCTTGCTGCCTGAGGACCCACAAGTATATGGTATCGCAATAGTCTGTGAGGGTAGTATTTTGTTCAAAATATGCCCTAAAGGCAATAATAAAGATGTTATTATCATATTTCTTTGTTAATGATAAATGTTTATTATCTATGCTAGTATTGTATTGACCGGAAACTTAAATACATGTGTGGATACATAAACATACACTATGTCTCTAGTAAGCCTCTACTAGACTAGTTCGTTGATTGAAGATGGTTAAGGTTTCCTAACTATAGACATGAGTTGTCATTTAATAACGGGATCACATCATTAGGAGAATAATGTGATGGACAGACCCAACCATAAGCTTAGCATCATATCACATCACTTAGTTTATTTGCTACAGCTTTCTTCATGTCTAGTATCTGTTCCTTAGACCATGAGATCATGCCACTCCCAAATACCAAAAGAATACTTTGGGGGTTATCAAACATCACTTTGTAACCAGGTGATCATAAATGTACTCTACATGTATCTCGGAAAGTGTTTGTTGGGTTGCATGTATCGAGACTGGGATTTGTCGCTGTGACGCCCCCGATTCAATCATACACTAATCATACACGTAAATGTGTACGATCAAGATCAGGGACTCACGGGAAGATATCACAACACAACTCTAGACACAAATTAAAGTCATACAAGCTTCATATTACAAGCCAGGGGCCTCGAGGGCTCGAATACATAAGCTCAAATACAAATGAGTCAGCGGAAGCAGCAATATTTGAGTATAGACATAAGTAAAACAAGTCTTCCTTAAGAAGGCTAGCACAAAAACAACAACGATCGAAAAGGCAAGGCCTCCTGCCTAGGAGTCTCCTAACTACTCCTGGTCTCCCAGAACCACTCCTGGTCGTCGGCGGCCTCCACGTAGTAGTAGGCACCCTCGGGGTAGTAGTAGTGGTCGTCGGTAGCGGCATCTGGCTCCTGGGATCCATCATCTGATCGCAACAATCGAGTATGGGGGAAAAGCGGTAGCAAAGCAACCGTGAGTACTCATCTGAAGTACTCGCAAGACTTACATCAGATCTATACTAAGTATGCATCAGTTTCAAAGGAATGGGGCTATATCTTTGGACTGAACTGCAGAAATGCCAGAATAGAGGGAAGGCCTAGCCTATCGAAGACTAGCATCTTCAAGCATCTTGCAGCATTTAGAAGAGTACATAATAGCATTTTATATTTATCAAGCATGTTATAGCATTAACGCCTAGAGATCCTTTCTCGACTCCCTGCGAGAAAGCAATCCCGAAGCCATCATATCCATTTCATGCCTCAGCATCCAGTTCTAGTTGTATCGATCAGGATACTACTCCGAGCGTCCGTTACCGTGGACACGGCTATTCGAATAGATATACTTCCCTGCAGGGGTGCACCAACTTACCCAACACGCTCGATCAACTCCGGCCGGACACACCATCAGGTCATGACCAGCCTCGGCCGATCAACACACCGCAGTCCTACCTAGGCTCAACAGAGAGGCCAGCATGCCCGTCTACATCCCAAGCGCGCAGGGTTCTTGGGCTCATCGCCCTTTGCACTCCTGCATGTTGCGTGGACGGTCGGGATCAGTCTTGGCAGCCTCCTTATACATGGCAGGTGCTTACACGGGCCACCCGGGCGCGTGCCGCTCCATCACTGATGTCCAAAGAGCTTTCAGCTGATACATATGACGCAGAGTGCCCATACTTATTCCCGCGTGGTGGTTAGTGCGAAAAGGCCAGAGGCCTACTCAGATCACATATCCAAACCACTAGTGTCTTGGGAGCGCGCGGTAACGAGCAGAGACTCATGATCATGTGACCCCGTTGCCCCGTCTCATGGACTTACGGCAAGGGCCCGGAATGCCCGACCGTGCCACGTAGAAATCTCGCGGGTACCCTCTAGGTCAACCCGACTACACATCAACTCGCGGGTACCCTCATGGTCCACTCGACTGGCAAGAGACTGTCGGGAACTCAGTTCCACCTCTACCGGGGTGGTACCGCCTGTCCCTCCAGTCCTACAGCAATAGTAACTCTCGCGGGTACCCCTCGGGGTCGACCCGTCTTTAACATGGTCCTGGGGTTAAAGTCAAAGTAACCATGTGTCCATAACATGAAGAGGGAATCCGAGGAATCACCCTCGATGGATCCCACTCGATGTAACCGTCAAGGTGAACTTAGAGGAATCACCCTCAAGGGTTCACACTTGAGGTGTTGCACGACAGAGTCATTATCAAAAGTGGTGAAGTAGGAATTATCGTCCGTAGGCCACGTCCGATTAGCTACACTACAGAGTTGTCATCGGGAGTGCGTTACGAGGTATCACCCTCGACGCTTGATAGTAGCTCTGTAGAGTCGTACAACTAAGGGGGGTGAAGTGATGTGTCGGGCTCTGGACGTCGATCACGTTGATTGAGTCATCGATCATAATGTGGGGGCAACAGGGACAAGGTGAGGGGTCACTAGTGGATCACTGACCAACCTGTACTAAGCAGATAGGATAAACAAGTAAGGTACAAAAGCAGGTTACAAAAACAGGCTATGCATCAGAATAGGAGCAATCAATTACAGTAGCAAAATCTAATGCAAGCATGAGAGAGAATGGAATGGGCGATATAGAAATGATGAAGGGGGTTTGCTTGCCTGGTTGCTCTGTTGAAAAGGACTGGTCGTCAGGGGTGCAGTCGACGTCAGGAGCAACATCAGTCTTGGTGTCTACCGGAGAGAAGGGGGAAGAAACAATAAATATAATGCAAACAGATGCATCATGATGCATGAAATGACCAAAAGCAGTGCTAGGGGTGAACTAACGTAGTACTACACATTGCAGGCGGAGAGGGAAAACATCCGGAGGGGTTTTCTCGGCGTTCGGCATTTTCCGGACAGATGAAAGAGAGGGGAAGGTTCCATGTTCAGCATGCTGGAGACATGTGATAGATGAACGGATAGCATACTCGGATTCGTTGGGTTTTTCTGAGCAACTTTCATATATAAATTATTTTCATCCGAGTTACGAATTATTTTAAATTAATTTCAAAGTTTAAAACATTTTCTAAAACTACTTTTATTTAAATTAAATCAGAAAAAGGAAAATATTGCGTCAGCATGATGCCAGGGTGACGTCAGCAGTCAACCCAGCTAGTCCAGGTCAAACCTGACGGCTGGGTCCCACCTTGTCATACACAATGGGCTAATAAGAGTTTAAATTTAATCTAAATTAGTTCATTATGCTACTGGGCCCACATGTCAGTGTGTAATTAGGTTATTTAAATAAGTTTAACTAATTCTGTTAATTAGTGGGGGTGGGCCCCGCCTGTCAGCGGCTGGGTGAGGCCAGTCAGCACCTGTTGACTGGTTAACCCAGTCAACAGGGCCCCTGGGGCCACAGGCCAGTGAGCCGGGGTGGTGGCCCGTTCATGGCACGTCGGCGGGCGGCTGTGGTGGCCGGCGTTCAGCCGCCGACACCCAAGACACGGCGGAGGGCTCGGGTGGCCGTCAGGATTTTGCCACGGGAGGCCATTTGACGCGCGGGAGGCACCGTACGGACGCGTGCTCGATGCCGCATCGGATGGTGGTGGTGGCCGGAGCTGGGGCTGTCGGAAACGGCACCGGCGACGAGTCGTGGCAGCATCGGCGTTCGGCCGCGGTCGGACTCGTGGCTAGAGGGTGCGGTTTTGGGCCCAGCCAGCGCGTTCGAACGCACGCGTCGAGTGGGGGCGATGGTGCGGGCTGCAGTAGTCGGGAGCGGCGCCGGTGATGAGCAAGGGCGGTGACGGCATTCAGGAACTCGGCGAGGACGGAGCTACGAGGCACGGGAAGGGTAGAGGAGAGGGGGTCGACGTGGTTGCTCACCGCGGTCCTGCAGGTGTGCAGGAGTGGGCTCGGGGGAGGCTCGGTGTAGCGGAACGATGATGGCGGAGGTCGACGACCGAGGTTGGGGAAAAATGGCGTTGACGTCAAGGTAGGTGCTCCGAGCTCATCCGCACAGGCGTAGACGATGTAGCCGAGCACGGGGAAGCTGCCGGACTAGTCGAAGGGGAGCGGGGACAGCGCTCACCGTGGTGGTGGCAGACGGCGGCGACGCAAGCGCTCGGGCGATGGGGGTCTGGAAGAGGGGAGAGTGAGAGGAGAGCGAGCGAGTGGGCAAGTGGGAACTGGGGGGCGTCTAGGGTTAGGGTTGGTCGGGGCAGGCTTATCCTCCTCGTAATCGTCGGCAAGGTGGTGCGGCGGGGCGCGACACTGTCGCGGCGCAGTCGGAGGAACAGGGAGGGGGAGGAAGATGACAGGGGAGGAGCTAGGCCGGACCTGATGAGCCTGTCCCTGTGGCCTAAGGCACAGGGGCAGGAGGGGGCCTTTCCCCTTTTTTATTTTATTTTGCTTTTCCCTTTTATTGTTTTCTGTTTTCCAAAATCTTTTAAACACAAAATAGTTATATAAATTATAAAACTTACACCTAAAATAGTGTTATAAATTAGGCCATTGCACATTAGGTTTAGCATTTAAATAAATTAGTTTAGTATATTTACAATTTAAAAAGCAATTAAATTATTGTTTTAGCCACTATTTTAATTAGTTTCGGGCATTTAAACACTTTATAAAAATGTTGGTTCACCACCAATATTATGCAATGATTATTTGCCACATGATGAACATTTTAGTTTTCATGTTTGAAGAAATATTATTTTGACTTTATTTTAAATTTGAAAATGGCTTTGATTTATTAAAGGGGCAATTTGGCTTAGTCAAACCGGATGACATGGCACCATTAGTGGGAGATTAATTTAGCTTGACACTGGGGGTGTTACAAATCTCCTCCACTACAAGAAATCTCGTCCGGAGATTTAAGAGGTGTAGTAAGGGGAAAGTTTTGGTTACGAAATTCTAACGGATCTTCTCGGTCTTGGTTGCTGTTCTCAAAGAGGTTGTTCCTTCTCGTTGATATCTTCATTCCTCAGCTCCAGGTCATCATGATGAAGTCATCTTCCTTACTTCGGGGTCTTCCTCGTACTTACAAATAGGTAAGAGGCAGATCGGCAACGATAGAATGTTATAAGGTAATCATCTAGGGTTAACCCATGAATGAACATATGAGTATCTCTCAAGTTGTAACTCAGAAAATACATCGAGAGAAATAAAAGTAGGCATGAGAATTTTCAAGCGGGTAGGCAAACATTCGATGCCTGAAACAGAGGGTGAGAGGGGTTCAGGGCAACGGGAATAAGTATTGTGTCTGACACCAGAATAGATCACTAGGAAGGTGGCTCGTGAATCTCATATGAAGCCAAGCGGGTGGAATAACTTTGGAAACAGGGATGCATAGGAGAGTCAGGTATACCTTTGATATATTTAGGACACGACATCTTTTCAATAGCATCTACTTTAGCTTTATCAACTTCAATACCTCTTTCAGAAATTTTATGCCCCAAGACAATACCTTCATTAACCATAAAGTGGCACTTCTCCAAATTCAAAACAAGATTAGTTTCTTCACATCTCTGCAAAACTCAATCAAGGTTGCTTAAGCAATCATCAAAAGAAGTTCCGTAAATGGAGAAATCATCCATTAAAACCTCAACAATCTTTTCACAAAAGTCAGAGAATATAGCAGTCATACATCTTTGAAAGGTAGCAGGAGCATTGCATAAACCAAAAGGCATACGTCTATAAGCAAAGGTACCAAAAGGGCAAGTAAAAGTAGTTTTTTCTTGATCCTCTTTTGACACAGGTATTTGAGAAAAACCAGAATAACCATCTAGAAAGCAAAAGTGTGTATGTTTTGATAGTCTTTCTAGCATTTGATCAATAAAAGGTAGAGGATAATGATCTTTCCTAGTAGCTTTATTCAACTTCCTAAAATCAATAACCATTCTATAACCTGTAACAATTCTTTGTGGAATCAATTCATTCTTATCATTAGGAACAACAGTAATACCTCCCTTCTTAGGGACACAATGAACATGACTTGCCCATCTACTATCAGCAATAGGATAAATTATACCTGCCTTCAGAAGCTTTAGTATTTCATTTCTTACCACTTCTTTCATCTTAGGATTTAACCGTCGTGGTGATCAACAGCTGGTTTAGCATCAGGCTCCATATTAATTTTGTGCTGACATAGAGTGGGACTAATTCCCTTAAGATCATCAAAAGTATATCCAATAGCGGCACGGTGCTTCTTCAGAGTTTTCAATAATTTCTTTTCTTCATGCTCTGAAAGGTTAGCACTAATAATAACATGATATATCTTCTTTTCATCAAGATAAGCATATTTCAGGGTATCAGGTAGTTGTTTAAGCTCAAACACGGGATCACCCTTGGGTGGAGGAGGATCCCCAAGAATCTCAACAGGCAAGTTGTGTTTCAAAACAGGCATTTGGTTAAAGAATATTTCATCTAATTCCTTTCTTTCATTCATGAACACATCATTTTCATGGTCTAGCAAATATTGTTCTAAAGGATCAGTAGGAGGCACAACAATAGAAGCAAGGCCAATAATTTCATCTTTATTAGGCAATTCTTTATCATGAGGTTGTCTATGAAATTTAGAGAAATTAAAATCATGAGACACATCCCCAAAATTTACAATAACAGTTTCTTTTTCACAATCTATTTTGGCATTAACAGTGTTCAAGAAAGGTCTACCAAAAATAATGGGACCACAATCATCTTGTGGGGAACCAAGAACTAGAAAATCAGTGGGGTATTTTATTTTCCCACAGAAGACTTCAACATCTCTAACAATCCCAATTGGTGATATAGTATCTCTATTAGCAAGCTTGATAGTAACATCAATATCTTCTATTTCAGCAGGTGCAATATCATTCATAATTTCTTGATATAAAATAAAGGGAATTGCACTCACACTAGCACCCATATCACATAAGCCATGATAACAATGATCTCCTATTTTAACAGAAACAACAGGCATGCCAACAATAGGTCTATGTTTATCTTTATCATCAGGTCTAGCAATTCTAGCAGCTTCATCACAGAAATAAATAACGTGCCCATCAATATTATCGACCAAGAGATCTTTAACCATAGCAATACTAGATTCAACTTTAATTTGTTCAGGGGGTGTAGATGTTCTAGTATAACTCTTACGAACCACAGCTGAAGCTTTAGCATGTTCCTTTATTCTAATAGGGAAAGGTGGTTTCTCAATATAAGCAGTAGGAACAATAGGATCAACATTATAAGTAATAGTTTCTTCTTCAACTTTAATAGGTTCTGCTATTTTCACTTCAATGGGAGGATGATATTTAAACCACTTCTCCTTAGGGAGATCAACATGGGTAGAAAATGATTCACAGAAAGAAGCTACTATCTCAGAGTCAAGTCCATATTTAGTGCTAAATTCACGAAAAGCATCGGTATCCATAAAAGATTTAACACAATCGAACTTGAGTTTTATACCTGACTCCTTACCTTCGTCGAGTTCCCAATCTTCAGAGTTGTGTTTAATTCTTTCCAATAAATCCCATTTGAATTCAATAGTCTTCTTCATAAAAGAACCAGTACAAGAAGTATCGAGCATGGATTGATCATTACGAGAAAGCCGAGCATAAAAATTCTGAATAATAATTTCTCTTGAGAGCTCATGATTGGGGCATGAATATAACATTGAATTAAGCCTCACACAAGCTTGAGCGATACTTTCTCCTTCACGAGGCCAAAAATTATAAATATAATTCTGATCACGATGAACTAGATGCATAGGATAAAACTTCTGATGAAATTCCAATTTCAATAGGTTGTAATTCCAAGTCCCAATATCATCGCATAGCCTATACCATGTCAATGCCTTGTCCTTTAAAGATAAAGGGAAGACCTTCTTCTTGACTTCATCCTCGGGCAACCTGCAAGCTTAAATAATCCACAAACTTCATCCACATAGATTAGATGCATATCAGGATGTAATGTTCCATCTCCTGCATAAGGATTAGCTAGCAGGTTCTCTATCATACCCGAAGGAATTTCATAATAAATATTTTTAGTAGGTTCAGTAGGTTAAGGGGCAACTCTTAGCTCTTCCGGTTGGGGTGAAGATACCCCAAACAAGCCCATCAAAGGATTATTTTCCATAGCAACAAGTGAGAGTAAATTTCAGCACACTATATAAATGTTTCCTTACCAAAGGCACTTCACTCCCCGACAACGGCGCCAGAAAAGAGTCTTGATGACCCAAAAGTATAGGGGATCTATTGTAGTCCTTTCGATAAGTAAGAGTGTCGAACCCAATGAGGAGCAGAAGGAAATGACAAGCAGTTTTCAGCAAGGTATTCTCTGCAAGCACTAAAATTATCGGTAACAGATAGTTTTGTGATAAGATAATTCGTAATGGGTAACAAGTAACAAGTGTAACTAAAGTGCAGCAAGGTGGCCCAATCCTTTTTGTAGCAAAGGACAAGCCTGGACGAACTCTTATATAAAGCAAAGCACTCCCGAGGACACATGGGAATTATTGTCAAGTTAGTTTTCATCATGCTCATATGATTCGCGTTCGTTACTTTGATAATTTGATATGTGGGTGGACCGGTGCTTGGGTGCTGTCCTTACTTGGAAAAGCCTCCCACTTATGATTAACCACTCTCGCAAGCATCCGCAACTACAAAAGAAGAATTAAGATAAATCTAACCATAGCATGAAACATATAGATCCAAATCAGCCCCTTACGAAGCAACGTATAAACTAGGGTTTAAGCTTCTGTCACTCTAGCAACCCACACTACTGCAGGATGCTGCTAATGTGACACTACGATTGGAGACCCTTTGACAAAACTGTGTGCGATGCATTAATCGCAAACGGTGATGTAAAAAACCCGTCAAAAAAGATGCAAAACGTTTGCGATGAATGATACATCAAACACGGTTCAGGTTTTAGTTGCGTGTGCGATGTGGGGCATACGGTTGATCCATACGAACTATTTGTGATGAGACAGAACAACAGAAACTGGCAGCCAGATCAAGGTGTGTGCAATATACGGCATACAGTTCGCTCCGATGAACCGTTTGCGATGATCGAGGTGAACACAAACGATTCGGCGTAACAAGATGTGTGTGATGCCGGGCAAACAGGTCGGGAATCAGAATTGTGTGCGATCATTATAGACAGCCCATACGGTCTTTTTTGTGAATTGTGTGCTCATCAGGGCACACAGTTCAAAAAACCAACCTGTGGGTGATAATGTAGAAGATCTTTGTCAAATACGTATTACTAACCGTCTGCGATGAGATTGACAGGATAAACAGAGATAACAAATTAATATGAGCGAACAGAAACAGAGATATATACAGTCTGCTTAATTTAGTCCTTCTTCTTCTTCTTGTTGTTGTTGGATGGCCCCACGACATTGTCTTGGCGAGGACGCTTCTTGCCGCTGACCGTTGGCTTTTCATCGCCGCCGCTGTCGTCATCGTCGTTGCTGTCGTCGTCGTCGTCCTCCTCATTCGACCATTCCTCCTCCTCATCATCGTCGTCCTCTTCTTCGTCCTCCGACGGCTCCTCGTCCGTCTGGTTGTCGTTTGATGACTCTGTAGGCGGCGTCCCTTCCATGATCCGGATATAATCGAGGTCTGGGCTCGACGCCGGACTCATGGAAGACGAGCGGGATGATTCCGATGTTGACCTATCATCGGGCGCCAGACTGCTGGCCGAACTGTCATCCTTGCTGTCGCTCGACATGGCTGCGGTCATATAAAAACCGCGAGAAAGCGAGATTGCAGAGTGTGTGCAAGTGTGTAGCGCGGCCTGCCAGGGACGATGAAGATGGTGGAAACTTAAGCGGGGTATGCAGAGAAGAGGAAATGCCAATTGAAGCGGGGGCTGACGTATTATCTAACCGCTGATATAATCAACCGCAATTATTTGTACCCAGTCGCTCCAAATTCCCGGGGTTGCGCAGGACTCCTATTGGTTGATTTCTTTTTTCAGGACAAAAACAAGTAACGAGTTTTGGGATTATGCACCGGTACCGGTACGAACGGAGTAGGACAGTTGGCAAGCAGTACATTGAGCTCTTCTTATTGATGAAGCCAGTAATAATCAAACTACAAAGGAAAAGAAAAAAAGACAAAGGAAAATATCTGCACGAATCTTCGCGTAACATCAATGGCATAGGACCTAGATGTGCATTACTTAGAGCACACCTAGATGTGCTTTAGCAATACTGTCAAACAAAACCCCTAATCATCATTGCAAACAGCGCATAGAACATGGCTAATGAGACAACCACAACTACACATGCTAGTTCCTTCTTGTCTCTTGCTTTCATATGTTGCCTGTGATTGATTCTTTCTTGCTTCATCATACTGATTGTACATTCCAGATCAGCCAGTTTCTTCTTCAGCTTTACGTTATCTTCTGCGAGCTTGGTGATAACACTCCGAGCCCTGCCATGCCATTCTTCATCCAGCCAGTTAACAAAGGCACAAGCCTCATATCCCTGCCAATGTTAAATAGTATTCAGGATGAGCGGTGGCATTAACTCAAGTAAAATGATGAACTTAGCACTAACCTCTAAGGGGCAACTGAGAAACCGCCTGCCAATGTCGAATCCCTCCGTGCATACACGTCGAGCGGGAGTGCTGTGCACACAACTCAGCTTTGGTACTTCTCGGTGGCGCAAAACTCGAGAACTCGTGTTGCGGGAGTCTGGAGTCATGCTCCGGATCCGGCGGCAGATCGCTTTCCTGGTGGGGGGGGGGGGTCATTCAGGATGGATTCAGCAAGGAGCTACTTTGGACATGCTAAAAAAGATCGGGATAGATTGGAACCTGACAGGACGATTCGGATCCGTAGTACACCTGCCTTCTGATGACCTTAGGCAAGTGCTCGGCCGTGGCCGCCGTCGTGGCGGCAATACAAGCAGGAGCAGCCGCACCACTCGTCAGCATTCCCCTAATGTCAGCGCCACGCGAGGGAATTTGGAGGCTATCTAGGGATTTGGGGGAAATGGGGAAACTATGGGGATAAGCTAACGGTCGGGAACTACTTATGGCACTATATGTTGTATACAGCACACTGTTTATACATGTCGTTTGTGTTAGGTATTACAACTTCACACACGATTTCCACACCAAACTGTGTGAGAAGACAACGTAGATGAGACACGGTTGCCGTTACATAACCGTATGTGATGTACTACCCTATACATAAAATTGAGTTACAGTGATACCGTGTAAACAGCCGCTCTGCGGATATCCGTCAAAAAATAAAACAGCCGCTCTGCATATAGAGATGGCGGCGGCGGCCTAGGCAGCGGCTACCGGAGAAGAGGTCAATCCTCGGTCGATGGGCGGTGGTGGCGTCAGAGGAGGTCAATCCTCGGTCTGCGGCGGGAGATAGGAGGAGCTCAACCATCGAGGTCGGCGGCGGCATGATTCGAGCACATCCATCGCGGTCAATGGCAGGATAGTGGAGGTCGAACTTCAGGCGGCAGCCACACTAAGCTTTGCTCCTCGACCCTGCTGTCTTGGTGTGCCGCCGCATCACACTTCTCTGTCTGCTGGGTGGAGGTCGCCGCGCGGCTAATTAATTAAGGTATTCTTTTCGTGAGTGGCATAATTAAGGTATTCAATTCCTAAGGGTAGTGCTGTACTAGTACTCTGCGTGTAAATTGACTGGCCATTAATTTTTGTCATTGCACGTCTGGATAACAATATGGAGCACCCTCAGTAATTATGAAAATAAAGCCTTGTGATTTATGCACGCATCTTTGGGCAGTAGTTAATCCGTGTATTAATATTGTTGTTTTGTTTTTAATTACCATTCGTGTGGTGCAGATGGAACGATCTCAATGGGTGAAGAATCGGAGAACCGTAGATTTTATCAGTGGCATGATAGAGTTCATGAATTTGGCTGAAAGTACAAAGAGGAGAATTGGTGATGTGGATTACATCCTGTGTCCATGTACTGATTGTGCCAATACAGAGTCACGTGAAGTTGCAGATGTCCAGTGGCACTTAGTCTCTCGGGGATTCATGGATGGATATACACGTTGGACCAGACACGATGAAGAGCAGGTCATGGATGAATATACCCAGGGCTGCGAGATGCCAAACCCCGATCAGTGTCACATGGATGTTGAATCTGACATCGGGGCAGAGGCGTCAAGCTACCAATGGAACACCGGAAAGCCGAAACGCCCACTGGAAAACCAAGACGTCGACGCAGATGACGACGATCTTGATATGCCGGATTTTGCTACTATGATTGCAGATTTCAAGGGCCCAAAAAAGGATATGATTGGGTACAAGGATCTGCCAACCATTGATGTGGACTCTAAGAAAGAATTGTATCCAGGTTGCAAAAAGAAATATTCCAAGTTGAGTGCCACCCTGGCGCTTCTCAGATTTAAAGCAGCAAACGGTCTATCAAACAAGGGCTTCACAGAGATGTTAGGTCTTTTCAAAGAAATTCTTCCGGAAGATAATGTGCTCCCCAGAAGCACGAATGAAGCGAAGAAAATTGTTTGCCCATTGGAACTTGAAGTACAGAAGATACACGCTTGTGTGAATGATTGTATATTGTACCGTGGTGAGTACAAAGATTTGCGTGCATGTCCCACATGCAAGCATGCATGATACAAGCGCAGGAGAGCAAAGGACAAGTACAAATTGGATGACGAGATCAAGACAGGAATCCTGTTCAAGGTTGTTTGGTACTTGCGTTTAATTCCAAGGTTGAGGCGTTTGTTTGCAAACCCTAGAGAGGCAAAGAGGTTGCGGTGGCATCATGATGAGTGAACTGCGGATAAGTATATGAGGCACCCGAAAGATGGGGTTCAGTGGGAATTAATCGACAACAAGTTTGAAGACTTTGCCAAGGATCCTAGAAGTATAAGGCTCGGGGTGTGTACTGATGGGATGAATCCTTTTGGCGATATGAGCACCAATCACATCACATGGCCGATGCTTCTGTGCATATATTACCTAGCTCCTTGGTTGTGTATGAAGAAAAAATACATTATGATGTCAATGATTATCCAAGTCTCGAAGCAACCTAGAAATGACATCGACATTTACTTTCAGCTACTGGTAGAAGAACTGCTGACAGTGTGGATAGATGCGCCTGCTGTAAAATGTTATGATGCTTACAGAAAGGAGGTTTTCGATCTACATGCGATGCTGGTGCACACCATTCAAGATATGCCGGCATTAGGCAACACATCGGGGCAGAAAACAAAGGGAGATGTAGGGTGTGTCACATGCATGGATAGGACAGCTAGCAGATTTCTTCCCAACTCACGCAAAACCGTGTATTTGCGTCATCGTAGGTTCTTACGGAGAAATCACCCATACCGAAAGATGAAAGATGAATTTGATGGTACAAAAGAGGTAGATGTGGGCCCAAGACCCTATGATGGGGAGGTGGTCCACAACATGGCTAAACAAATTAATGTTGTGCTTGGCAAGAAGCATGCTTTAACGGTGAAACAAACACCCAAGGGTCAAGTGTTTAAGAAGAAATCGGTGTTCTGGAAATTACCTTACTGGGAGATTCTACGTGTACGTCACTGCATCGATGTCATGCACATAGAGAAGAACGTATGTGAAAGCATCCTTGGTACTCTGCTCAAGATTAAAGGTAAAAGAAATGATGGTGACGGTTCATGGCTCGATATGCTTGCTGATCAATCAAAACGCAAGAGTGAAGCAGAAGATGATGACAAATTCATCAAACCTCGCCAGAGTTACAATTTCAGTACAAAAGAAGAAACACAGTTCTTCACCTATTTGTTGTCAGTTAAGACACCCTCTTCCTACTCCGCAAACATCAGAAGTCTCGTGGATATGAGCTCAGGTAAAATGAAGTTGGGACACATGAAGTCACATGATTGCCACGTAATGTTGACACAAATCCTCCCGGTGGCCATCAGGAATCTGATGGACAAAGATATAAGAAACACACTCATTGAGCTCTGTGATTTCTTCAACCAACTATGGCAGAAAGTTGTAGATCCTGAAGAGTTGGATCATATGCAAGATGATATTGCAAGAATATTGTCCAACCTATAGATGTTTTTCCCACCGTCATTCTTTGATGTCATGGTCCATCTCACTGTGCACCTTGTCGACGAGATAAAGTATTGTGGTCCTGTGTTTCTTCGCAACATTTATCCCTTCGAGAAGTTCATGGGAATACTGAAGCGCTTTTGTCGGAACCGAAACCATCCAGAGGCAAGCATCCTACAAGGTTATACTGCGGAGGAGGTGGTTGAGTTTTGCACCGAATACATGAAACAAAGACCTATAGGTTTGCCCCTCTCTCGCCATGAGGGAAGGCTGAAAGGTAAGCCGGTCCTTGCTGGCACGCAAATGGCTGCACCTGGAGAATTGGCAGAGAAAGCCCATTTGACGGTACTGCTTAATAGCCCAGTTCTCAGCGCTTATGCCGAAGAACACTTGGCGGAGATACGCCAAAGCTTCTTACCAATGGTGCCTTCATCAGATGTGGAGATGAAGGAGCACACTAAGAACTACGCCGAATGGCTGAAGAATCGTTTGGCACAAGGATCCATCGATGACATTGCTACGTGGTTGGCACAAAAGCCATCACCTACGGTGTTGACGTACCAAGCATATGACATAAATGGATACATGTTCTACACTGAGGAACGTGATGAGAAGACCTCATATCAGAACAGCTCTGTTCGAATAGAATGCATGACTATCGATGAAGCTGATAAAAGGGTATACTATGGAACCATCAAAGAGATTTGGGAGCTTAACTATGTGAAAGTTAAGGTGGCATTATTCAGGTGCGCATGGATCCCTCTTGGTCATGTAAAGGTTGATGATTACAGGAAGACCTGTGTTAACAGGACAACGATGGCATATCACGCGGACCCGTTCATTCTTGCCAGCGATGCTACCCAGATTTTCTATGCGGAAGACCCCTTGCATAAGAACTTCCATGTAGTGATGCATGGGAAGAGGAGGGTACTAGGTGTCGAGGATGTTGCCGATGAGGACGAGTACGATGAATTTGCTGAGTTGCCAGCCAAGGGATCACACACCCATGTAACAGAGAAGCGTAAAATCATCAGAAAACCCAAGTTCATTTGGGGTCAACGTAATAATCCCAGTTCCCCCATGTACATGGGAGTTAAGCCGTAAGACTAGTCTTTATGCCTACCCTGCAGCTTAATTCGTTCAATTTAGAACTGTCGCGTGTACTGAATTTGTGAGTTATGCCCAGTTTTCTGTTGATGTAAGAACCATTAATATGTTGACCTTGATATGCTGTCAGCTCAGGTAATGAATATGAATCGTTTATTATTATTATTATTATTATTATTATTATTATTATTATTATTATTATTATTATTATTATTATTATTATTATTATATCATAGAGGTAGCACACTCAATTGATCTCACTACAGTATGTGTGAACAAAAATATGCAATCTGGTTTGCGAATAGCACACGGTTCGTTCATGAAAGCCGTGTGCCGACCAAACCCCATGCTCGATCTGAGTCGTGCTTTCTGATTGGCCAGAACCCAAACCCCACGGATCGTACGTCTGCACCGTTGGATGCTCCCAGATTGAACGGCGATCCTCATCCCTTTCGACAGCAAATGCAGTTCCGGTTGTAATTTTATTTTTATGCACAAAATGCACGTTAAACTCAAAAAATGTCTTAAATATAGCTAACGATACCTGAAATGCGCCAGAAAATCAAACCCGTGGTATAATGGTGATTGCGTACCGTGGAAATTTTTATGAGGCCAAACAATGAAGTCACCGGCCACTAGAGTTTGAATTGACACGTCTCCTTTTGGAAACCATGATCCTTCATGTGAGATGCTCCGGTTTGGAAGGAGCGATCATCAAAACTTGTGCCAAACTTTACCAAAAATTTTCCACGGGGTCGTGAGAGCACGCCACGAGCACACATCGATTTTGATGATGTTCGGACTCCATCTGAATTTCCTGTAATTAAAATACCAACTAGGCCTACGCCAGTGGCCGCACCTCGCGGCCAAAATGTTTGAAACTTCTCCCCGCTTTTCGGACAAATGGATGAAAACTCGCAAAGCAACGCACAAATGATTTGTACACCTTGTTTGCTAAGGGTGGCCATAGTGGGGGTATCTTAGCCGGTATCATGCACTCGGGAATAATAAATATGATGATGTGGCAAGGAATTAAAGAAGGGAGAGTGGGTTAGAGTAACATAGGTAGATACCGTAACATAATAAATGCTATACTACTTTGTGTCATGCATGGCCATAAATACGGTCATCTATGATACTACTCTATGATACTATGCACTATGAAGGTACGTAGTATCATACACTAGTATCATATGCATGATACTAGTATATGATACTCCCCACTATAAGGCTGGCCATAGTGGTGGTATCATAGCCGGTATCATGCACTCGGAAATAGCAAGTATGCGCTGATGTGGCAAAGAATTAAAGAAGATAGAGAGGGTTAGAGTAACATATAGGTTGATACCGTATCATGTTAAATGCGATGCTAATTTGTGTCATGCATGGCAATAAATATGATCATCTATGATACTACTCTATTATACTATGCACTATAATTAAAGGTAGTATCATACACTAGTATCATATATATGCATGATACTAGTATATGATACTCTCCACTATGTGTAGCCTAAGTATAGCCTAACTAAAACACCCACATGTAGTTGTAGTAGGGTTTTTGACTTTATATGCACTAAATGCAAGGTAAGTGCAAAAAATGACTTAAACATAGCAGACGAGACCTGAAATGGGCCAGAAAATCAAACCAAGGGTATATCCGCAATTGTTTACCATGATTTTTTTCGAGGCGGAACGATGTAGTAACTGACAATTTGGAGTCCGAAGTGCCGCGTCTCCTTTTGGAAACTATGATCCTTCTTGTGAGATGCTCCGGTATGGAAGGTGCGAGCACCAAAACTTGTGCCAAACTTTACCAAATTTTTTCCATGCGATCGTGAGAGCACGCAACAGTGACACAATGATTTTCGTTATTTTCCGGACTCTATATGCATTTCCTGAAATTAAAACACCAACAAGGCCTACGCCTTTGGCCGCACCCTGCGGCCGAACTATTTGAAGTTTTTTCCCGTTTCTCGGACAATGAATAAAAACTCGCAAAGCAACACACAAATGATCTTGCTAACACCCATGTGTAGTTGCGACTATATATATATACATGTGTGTGTGTGTGCAAAAAATGACTCAAATATAGCAAACGAGATCTCTTTTTTTGCATATTCAAAGTTTGAGATTGCTAGCCAGGCCTGCCGCGTGGTAAAATGCACCAGAAAATCGAACCATAGGGTACAATCATGATTTCTTACCGTGGAAAAAAAATTGGAGGCGAAACGATGAACTCATGTTTTCATTCAAACGAAAATATGCTGTTAGTTAATGTAAATGTTTTCAAATAGCACACGGTTCACTCACGAAAGCCGTGTGCCCACTAAACCGTGGCCGCTGCCCCCCCTACCATGCGCGCGATCTGAGTCATGCGTTCTGATTGGCCAGAACCCAAACCCCACGGATTGTATGTCTGCACCGTTGGATTCTCCTTGATCGAACGGTGATCCTCATCCCTTTTGACAACACATGTAGTTCCGGTTGTGATTTTATTTATATCCACAAATTGCATGTTAAATTCAAAAAATATCTTAAATATAGCAAACAATACCTGAAATGCGTTAGAAAATCAAACCCGTGGTATAATGGTGATTGCGTACCGTGAAAATTTTTATGAGGCCAAATGATGAAGTCACCGGCCACTGCAGTTTGAATTGACACTTCTCCTTTTGGAAACCATGATCCTTCATGTGAGATGCTCCAGTTTGGAAGGAGCGATCATCAAAACTTGTGCCAAACTTTACCAAAAAATTTCCCCGGGGTCGTGAGAGCACGCCACGGGCACACACCGATTTTGATGATGTCTGGACTCCATCTGAATTCCCTGTAATTAAAATACCAACTAGGCCTACGCCAGTGGCCGCACCTCGCGGCCAAAATGTTTGAAACTTCTCCCCGTTTCTTGGACAATGGATGAAAACTCGCAAAGCGACACACAAATGATTTGTACACCTTCTTTGCTAACTAACACCCAGATGTAGTTGTAGAACGATTTTGAATTTATATGCACTAAATGCAAGGCAAGTGCAAAAAATGACTTAAATATAGCAGACGAGACCTGAAATGGGCCAGAAAATCAAACCTAGGGTATATACGTGATTGTTTACCGTGAAAAAAATTTGAGGCAGAACGATGTAGTCACTGACGATTGGAGTCCGAAGTGCTGCGTCTCCTTTTGGAAACTATGATCCTTCTTATGAGATGCTCCAATTTGGAAGGTGTGAGCATCAAAACTTGTGCCATCTTTACCAAAAAATTTCCATGGGATCCTGAGAGCACGCCACGGTGACACACCGATTTTCGTTATTTTCGGACTCTATATGCATTTCCTGTAATTAGAATACCAACAAGGCTTACGCCTCTAGCTGCACCCTGCGGCCGAACTGTTTGAATTTTTTTCCCGTTTCTTGAACAATGAATGAAAACTCCCAAAGCAACACACAAATGATCTTGCTAGCTAGCACCCATGTGTAGTTGCGACTATAGCAAACGATACCTCAAATGCACGAGAAAATCGAACCATAGGGTACAATGGTGATTTCTTACCGTGGAAAACAATTTGGAGGCGAAACAATGAGCTCTTGTTTTCATTCAAATGAAAATATGTTGTTAGTTCATGTAAATGTTTTCAAATAGCACACGGTGCGCTCATGAAAGCCGTGTGCCTACCAAACTATGGCCGATGCACCCCCTTGCTGCGAGCGCGATCTGAGTCGTGCGTTCTGATTGGCCAGAACCCAAACCCCACGGATCGTACGTCTGCACCATTTGATGCTCCCAGATCGAACGGCAATACTCATCCCTTTTGACAGCAAATGCAGTCCGGCTAGGATTTGATTTATATGCCAAAATGCACGGTAAATGCCAAAAAATGTCTTAAATATAGCACACGAGACCTGAAATGCGCCAGCAAATCAAACCCGTGGTATAATGGTGATTGCTTAACGTGGGAAAAAATTAGAGGCGAAACGATGAACTCACGTCTTCATTTCAAAATTAGTACGTCTTCATTTCAAATGAAATTATTCTCTTTGTGCACACAAGCGCTTAGAGGCAACCGTTTGCATAGGCTTTTCTGTGCGGCGACCGGGGATATTTTTTCACCTAGGCCGCCAACACCCCCCACCGCCCGCCCGCGTTTCAATCAACTAGTCCACCCAATCTCCATCGCCAGCGCCCCCCTCCCCTAGATCCACAACAGAACCCTCTCCGACGCCGGCGTGCTCACCCCAGCCGTGTGCCCGCTCTTCGGCGTCAAGCCTACCACCACTGCCGTTCCCAACATGCGGCTGCCCGCACCTCGCCATCTTCGTTTGCTCGCCAGCCACCCTTGAGCATATCAATCCTGTAACCCTCACCTCTCCTGTGGTCCGGTCGGGTTTGCATTAAGAAACCTATTAGTTACTGCTCTCCATCGCGGTGAGGCATATTTCCTCGCAATCCCTCTTCCTATTTCGTTCTGTATGTTCCCAAATTGGCTATAAAATAATGGAGAGCGTATATATGTTCATTATCTACCTTCCTAACTAGTACATATAAGCTGTATTTGTTCCAATAAGTTACTGCCGATTTACAGATCGCGGGCGCCCGAGTCACACAAACTTAACAAATAAGCCATACATTTTCTAAATTATTGCATGACATGTTTAGACAGCTTGATACCAAGTTGTTAGTTTTATGCTTATCCTCCTTTCCTGAGTTTCACATGTGTTCTCTGTAGATGCCGAGTAGCAGCGACAACACTCATGCTTCAGGCGATGTATCTTCATCTGATTTCGACAACCCTATGTCTTCAGCAGATGGTGAGGGATCAAGTAATCTTGAACGGGATAGAGCTGCAGCAGTTACCCTTCCAGTCAGGACACGGAGGAATGCTCCAAGGAAGCCCACACACCAGCCTAAAGGTGTATATGAAGTAACCAAGATCGATTTAAAGTCTTGGGCTCCAACTAAACCAGATAAAGCACGCATGAGGTTCAGGAGTGTGTGTGGATTTGTTGGCAGGGCAAGGCTCAACATTAATCTACCGGGGTTTCGGAAGGCTGACACAGAAACACGGCAAAGGATAGTCCGGGAGATCATGGATCACTTCAACGTTCCAGAGCAGTGGAGAATCCAGGTGGAACACGCTGCACTGAAGAAGGCTAGGGATGCTTGGAGAAACTGGAAGCACATGCTGTACAAGAAGTACTTGAGTGAAGGCAAGGACCCAATCCCCGCATACCCCCAAATTACAAAGGCAGACTGGGCAGAATTCAAAAGGGTCAGGGCAACTACAAAGTTTGCTGAGAAGAGTGCCAAGCAATCGAAACTTCAGAAGAGGAACACACACCCCCACTATATGGGTGTGGCATGATACTACGGCATGAAATCGATATGGGACCAGGAGGACAAAGAAGCAGTAGCGGCGGGTGGGAAACCGGCCTTTAGTGAAATCAGGGGCGAATGCGCTAGAGACTACTTGCGGGCACGTGCAAGGAGGCGTGATGACGGAACTTATTACTTTGAAAACTCACGTGACAAAGAACTGTATCAAGTGATGTTAAAGGCTTCCAAGATCCCTGGAAGGTTCTACAGGAACTCAGGGCCATGTGACATTCTGTCCGATGCTCTGGAAACAAGAGAGCCCCCTGGCCGTGCAAGGGGTATAGGTGTTAATGTCCCGCACAAGAGGGCTTTCACACTCAGCAAAGAAGAGAGGCTCAGCATGAAAAAAGCGAGGAGTGAAATGAAGCAGAATGAATTGTATGAAAGGTTGAGGAAGGACATGTATCCGGCTGTTCGAAAGGATATTGAGGAGTCAATGATGATGTAGAAGGCTCTAACACTGATAGATAGCCAGCAGATGGGAGGGGAGGCGGGCATGGAGGATGCTGCTTATTGCGCGACAACACCGCACAAGAGTAACTGTGCATCAGCTGACCCCAGCGACACTGAGACTGCAACTGCTTGTGATGATGCTATATCTGATCTATCTGGAAGGAAAGACAGGCTGAAGGGCGTGCTTACACATTATGAAGGTACATTAAAATGTGCAACAACCTGGGTTTGCCCACCCTTCTTGGAAGAGGGCCTCTTGTTGGACAATGTGCCATTGAAGCCGGGCTGTGTGAAGTGCTACGTGACTGAAGTAAAGCCTGAATTCAATGAATTTGCCCTGAAGAATGTCCTAGGAGACTTTGATGAGCAAAGGACCTTGGGAGAAACACTGTTACATCACATCCAGTGGCCACGAAAGGAAAGAGTTCATCGATGAGATCCCTGAAGCCCCGCCAAGAGCAACCAATGTCGCCCCTCAACCGGTGACGCTCTCCTTGCCATAGCAGCTCTCGCGTACTTCCCCCAAAGAACCTAATACTCATAATCCGACGGCTGATGCATCAACTTGTGATCAGCCGGCCGGACTTTGTGTCGTACAAGCCATGTCATCGTCCACCCCAGAGCAGCCAGTGGCAAGGCCTACAACTGCTGAAGACGCACCATCGGTTCAGATGCCGGCCGCTGAAGCAGGGGGGAGACCCAGCTGCAGCACATGCTCAGCAGACCAACCTGGTGGAACGGACTACTAAGCAGTCTGATGCTTCGGAACCGCCTGCTAAGCAGTCTGTAGGTCCAGAACCGACTGCTTATCAGTCCGTCGGTCCGCAGCCGCGTGATCAGCATACCAATGCGTCAGCACTTTCTGCTCAGCAAACCAATGCGTTGGCGCGGCCTCCTCAGCACACCGACAAGTTGGCACCACCTGCGCAGAAACCCTACATAGCTTCAACGCATGGTCAGCAGTCCGATGCCACTGCTCCTACAGCCCAGCAGTCCGTCACAGCAGCACTGCCAGCTCAGCAGTCCGGCATAGCTAAACTGTCTGCTAAGCAGTCCGTCGAAGCTTCACCGTCTGCTCGGTAGTCTACCTTTCAGCCAACCAGACGTTCTACCAGAAATGCTTCAAGTACCAAGAAGGAAGCGGCCAAAAAGGCTACACCCCCGAGGAAGCGCGCCGGGAGAGCGAAGAGGAAAGAGAACGATTGCCTCTTACTTAAAGCAATCATCGCCCAGAACCAAATTAACAGCAAGTTGTTCGAATCAAAGAGTAATATTATTTCTGACGGCATGAATGAAGCAGAAATAGATTTGGTGCTTGCTTAAAATAAAGCAGACGTACATGAAGCACGCAATTACGTCCATGGCCAGCCATTTCTTGTTGACGAATACTTTGTTGAGTGCAGCTCCAGTTGCCGCGAGTTACATGAATATTGCATGGATCAAATGTCAGTAGGTCATCATGGTCTGCTAGTCCACTACAACAGAGATCATTTCTGACACGATGCTGGTTCCATTAATGTGAGTTTCGAGGACTTACATCTCTTCTTCAACTTCAACGAGCTCGATGCCACTCTTGTTAGATGCCTGATTTTGTAAGTACTTAACAAACTCTGATCAACTTCTCCATACAAGGCTGTAAATGATAAACAACTAACTGCATTTTATTCCTCTCAGCGGATTGAACGCGCAGAGAAGAAAAAGGGAGAGTGTGTATTTCATAGATCCTGCATTAGCAAATGGCACAACATTAGATGGTAAGGACCTACGGGACTGGGCCATTAACACGGTCGTCCATATCTTTGAAAACACATCCCATGCAGAATCATTTCTCTGGCCATATCATGAACGGTAAGTCAAGTAAACAACCACGCATACACTGATTGTCTTTCAGATTTCGACATAATTAGTAAGTTCATGGCTTTCTTAATATGTAGCAATCACTGGATATTGGTATTCATTGTTCCAAACAAGAACACAGTTCACTACATGGATTCTCTCAGAGAGTCAACAAACGCTCAGGATCTGACGCATCTTCAGCAATTCATGGATAGGTATTGAGTTCTATGATGTTGAAATTAATTTGCATTCATATCTGGTTCAATAATTGATGTTGTCAAAATTCATCTTCATTTGCAGTGTGCTCGCATTGTGGAAAACTAAACCAGGGAACCTGTTCAAGAGGGAACTACCTCTGCAGCACGAGATCGTTTCTCCGGTAACACACCGAAATCCGTTATTTTCAGAAAATTTATCCAATAGTCTGCAAATACCTTTTCTTACGCTAGTCAAATGTTCAAGCTTCTAAATAAACCTCTTTCTATTTCTGTCCAAAGAAAAAAAATACATCTAACACCGGCTAGGTTGTTCCTAACAGGACAAATACATGACTAATTCTGTACAAAAAAATTCAGTGTCCTCAGCAACAAGCAGGGACCAACCTTTGTGGATACTATGTTTGCAGACACATGATCTCCATCTGCAAATCTGCTGATAGTTGTGAAGATCCTCGCGAATTAGTACCAGTAAGTCTATCTTAATTAATATCTTCTACTCCACTCATATGGCACATTCTGATCTTAAAAATACTGCAGCTCATCTTAGAACCGAGGACCCCTGAACCGCTCCCCACTGGTGAATTGCTGATGGTTCGGAGATTTATCAGCGACTTCTTCCTGAATCACTACATCAATCCCACTGGTGATAATGAAGATTTCAGCATGCGTTCTCCTGAAACATTGAGTAAGAGTTAGCCGCTAAACATATACGCATGGATCCATTGTTTTCCATCTGATGAGGTCTTTGTATTTCGTACACTATGATTAATTATGTAATGCATATATGTGTCGACAAATCATTGGAATTTAGCTACCATATGTTCAATTGCAATTGTTGCGAAATCTGATGAATGTTCTTCCTGTGGACACTATTTGTTCAATTGAATATTGTGGTGAATTTGCTTTTTGCATGCCGATTCAAAATGGGATATTTTTGTTTTAACCTGGCAATTGCTCCACACACAGTTCAACTAAATGAGTGTGTGCGATCCACATCGGAAAGCATACGTCAATCGTAGCGGAACCGTCGGTGATACACAGCAGATCGCAAACGATTTGCAGCGCTACTACGTGTGCGTAGGGTCTCCGGAACCGTTTATGATATCACGTTATCACACACAAGAGCTTGGAGTAAACCGTGCCCAATGTAAAATACAATCCCAGTCGTAAATTTTTCAGGAAACGTGTGGGATCCCAAACGAAAAGCACACATCACTCTTGCCGCAACCGCCGGTGATACACAACAAATCACAAACGGTCTGCAGCACTTGTATGTGTGCAAAGGGGCTCCTAAACCGTTTGTGATAGAACATTATCGCACACGGTAATTGTTGGGAAACATGTGCGATGGAGTCTTGCATGGCAGACGGGTTCCGCAGAAAACTCGTGTGCGATGGGGCACATATCGCACACAGTTCATATGTTGGCCCTTGTGCCTTACAAACTGTTTCCCAAATGGTTCATTACGACACACCGTTTGGTTTCACTGCGTCATTAGAAATGTTTAATCACCGATCCCACACGTGTGAAAGAATTTAGTGTGTGCTACATCGCACATGATTACATTTTGCAAGGCCTCTGGATCATAGCTTCATATCCCCGACGATTTCTGGGTCGTGTGGGAAGGACCCCCCTATCACAATCACTCACTTGGCGACGGTTCCAAATGCCGTCGCGGAAAGGGGTTAAAAACTGTTTGTATAGCACCTCATTGTACCAGTGCCATCATCTACTTATTACTTCCCAATGCCTTCCCCTAGGCCCAAATCATGGTGAAGTGTCATGTAGTCGACGTTCACATAACACCACTAGAGGAAAGACAACATACATCTCATCAAAATATCGAACGAATACCAAAATTCACATGATTACTTATAACAAGACTTCTCCCATGTCCTCAGGAACAAACGTAACTACTCACAAAGCATATTCATGTTCATAATCAGAGGGGTATTGAATATCATTAAGGATCTGAACATATGATCTTCCACCTAATAAACCAACTAGCATCAACTACAAGGAGTAATCAACACTACTAGCAACCCATAGGTACCAATCTGAGGTTTTGAGACAAAGATCGGATACAAGAGATGAACTAGGGTTTGAGAGGAGATGGTTCTTGTGAAGATGTTGATGGATATTGACCCCCTCTCGATGAGAGGATCGTTGGTGATGACGATGGCTTCGATTTCCCCCTCCGGGAGGGAAGTTTCCCCGGCAGAACAGCTCTGCCGGAGCCCTAGATTGGTTCTGCTCAAGTTCCGCCTCGAGACGGCGGCGCTTCGTCCCGAAAGCCCTCTCCTAATTTTTTCTATGTCAAAACCCTCCATATAGCAGAAGATGGGCACTGGAGGCCTGCCAGGGGGCCCACAAGCCACAGGGGCGCACCTAGGGGGTTAGGGCGCACCCCAGGCTTGTGGCCTCCTGG
The DNA here is from genome assembly GCA_011799875.1 of Thinopyrum elongatum. NCBI lineage: Eukaryota > Viridiplantae > Streptophyta > Magnoliopsida > Poales > Poaceae > Thinopyrum > Thinopyrum elongatum. The sequence continues at coordinate 412,277,939 of CM022299.1, forward strand.
TGGGTCCCCTCTGGTATATTCTTCGCCCAATATTTTTTTTTTATTCCAAAATAATTCTTCCTAAATTTTCAGGACTTTTGGAGTTGTGCAGAATAGGTCTCTCAGATTTGCTCCTTTCCGGTCCAGAATTCCAGCTGCCGGCATTCTCCCTCTTTGTGTAAACCTTGTAAAATAAGAGAGAAAAGGCATAAGTATTGTACCATAATATGTAATAACAGCCCATAATGCAATAAATATCAATATAAAAGCATGATGCAAAATGGACGTATCAGGTACCAAGGGCGAGGGACGAAGAGAACCATTTTCCTGCTCATTGAAACGAGGCAGACCAATAGGCAAAGTTCTCGTCCATCGGTGGTTACTGGAATGTCGTCAACAACAGCAACAGGGTCTTACTGACAGAGTGGTACACCAAGGTGTTTACATTAGCAGGAAATTTCCACTGCTCGGATAAGTTACCTATGAGAAAGGTTAAACAAAACAATGGAAAGGAACATGTGATTATCAGATTAAACAGAACAATAGAAAGGAAAATGTGTATACACAAGTATTAGGTGTATCTCCTTCCCATGAGCAAGCAGAGTGGGATAATCACGATAGGTCTGCAAGTAGATAACCATCTAGGGAAAGGGGCGAGGAAACTCATGATGTTACCCGTACAATGGTGTTTGGATAATTTGGCAAGAAACATTTAGCCTTAAGCTTCCAATGTTCTTGTTGATGTTTGAGTACCACAGTCATGCTTCGGGATAGCATTGACATGGTTATCAGGTAAAGGTCAGACTTTGAATACACAAAAAGGATCCAGGAGGAACTGCTAGAACAACTCATACAATTTCATCATGGAAAAGATGGGGATGTGGCCGATGGGCTCAGCAACAACTCATCGAGATTTCCATAAACATGGATTTCCCCAATTAAGTGAACAAGGTGATAATATTGGACATACCGATGTATATAATGGAGTATGTTCGAGGAGAACATCCACCATTAAACATTAATCGAAAAGTGCACATGGAAATATGGACTAAGTAGCATGATCAACGTTAAAATGGTGATTCAACAATCAAAAGACTAAGAATGAAACTTCCGACCATTAACTTCAATGCAATAGGGTTGCTAGAAGTTTTGAATTCACACCTCATAGTTTATTTGTCGGTATTCCAGTTAGAAACAACATGGGGACCAAGAAATGAACGGAGATGGCAAGAAGTATCACTATATCAGGAATTCTTAAGAGGTGGAGCAATTCTCACAACATTCTTGACATAAAAGATGGTAATACTCCAAGGTAGGATATAACGTAAGCTGGATAGTGATACATCTCCATCGTATCTACTTTTCCTAACGCTTTTGCTCTTGTTTTGGACTCTAATTTGCATTATTTGAATGAAACTAACCCGGACTAACGCTGTTTTCAGCAGAACTACCATGGTGTTGTTTTTTTTGCAGAAATAAAAGTTCTCAGAATTGAACAAAACTTTTTGGAGAATTATTTCAGAATAAATAAAAAATACTGGAACCAAGACCCACCGGAGGGGGTGCCCTGGCTGCCCACAAGACACCAGGGCGCGCCACCCCCTGGCATGCCCTGGTGGGTGGTGGGGCCCTCGGGGCTCCGCTGACCCTAATTCCAACTCTATAAATTCCTATTTTTGAAGAAAAAATAGGAGAGTAAGTTTCATCACGTTTCACGATACGAAGCCGCCACCACCTCCTGTTCTTCATCGGGAGGCCATATCTGGAGCCCGTTCAGGGCTCCGAAGAGGCGAATCTTCGGTCTTCGCCATCACCAACCCTCCTTCATCACCAATTCCGTGATGCTCCCCACCGGGAGTGGGTAATTCCTTCGTAGGCTCACTGGTCGGTGAGGAGTTGGATGAGATTCATCATGTAATCAAGTTAGTTTTATTAGGGCTTGATCCCTAGTATCCACTATGTTCTGAGATTGATGTTGCTACGACTTTGCTATGCTTAATGCTTGTCACTAGGGCCTGAGTGCCATGATTTCAGATCTGAACCGTTTATGTTTTCACCATTATATCTATGTTCTAGATCCGATCTTGCAAGTCATATGCACCTATTACGTGTTATGATCCATAAACCTCAGGGTGACAGTAATTGGGATACTTTTCGGTGATGACCGTAGTTTGAGGAGTTCATGTATTCACCATGTGCTAATGCTTTGTTCCGGTTCTCTTTCAAAATGAGGCCTTAATATCCCTTAGTTTCCTTATGGACCCCGCTGCCACGGGAGGGTAGGACAAAAGATGTCATGCAAGTTCTTTTCCATAAGCACATATGACTATTTATGGAATACATGCCTACATTATATTTATGAACTGGAGCTAGTTCTGTGTCACCCTAGGTTATGACTGTTATATGATGAATATCATCCAACGAATTCACTGATCCAATGCCTACGAGTTTTCCACATATTGCTCTTGCTAAGTTACTATTGCTATTGCTACTATTACAACTGCTACAAAACTGTTACTGCTGTTACTGTTACAACTACTATTGTTACTACTACCATCAAACTATCATATTACTGTGCTACTGATCACTTTGCTGCAGGTATTTAATCTCCAGGTGTGGTTGAATTGAAAACTCAACTGCTAATACTTACAAATATTCTTTGGCTTCCCTTGCGTCAAATCTATAAATTTGGGTTGAATACTCTACCCTCGAAAACTGTTGCGATCCCCTATACTTGTGGGTTATCAAGACCTTTTTCTGGAGCTGTTGCCGGGGAGCATAGCTATATTTGTTGAGTCACTTGGGATTATTATCTATTTATCACTATGAAGAATCTGAAAGATCCAAGAACCAAGATCGTTTCCTCTAAGATGAGGGGAGGTAAGGAACTGCCATCTAGCTCCGCACTTGATTCACCTTCTGTTTTGAATAGACTTGGAACACCACCACATGCTATTAATCCTAATATGCCGCAAGTTATTGATGATACTACTTCTGCTATGAATGATACTTATGATGATGCTAGTACCTTGCTTGATGATAATGTGCCACTAGGTGAATTTCTTGATGAACAAATTGCTAGAGCTAAAGATATTGAGAATGCTGGAACAGATAAAATTACTAAAACTGATGAAATCTTTGAAACAGGAAACTATGAAACACCAATTAGACCTAGCTCTCCTAGATTTGAATTGCCTAAGATACCTAAGGGTTATGTTATTGACGAGGAGGTAGCTAGAGACTTTCTTGATTGCAAGGATAGAGATGATCTTAAGAAATTATTATGCAAACTGAAAGAAAAATCTTTGAATGCTAGATGAAATGTGATCTTAAGTTTGCTACTTCACCTATCTTTGTTACTGATAAGGATTATGAATTCTCTGTCGACCCAGAGTTAATTACTTTGGTTGAATCTGATCGTTTCCATGGCTATGAAACTGAAACTGTAGTGACACATCTTACTAAACTAAATGATATAGCCACCCTTTTTGCTCATGATGAGAAAATTCTTTATTACTATATCCTCAAATTATTTCCGTTCTCATTAAAGGGTGATGCTAAGGTATGGTACAATACTCTTGCTCCTGGTTGTGTGCGTAGTCCCCAGGATATGATTTACTACCTCTTCGAAAAATATTTTCCTGCTCATAAGAAACAAGCTGCCTTACAGGAAATATTTAACTTTGTGCAAATTGAAGAAGAGAGTCTCCCACAAGCTTGGGGGAGACTTATCCAATTGCTTAATGCTTTGCCTGATCATCCTCTTAAGAAAAATGAAATACTTGATATCTTCTATAATGGACTAACCGATGCTTCTAGGGACTTCTTAGATAGTTGTGCTGGTTGTGTTTTCAGGGAACGAACCGTTGAACAAGCTGAGGAATTATTGAATAATATATTGAAGAATTATGATGATTGGACACTTCCTGAACCACCGCCTAAACCCACTCCAAAGAAGAGAGGTATCTTATTTCTCAGTCCTGAAGATATGCAAGAGGCAAAGAAATACATGAAGAAAAAAGGTATTAAAGTTGAAGATGTTAAGAAGTTACCACCTACATGGACTTGACACACCTCCACCACAGGTGGTAGAGGTAAATTCTTTATTAAAATTTGATGAAGGTGACATCCCTTACAATAAACATCCTACTCAATGCTTGTATGAATTTGACAACTACATTAGAAAACAAGATCACTTCAATGCAAATGTTGTGGAACAATTGAAACAAAATTCTGATATGATTGCTCGCTTGAGTGACTTGTTATTTAGAATCACTAATGATGTTAGAGGTGTAGGGAAACATGCCTCTATGGTACAAACCTAGCTAGAACAAGTTGCTAAATATCAAAGAGAATTACTTAGTGAAATGAATAATAATATGAATGATTATGATGTCAGAGTAGCAACTAGAGGGGGCAAAATGACTCAGGAACCAATTTATCCTGAGGGACACCGTAAAAGAATTGAACAAGACTCTCAAAGAATTAACACTGATGCACCTAGTCCTTCTAAAAAGAAAAAGAAAAAGAAAAATGATAGGACTTTGCATACCTCTGGTGAACCTGAGAAAGAAAAACCTTCTGAAGATAACAATGATGTCTCTATTCCTGATGCTGAAACTCAATCTGGTAATGAACATTCACCTAGTGATAATGAAAACAATAATGATGATGTTCATGAAGACACCCAACCAGACAATGATAAAGAACCAGATAACGATGTTGAAATAGAACCTGCTATTGATCTTGATAACCCACAACCTAAAAATAAATGTTATGATAAGAGAGACTTTGTCGCTAGAAAACATGGTAAAGAAAGAGAACCATGGGTTCAGAAACCCATTCCCTTTCCACCTAAACCTTCTAAGAAAAAAGATGACGAAGAATTTGAACGCTTTGCTGAAATGCTTAAGCCAGTCTTTTTACGTACCCGCTTGACCGATATTTTAAAGATGGCCCCTTATGCAAAATACATGAAAGAAATTGTCACTAATAAAAGAAAAATACCCAAAGCTGAAATCTCCACCATGCTTGCTAATTATTCTTTTAAGGATGGAGTACCTAAAAAACTTGGAGATCTAGGAATACCAACTATACCTTGCTCCATCAAAAGAAATTATGTCAAAACTGCTTTGTGTGATTTAGGAGCTGGTGTTAGTGTTATGCCTTTCTCTTTATATAAAGACTTGATTTGAATAAACTCACACCTACTGAAATATCTTTGCAAATGGTTGACAAATCAACTGCCATACCTATCGGTATTTGTGAGGATGTGCCCGTTGTTGTTGCAAATGTTACTATCTTAACAGACTTTGTTATACTTGAGATGCCCTAGGACGACAATATGTCGATTATCCTTGGTAGACCCTTTTTGAATACTGCAGGGGCTGTTATTGATTGCAATAAAAGCAAAGTCACTTTTCATATCAATGGTAATGAGCATACGGTGCACTTCCCAAGGAAACAATTTCAAGTGAATGATATTAATATTATTGAAAAATCTCCGGCAATTACTATTGGAAGTTTTCAACTCCCTCTACCTAATGCTAAAAACAATATGACATACTTATTGTTGGGGATATGCATATCCCCGTTGAGGTAACTTAGTGTTTTACGAAAGTTCTTCGGTTTCATGCCAATAGAAAATGGTTGTTAATAAGACTTGATCAACCTTATTAATGGATCATTTTCGAGAGGCATGTGGTCGATGAATTTAGTAAGCACAACCTTGTGTCCCCACTTTTTGTTTTCTGATTTTCTTAGTTAAATAAAATAAATTGCCATGTTTATCCTATTTTCTGAATTTTTCGTGCAATAAAAAATGACCCAAAAATAAAAGTGCTCAGAATGCCCTAAAATTTCAATACGGTTTTTTCTAAATATTTCTGAATTTCTGGTACAAATAACATCAGAGGGTGGTGCCCATGGTGCCCACAAGACATCAGGGCGCGCCAGCCACCCCAGGCGCGCCCTGGTGGGTGGTGGGCCCCATGTGGCCCCTCTCACTTATCCCTTTAGCCCATGTCATCTCCTACCTCCAGAAAAAAAATCACCATTGCTCTCTCTCTCTCTCTCGTGTTCTTGCTCTCAAACCTACAGATTTCGATCTCTTTGCTCGAAGCTCCATTTCCGAAACTGTTTTGGGGGATTGCTACTTGGTATGTGACTCCTCCATTGCCCCAATTGTTTTTTGTTCTAGTGGTTTATATTTTGAATAATTAGCTACTCTTGGTGTTGTTGTAAATGGGCTTGCATGTTGAATTCTTGGAGTTCCAAGTAGTTTGAATGCTTGATATAGCCTCTAGACATCCATATGAGTAGTTGCTTTCAGTCTTGTGAAGTTTTGTTGACAAAAATTTTGTGTCCCAAATTTTTTCAGAAATTGTTCGCAAATAAAAATGCAATTCTTTAGGAGCTCTTCGAGGAGGTGGTCCTCGGAGGCATCATCAAGCAGACGCTCGGTTCGACAATCTTATGTTGAACCAAGTGCAGCTCGACGCGGGACGCCGACACCAAATCATGCCTATGGCCATGTAACGAGTTCATGGTTGGTGCAGGTATCAAGGAAGAATTTGAGCAATATGTTCACAACACCGAGCTCGCTCCCTTCATCGAAGATAAGTGCATCCAACATCTCAACCTCACAGAGACGTTTACTTAGAAATTCAAATTTTATCCTCATGAGTCTAGAGTTTCATTTAGCCTCTACAATAATGCTTTCACCATGCCTCTAGAAGCCTTCTGTGTTGCATGTAAAATTCCATATTGGGGTTCGCTGGACGAGCCACCAAGATCTGAGTATGAGTCATTTTTGACTAGTCTCTGTTACGGTGAGGATAGATGAGTGACTCAAGCTAGAATAAAAAGTATTCATTTTCCATCAATTCATTACTTTGCACTCTTTAATGGCAAATGCATCATGGGCAAGCAAGATTGCAGTACAATTTGTGCCCCGGATTTGAGTCTCATACACACTGCTCTTTTATAGGAAATAAATGTTATAATCTTGGGGCGATCATTGCACGGAGATTGCAACACAATGTTGTTAGTGGTCACTTTTATGGTGGGATTTATGCTTCCCATGTAGCTAAGGAGCTGGGTGTGTCACCTTGGCCTAACGATCCCATTCTACCTACCTAGTGATACGTCTCCAACGTATCTATAATTTATGAAGTATTCATGCCATGTTTACAACAATTTTATATGGTTTTGGTATGATTTGCATGGAACTAACCCAGACTGACGCTGTTTTCAGCAGAACTACCATGGTTATGTTTTTTGTGCAGAAATGAAAGTTCTCCAAATGAGCTGAAACTTTTTGATGATTTTTTTTGGAACAAAAGAGACCCTCGAAGCTTCGTGGAAGGACCAGAAGGTGAAGGAGTAGGGCACAAGACACCGGGGCGCGACCCGGTGGGTTACGCTCACCTCGAGGCCCATCTTCGCATGAAACCGACGCCAAAAAATCCTATAAATAGAGAAACCATCAGGGGTAACCCTAGATCAGAAGTTCCACCACCGCCGGCCTCTATAGCCACGAAAAACCAATCTAGACCCCGTTTCGGCACCCTGCCGGAGGGGGAAATCATCACCGGTGGCCATCTTCATCATCCCGGCGGCCACCATGATGAGGAGGGAGTAGTCCACCCTCGGGGCTGAGGGTTTGTACCAGTAGCTATGTGTTTAATCTCTCTCTCTCTCTCTCTCGTGTTCTTGAGATGTCACGATCTTGATGTATCGCGGGCTTTGTTAATATAGTTGGATCACATGGTGTTTTCCCCTCTCTATCTTGTTGTGAATTGAGTTTTCCCTTTGAGATTTCGTTTTATCGGATTGAATACTTTTATGGATTTGAGAATACTTGATGTATGTCTTGCATATGAATACCCGTGGTGACAATGGGGTATTATATTGATTCACTTGAGATATGTTTTGGTACTCAACTCGCGGATTCCCGAGGTGACATTGGGGTAATCTATGCATAGGGGTTGATGCACGTTCTCGTCTTTTGTTTCTCCGGTAGAAATCTTGGGGCACTCTTTGAGGTTCTTTGTGTTGGATTGAGTATTATGAATCTGAATTTGCTTTGGTGTTATTTTAGTACGAACTCTTGATAGATCGATCGGAAAGAATAACTTAGTGTTATTTTAGTACGAACTCTTGATAGATCGATCGGAAAGAATAACTTGGTGTTATTTTAGTATGAACTCTTGGATAGATCGATCGGAAAGAATAGCTACAAACAATTTCTTCTTATGTTCTCCGCTGGATAAGAACTTTGGAGTGATTCTTCATCGCACGTTGAGAGATGCTTATATGATCCAATTAGATTAGCATTGTTGAGAGATTGCACTAGCGAAAGTACGGACCCTAGGCCTCATTTTCAAGCATTGCAATACCGTTTGTGCTCCATTTTATCAATTGCTACCTTGCTGTTTTTTATTGTTCCTATTACAAAAATCAATATCTACTATCATTACTACACTTGTATCACCATCTCTTCGCCGAACTAGTGCACCTATACAAATTACCATTGTATTTGGTGTGTTGGGGCCACAAGAGACTTTTTATTATTTGGTTGCAGGGTTGTTTGAGAGAGACCATCTTCATCCTACGCCTCCCACAGATTGATAAACCTTAGGTCATCCAATTGAGGGAAATTTGCTACTGTCCTACAGAACTCTACGCTTGGAGGCCCAACACAAGTCTACAAGAACAAGTTGTGTAGTAGACATCAAGCTCTTTTCTGGCGCCGTTGCCGGGGAGGTGAGTGCTTGAAGGTATATCTTTAGATCTTGCAATTGAATCTTTTAGTTTCTTGTTTTATCACTAGTTTGGTTTATAAAAGAAAACTACAAAAAAAATGGAATTGAGGTGGCCTCATATTATTCGTCTTTATGATGTCTTTCTTGAAAATGATGGAAAGGAAAATTGTGCTCAATTGATAGAAGAAGAATTCAATAAAATGTTTGGCATAAATGATGAGCATGATTGCAATGTTGTTAGTATGAATTCTTTGAATATCCAAAATGCTAATGATGATCGCACAAGTCATGACAAAAATGTTTCTTATAAGCATGTCAATTTTTGTGGAGTGGAAAGACTTTGTGGAGACGTGCCTTATAGGGAAGATAGATTTTGTAAGAAGCATAAACATGATAGAACCAATTTTTTGCTCAAAGTGATAGATGAATTTGCTACAAAATTATGTTCTCTTTGTCCTATTATTTGTGAACTTTGCAATAAGGATGGCCATCTTAATTTTCAATGCAAACTTTTTCATGATCGAATCATGGCCAAATATTGTAATGACTTGATCACCCTTGAACTTTATAATGAGCTTTGTCTATTTTTGGGGAGTGAATAATTGACACATAAAAATAGTTGGTTTGAAGTATTCATCCTCACGGACGACATTGAAACTAATCTAAAAAATATCTATATGTTTTGCATGGTAAATTGCAATGAGAATGCTTATATTGCCAACTATAGAAAGATGGGAAAACCAATAGAATATAAAAGGAATACTAATGAAAGGGTAAAGATTTCCACTTTCCCTCCTATTGTCTCTCATGATGAAAAAGGTGACGAGGAGGAGCTACCTATTCAACCAATCTCATCAATAAGAAGCTTGAAAAAATTAATTAAGCCCACACATGATGTGGTGAAGAAGAAGGAAAGAAGAAAGAATAGAGGTTAAAAGGTATCTCTCCCAAATAATGTTGCTCCTATTATTGTTGTGCCTCATGAAAATGAATCAAAAATAATTGTGGAAGATGATGCACTTGATGATGATTTTGTTATGCCTATTGCTTGCTGTGATGATTATGATTGGGAAGATAATGATACTTCTTATAATCTTGGAAATCTTTTTGGCACCAACTTAGGAAATTATGATTATAGCAATTGTTATACCGTTGGTGCTATTCATACTATTAATGATGAGAATAATTATGCTTATGATATGCCAAGCCACAAGCTTGGGGATGCTATGTTCGATGAGAATGACATGTTTGAGAATTTATTTGCTGCAATTAATGTTTGTCCCAAGCTTGGGGGTGATATGCTTAATGAAGATGATCTTTTTAGTCCCCCTACTTTGAATGATCAAATTTGCTATGATGATTGCATGCCTCCTATCTATGATGAGAACAAAGTTTCTACTTATGATGATTATTGTGATGATACTTATGTTATAAAAAGTGGTAATGATTATATTTATAAAACTTGTCATAGTTATGATTACCCTTTTTCTGAACATTACTCTTTTAATGTGGAAACAATTTATAGTATTCGAGTTTCATATGATACTCCCACCATTGTGAATGAGAAGAAATTTTCTTATGTGGAGAGTAATAAAATTTCTACGCTTGTGGATCATGAAAAGAATGCTTTATGTGATGGTTATATTGATGGATCTATTCATGATGCTACTGAAAATTATTATGAGAGAGGAACTTATGATTCATGATGCTCTCTTTATGTTTCAATCCTTATCTTTTATGCGAGCATCATTGAGCTCATCATGCCTAGCTAAAAGGCATTAAAGAAAAGCGCTTATTGGGAGACAACCCAACACTTTTACCTACTGTTTTTGTGTGTTCACATGGTTATTCTACTGTAGTAATCATGTTTTATGGCTTTTATTTCAATAAAGTACCAAGTAAAGCCTTTGGGATAGTGTGGATGATAGTTGACTTGATTCTGTGCAAAAAAAGAAACTTTTGCGCCCAGTAACAGAATTGTTTAAATTCACTGGAGCGTATAAAAACTTTGAATTTTTTACAGTTGTTGGGTATACAAATTTTCTATGTTTTCCAAAATTTTCAGAATTTTTGGATTTACATAAGTATGAACTTAATTCAGATCTTTACGTACTATTCTGTTTTTGACAGATTCTGTTAGCAATGCATAGTTTGCTTGTTTTATGGTTTCTATGGCTTATATTGCTTAATATAAATTGTGGAAATTGTATAGTACAGTAGGAATTGTGTGATAACAATTATGAATCTTATCTTGACAGTACCAAAGTGAATGATTTGTCTTTATCATACTAACCCATCTCACGAAGTTCCGTTAAGTTTTGTGTGATTGAAGTTTTCAAGTTTTGGGTGAGATATCGATATGAGGAGAATAAGGAGTGACAAGACTCTAAGCTTTGGGATGCCCAAGGCACCCCCAAGGAAATATTCAAGGAAGATCCAAGCAACTAAGCTTGGGCATGCCCCGGAAGGCATCCCCTCTTTCATCTTCAACATTATCGGTAACCTCACTTGGAGCTATATTTTCATTCATCATATGTTATGAGTTTTGCTTGGAGAGTCATTTTATTTTATTAGGATTTTCTTGATGTTATTTATAATAATTTTTTGCATCTTTTATTTCAATAAAAATGTCAAGTATAACCTTTGCCATGCTTATTTTGCAAGTATATGAGTTGCTGTTTCAAAACAGAAAGTTTATCGCTGTTGCAAAAATTCTCCAGAAAAGTCAGAATGTGATAAAATGTTGAAACGTTTTGCACAATAAGCTCTGATAATTTTTCTACAGTGTGGTAAGTTTTCAGAATTTTTGGAGTTAGGGAAGTATGAGTACAATTGCACTCTTTACAGACTGTCCTGTTTAGACAGGTTGCTGTTATGTTCGCATTGTTTGCATATGTTTGCTTGTTTAATGATTCTATTTGAGGATAGGAGTATTAAATATGCAGAGGCATTTAGTATGCAATGTTGAATAATAATTTTAGTGATTTGCTACAGTAGAGAATGATAATGTTTTGCATTGATTTATACTAACTTATCTCACGAGTTCTTGTTGAGTTTTGTGTGGATGAAGTTTTTAAGAATTAGGGAAACCGTGATTTGAGAGGAATGAAGAAGACACAAGAGCTCAAGCTTGGGGATGCCCAAGGCATCCCAAGTTAATATTCCAAGAAGTCTCAAGCATCTAAGCTTGGGGATGCCCCGGTAGGCATCCCACCTTTCTTCATCAACAATTATCGGTTAGCCTCGGTTGAGCCCAAGTTTTTGCTTCTTTGTGACGCCCCTGGCTGAATCGTGCACTAACCATACACACAAATGCACATGATCAAGCCTAAGGACTCACTTGAAGATATCACAACACAACTCTAAAACATAAATAAAGTCATACAAGCTTTATATTACAAGCCAGGGGCCTCGAGGGCTCGAATACATAAGCTCGCATACAAGCGTCAGTGGAAGCATCAGATATCTGAGTACAGATATAAAAGAAAGCACAGATAGGCCCTTAAAAGGCGGGGAAAAAGAACACACTACGATCGAAAGGCACAGGCCTCCTGCCTGGGACCCTCCGAACCTACTCCTGGTCGTCAGCCAACTCGTAGTAGTAGCCTGCCTCGGGGAAGTAGTAGCGGTCGTCGGCAGGAGCAGCTGTCTCAGGGGCTCTGTCATCTGGTTGCATCAAATGGATATATGGGGAAAAATAAAGCAAAGCAACCGTGAGTACTCATCCGAAGTACTCAGCAAGCAAGGATCTACACTACATATGCAACATTATCAAAGGAAGGCTATATGTGTGGACTGGGCTGCAGAAATGCCAGAATAGAGGGGAAAGCCTAGTCCTATCGAAGAGTAGCATCTTCAACGGTCTTGCAGCATTAGAAGAGTGTAGATTAGTATAGTATAGAGTAGTAGTATCATTAAGTCTCAACCTCACCTGGAGATCCTTTCTCGACTCCCTGCGAGAAAGCAATCCCAGAGCCATACTGTCATCAACCTCGGCTAGAGATCCTTTCTCGACTCCCTGCGAGAAAGCAATCCTAGAGCCATACTTTCCATTTCTCATCACAAGTATCCAGTTGTAGTTGTATCGATCGGGATACAACTCCGAGCGTCCGTTACCGAGGATCCGGCTATGCATAGATTAGTTCTTCCCTGCAGGGGTGCACCAACTTACCCACCACGCTCGCTTAACTCCGGCCGGACACACTTTTCCGGGTCATGCCCGGCCTCGGTCAAACGACACACCGCAACCCTACCTAGAGCTCATCAGAGAGGTCCCCGTCGGTCTACATCCTAAGCGCTCAGGGGTCTTGGGCCATCGCCCTGTGCACTCCGAGTCGTTGCGTGCAGGGGGAAGCCAGGCACCAGGGGGGCGCCGGTCCGTCCCGGCAGCAATGCTGAACTGGACATCTGACAGAGCTTTCGGCTGATGGCACAATGCAGAGTACCCATATTTATTCCCGCGTGATGGTTAGTGATATCGGGCCAGAGGCCCACTCAGATCACATATCCGAACCGTTAGTACATTAGGGGTGCGGTAACGAGCAGAGACTCACGATCGATGTGACCCCATCGCCTCGTCTCGAGGACTTGTGGTAAGGGCTAAGAATGCCCAACCACGCCTCGTATTCATATCTCGGGCACCCTCCAGGGCAACCCGTCTCCACGTCACTCGCCACTTAGGCTCACACGGGTACCCCTCAGGGTCGACCCGCCTTTCCAAGTAACAGTTGTAAAGTCCAAGTATCCGTGTGTCCATAACATCAAGGGAATCCGAGGTATCACCCTCGTTGGATTCCTACTCGATGTATGCATCAAGGTGAACTCGGAGGAATCACCCTCGATGGGTTCACCCTTGAGGTGTTTGCACGACAGCGTCGTTACCGGAAGTGGTGAAGGAGGAATCACCCTCGATGACCACAACCGAATAGCTACTCTACAGAGTTAACATCAGATGTGCTATACGAGGTATCACCCTCGGCACTCAGAAGTAACGCTGCAGTGTAGTACAAATAAAAGGGATGTGATGTGCGGTGCTGGGGCCTGGTCGTCGAGTCTTCCAATGATCCAGCGGGGCAACCGAGACAAGTGGGGTCACTGGGTCTCTATCCAGCCTATACTAAGCAGTTTAGGATAAGCAGGTAGGTATCAACAGCAGGTTACAATAAACAGGCTATGCATCAGAATAGGTAAAGCAGTAGTAGCAGTAATTTCTAATGCAAGCATGAGAGGAAAAGAATAGGCGATATCGGTATGCTCAAAAAGGGGGGGGGGGTGCTTGCCTGGTTGCTCGCTGGCAAAGGTAGGGTCGTCAGAGGCGTAGTCGATCTCCGGAGCTACGCCGGTCTCGGGGACGATGTCGGTGTCGGGGTCTACCGAGAGAGAAGAGGGGGAGGAAACAAATAAATACATGGCAAACATATGTAACACAGAGCAGGCTATACTAACATGCAGTGCAGGGTTGCCTAAAGACATGTCTAAACCATATTAGTTACTTTAGGATTTAAGTTGGAATTATTAACCGGTAGGTATGCACTATTCATTTACCGAAAACAGGCTAAAAGTAGCGGGTTCACCTCCGTAGAGGGTCCCGACACGGAAACAGATATCACGGTTGGAATTGTCTCGTCGTTCTGATCAACTTTCATGTAGAAAGTTTTTCGATCTGAGCTACGGTTTATTTTCTATGATTTTTCAAAGTCTTAAAAAAATTTCTGGAATTAATTTAATTATTAAATACGAATTATCCAGAATAGTAGCAGCTGACATCCGCAAGACGTCAGCATGACATCAGCGGGTCAAACCCAGCTGACCAGAGTCAACTATGACAGGTGGGGCCCACATGTCATTCACAGTACTAATTACAGAGGATTAATTTTAACTAATTAACCTAATTAGCTTGTGGGACCCACTCTCAGCTTTAGTTAACTAATTAACTAACAGATTAATTAACATTTTAATTAACATTTTTATTTATTTTTAAAACATTTTAAACGGCAGGGCCCGCATGTCAGTGACACGGGTTGCCCAGTCAGCAGAGCTGACTGGTCAACGGACCCCACTGGGGCCTAGTGGCAGTGGTGCTGGGGGCGGGCCCTAGCTGGCCACGTCGGCGACGACCGGAGCCTTGCCGGAATCGCGCCAGCGAGCTCATTTCACGGCGGCGCGGCCTCGGGTGCGATCGGAAATCGCGTACGGGGCACCAAATCGAGAGCCACAACGCGCGTTTGAACGGGCAGAGCGTCGCGCGTCGAATGGTACTCTTGGTTAGACCAGGGGGAGGCCGGAACATTACCGACGACGATGTTTGGCGGCGCCGGAGTTCGGGTGTGCACGGATTCGGAGCTGCGGTGCGTGCGCGAGCGATCTAGGCATCCCGGGGTGACCTACGGGGCCCCATGAGTGAGCTAGCGCGGTTGGGCGAGGCCGAAACGGCTCAGGAGCACGGGGACGATGGTAACGGCGGTGATCGGAGCACGGCTTCGCGGGCGAGCTAGCTAGGCATCGGCACGGCGTCGGGAGAGAAGGGGAGGAGGCGGAGGCTCACCGTGGGGGCACAAGGAGGTCCGGCGAGCAACGGGAGCGCGGAAGGAGGCCGGTGTCGACGGGGATCGACGGCGGTGGCCGTGGCGGGGAAGGAGCTAGGGGCGGTCGCTGTGGGGTTCTCCGGCTCGAACTGAAGCACGTGGCCGACGTAGACGAGGCAGAGGAAGCTCGGGGACACACCGGAATGACGAACGGCGGCCGGTGGTCACGCCTGCGACGAGGCACCGGCGGCGAGCCCGTTCGGGCGAGGGGGATTTGACAAGGCAGAGAGGGGGAGGGTGAGAGGGAGAGGCCAGGGGCGAGGGGGGGCTGCCCCTTATCCACCACGAGCGGGCGTGGGCGCGCTGTCGAGCTGCCGAGAGGGGGGGGGGGCAGTGCGCGGCGTGCGGCAGAGGCGACAACAGCGCAGGAGGAGCAGTGCGGAGGTGGGAGGCGACAGGCGGTGGGCTGGGCCGCGGTTGACTTAGGCCCAGCCGCTGCGAGCTTTTTCTTTTCTCTCTTTCCTTTTCTGTTTTTCCTTTTTAGTTTCTGTTCGTATTTTCTTTTCACACTTTTCCAATTTTGTAAAACATGAGTCTTGCCCTAATAGATTCAGTGCAATTTCTAGCACTGCTACAAAAGGTTTGGAGTCCAGATCTTTTCATTTGGATTTTAATTAAATGAATATGGATTAATTATTTCTGTTTTGGTTCTATTTTAGGTTGTTAGAGTCACTTAACCAATCCAATTAATGTTGAGCTTATTTTTATAGTTGCTTCTGGATTATTTTCAATATTATGAACATTTTAGTTCCTGGATTTGAACAACTTTTATTTTCACTTTAAGTTTGAATCTCCATTTGAATTGGGTTTTGGTACTAATGATGATTACTCACTGTTGATCATGATGACATGGCATTATAAAAAAGGTGATTACTGTAGCTAACCACTGGGGGTGTTACATTCTTCACATGATGTGTGCTATTCTTAGAATGTCATTTTATTTTGTTTTGCTTGCTGTTTTAATAAAATACTTAGATCTGAAAGTTTAAATAAGAGAGATCCCTCACTTAGCTACCCCTTTACTCAACTACTCGCTTGATCTTCACTTATATCTTTTTGGAGTAGTTTTTCATTTACTCTCGTGGTTCACTTATATCCTATGAGTAAATTGTTGAATGAATTGAATATCATGAAGTTGAAATTATATGTTCATATTATGCCTAGTAGTAACTTCACATTGGGTTTAGAAAGTGAAATCTTTTGAAGCTTGACAATCACAATATTGGTCATACAAGCAATTCATGAATGATTAGTAGAAGGAAGAGAACTTTCACATGCAAATATATTATCTTGGACATCTTCTATGATTGTGAATACCCATTAATTATTTTCAAACTTGAGCAAATTAGTTGAAGTTGGACAAGGAAGACAACGTAATGAGTTATGGTTGTGTATATTTGCATAGAAGTTATATTGTCATGGATCCTCCAACATGTGGTGTTTGCCTAGGATCTTTTGCTAGCCAAAAATTCGTACTAAGTAGAGATACTACTTGTGCATCCAAAAAGCCTTAAACCCAGTTTCTTGCCATGAGTGTCCACCATACCTACCTATGGATTGAATAAGATCCTTCAAGTAAGTTGTCATCGGTGCATAAAGCAATAAAAATTGCTCCTAAATATGTTTGATCTTTTATTGTAAGGGAAAATTGAGCGTTGTACGAACTTGTGATGGCAAAGTAATAAAAGCGAAGGACTGCATAATAAATGTTGCTATCATAAGGGGCAATATAACATGACGTTCCTTTGCATTAAGAGCTTGGGCATCCAAAAATAAAAAGCGCATGACAACCTCTGCTTCCCTCTGCGACGGGCCTATCTTTTAATTTTTAGCATTTACTTTTATGCAAGAGTCAATAGTATGCATTCTCATTTCAACCTCAACTATTCTCTATGATATTTGATCATGATTTATTATTGTTGACAATTATCTCTATGATAAATGAGTTGGGAGGCGAAATCGCCTCCCAACTCATTTATCATAAAGATCTAGGCACATATACCCATTCTAATATATTTGATCATGATTTATTATTGTTGACAATTATCTCTATGATAAATGAGTTGGGAGGCGAAACATTAAGCCCCTATCTTTCTCTGTGTTCGATGGATGCCATTTGTTCTAAGAATATGCTTTGAGTATTAGCAATCATGGAAGACTATATGATGATTGAGTATGTGGAGCTCTTACTTAGACTCTATTGAATAAGTTGAATTGCAATTGTTTGGTGACTAAGAATATAGGTTGTTGAGTTTCAAGAGAATTCATTGTTGGAATCTTAACATGTGAATTGGTTGCTACTTTGTCATGATGAGTTTTATGAGAAAGAGTTACTGTTATGATGCTAGGAAAAGTGATTGAAATTATCATTGATCAAACTTATGCACTATGTTAGCATTCACACTTAATAAATTATTTCTTTTATCATTTACCTACTCGAGGACGAGTAGGAATTAAGCTTGGGGATGCTGATATGTCTCCAACGTATCTATAATTTATGAAGTATTCATGCCATGTTTACAACAATTTTATATGGTTTTGGTATGATTTGCATGGAACTAACCCGGACTGACGCTGTTTTCAGCAGAACTACTGTGGTGTTGTTTTTTGTGCAGAAATGAAAGTTCTCCAAATGAGCTGAAACTTTTTGACGATTTTTTTGGAACAAAAGAGACCCCCGAAGCTTCGTGGAAGGACCAGAAGGTGAAGGAGTAGGGCACAAGACACCGGGGCGCGCCAGGGGGCCCAGGCGCGCCCTGATGGGTTGTGCTCACCTCGAGGCCCATCTTCGCGTGAAACCGACGCCAAAAAATCCTATAAATAGATAAACCATCAAGGGTAACCCTAGATCAGAAGTTCCGCTGCCGCAGGCCTCTATAGCCACAGAAAACCAATCTAGACCCCGTTCCGGCACCCTGCCGGAGGGGGAAATCATCACCGGTGGCCATCTTCATCATCCCGACGGCCACCACGATGAGGAGGGAGTAGTCCACCCTCGGGGCTGAGGGTTTGTACCAGTAGCTATGTGTTTAATCTCTCTCTCTCTCTCGTGTTCTTGAGATGTCACGATCTTGATGTATCGCGGGCTTTGTTAATATAGTTGGATCACATGGTGTTTTCCCCTCTCTATCTTGTTGTGAATTGAGTTTTCCCTTTGAGATTTTGTTTTATCGGATTGAATACTTTTATGGATTTGAGAACACTTGACGTATGTCTTGCATATGAATACCCATGGTGACAATGGGGTATTATATTGATTCACTTGAGATATGTTTTGGTACTCAACTCGCGGATTCCCGAGGTGACATTGGGGTAATCTATGCATAGGGGTTGATGCACGTTCTCGTCTTTTGTTTCTCCGGTAGAAATATTGGGGCACTCTTTGAGGTTCTTTGTGTTGGATTGAGTATTATGAATCTGAATTTGCTTTGGTGTTATTTTAGTACGAACTCTTGATAGATCGATCGGAAATAATAACTTAGTGTTATTTTAGTACGAACTCTTGATAGATCGATCAAAAAGAATAACTTGGTGTTATTTTAGTACGAACTCTTGGATAGATCGATCGGAAAGAATAGCTACAAACAATTTCTTCTTATGTTCTCTGCTAGATAAGAACTTTGGAGTGATTCTTCATCGCACGTTGAGGGATGCTTATGTGATCCAATTAGATTAGCATTGTTGAGAGATTGAACTAGCGA
The DNA here is from genome assembly GCA_011799875.1 of Thinopyrum elongatum. NCBI lineage: Eukaryota > Viridiplantae > Streptophyta > Magnoliopsida > Poales > Poaceae > Thinopyrum > Thinopyrum elongatum. The sequence goes on from CM022299.1 coordinate 412,296,968, forward strand.
AAGTACAGACCCTAGGCCTCATTTTCAAGCATTGCAATACCGTTTGTGCTCCGTTTTATCAATTGCTACCTTGCTGTTTTTTATTGTTCCTATTACAAAAATCAATATCTACTATCATTACTACACTTGTATCACCATCTCTTCGCCGAACTAGTGCACCTATACAAATTACCATTGTATTTGGTGTGTTGGGGACACAAGAGTCTTTTTATTATTTGGTTGCAGGGTTGTTTGAGAGAGACCATCTTCATCCTATGCCTCCCATGGATTGATAAACCTTAGGTCATCCACTTGAGGGAAATTTGCTACTGTCCTACAAAACTCTGCGCTTGAAGGCCCAACACGAGTCTACAAGAACAAGTTGTGTAGTAGACATCACCCAGTACTTAGACTTTGAGGCCATGAAACGCCATAAGTTCCTTAAGGGCACAATAACTAATTATACTTACAACTTGAGGTTCAATAAAAATCTCATTGTACCTGTTGTTTTGCCTGCGCCTGCTCTCTTTGATTATCACAGCAAAAGAAGATATTACGTTCTCGAGAGCGAGGCCCACGAGTACAACGCGGCGGTCGAGGCTGCCAGACGGACTGAGGAGGCCGGGCCAAGGGCCTCGTGAGCTATCACTCTGACTACTATCCAGGCCGCGACTGGTGATTACAAAGCTAGGCCAAAAGCCTAAGCTTGGGGGAGTACGTATTTCCACCGCATTATTTTCATGTTCACACATTTCATTCTAGTTGTCGGTGTCCATACTTTTTCATTGTATTATCCATGCTAGATTTATTTTCTCGCTTTCTTCTTGTATGTTTGAAAAACTTTGAGAAAATCAAAAATATTTCTCGCTTCATTTCGGTTTTTATTTCTAGTTTAAATTAGTTGTAGTATTAAAAGAAAACCCAAAAAGATTTCTCGATTCTTATTTTGCTTGTTGGGAGCTTTCCCGTGTAAATAGTTTTTCTCGTTTTTGTTTTTCCTTCTTTAATTTGCTTTCTTCAAGAAAAACTAAAAACTCCAAAAATATTTCAGTGTGTTTCTCTAAAATTCTTTTCTTTTTATTGAGTCGTACCAAGGATAAGACCACGATGAAAATGTTGAGTGGCTCTCATATGCATTACTGTTGATCTAAGAAAGAGCCCAAATTACCTTCTCTTCTCCTTTTGAATAAAATGCTTGCAGATTCTAGCTTAGTCCACGGCATTCTCGCACTATTATTATTATCATATCATTCGGTTGTGCAAGTGAAAGGCAATAATGACGATCCTTGATGAAGTGATTGTGGCAGAGAGAAGCGGGTATGAACTCAATATGTTTAACTTGGTATCCTTGATTCAAAATATTATGATCAAAGATGTTTGCATTGACAATTAGAGACTATAGTTGCTCATGCCATGCTTAAGTAACTAGGAGTGGATAATGATTTATCTTGGATGTCAACATGCATTAAAATGGTTGTCATGTAGTATGATGATATGGTATCCTCCTCTGAATATTTCAAGTGGCTTGACTTGGCACATGTTCACGCATGTAGTTGAATCAAAGCCAACATAACATCTACGATATTTATGTTCATGGTGTTTATATCCTACTCATGCTAGTTTTCAATGTTGATTATTCATAATGCATGTTCATGACCGTTTTCGCTCTCTAGTTGGCCTCTTCTCAACCTATTTGCTAGCCTTCACCTGTACTAAGCAGAAATACTACTTGTGCATCAAAATCCTGAAACCAAAGTTATTACAAATGAGTCCACTATACCTACCTATATGCGGTATTACCATGCCGTTCCAAGTAAATTTACATGTGCCACCTCTAAAATTTGAAATGAACTTCTGTTTTGTGTGCCTGGACCACTCATGGAGTGATAGGGGGTGGTCAGTATCTTCGATGCTAAGCGGGTTATTCTCATGACGAGTGTTTATTCACTCGTCCTTGCACGAGATGGGCCGGTAATAGGGATGCCCAGTCCCGAAATCAAAAAAATTGCAAATAATTATACAAAACTCCCCCAGGACTGTTGTTGGTATGGACGGTACCCGTGGATTCGGCTAGACGTGGATTGTGTTTGTTGGTGGACGGGGAGTAAACCTTTACTTTTACCGCTTGGGAACCATCGCTAATGTGTTTAGCATGGAAGATATTGATAACTCTTGGTCGTAACGTTGACAGGAAGGGTGCACCTCCCAAAATTATATTTATCTCTGATTTAAGCTTTGAACTCTGGCACCTTTGTAAATCACTGCTTCCCTCTGCGAAGGGACTATCTATTTAATTTTATGTTGAGTCATCACCTTCTCAAACAAGCGCCATACCTGAGAGAACTATTCTTATCCTCATGCATTGTGTATAGTTAATGTTGAATGCATCATGACTGGATCTTTTCTACCATGAATTGCAATGTTTAGTCGCTGCTTGAACTTTGGAGGTGCTCTGCATTTATGTTTTGTGGTCTCAGAAAGGTCTAGCGAGATACCTCTGTTGTCATATTATATCATGATTGTTTTGACAAAGTGTTGGCATTTGAGATATCTTATTATTGCTTGCTAGTTGATTATGCTAATGATATGAGTTAATATAATTTTTAAGAGTTATTGTTGACATGGTTAGTCATGATCTTTGCTGAAAACTTGGGTGCTACTTAATCATATATGTAAACAAGAACAAAAGAGTTCGTAAAATTTTTCTTTATCACTTTCAGTTTGTCAACTAAATTGCTTGAGGAGAAGCAATGGGTTAAGCTTGAGGGAGTTGATACGTATCCATCGTATCTAATTTTCCTAACTTTTTTGCTCTTGTTTTGGACTCTAATTTGCATGATTTGAATGAAACTAACCCAGACTGACGCTGTTTTCCGCAGAACTACCATGGTGTTGTTTTTGTGCAGAAATAAAAGTTCTCGGAATTGGACAAAACTTTTTGGAGAATTATTTTAGAATAAATAAAAAATATGGGAACCAAGGCCCATCGGAGGGGGTGCCCTGGCTGCCCACAAGACACTAGGGCGCACCACCCCCTGGCGCGCCCTGGTGGGTGGTGGGGCCCTCGGGGCTCCGCTGACCCTAATTCCAACTCTATAAATTCCTATTTTCGGAGAAAAAAGGAGAGGAAGTTTCATCATGTTTCACGATACGAAGCTGCCGCCACCTCCTGCTCTTCATCGGGAGGCCAGATCTGGAGCCCGTTCAGGGCTTCGGAGAGGGGAATCTTCGGTCTTCGCCATCACCAACTCTCCTTCATCACCAATTCCATGATGCTCCCCACCGGGAGTGAGTAATTCCTCCGTAGGCTCACTGGTCAGTGAGGAGTTAGATGAGATTCATCATGTAATCGAGTTAGTTTTGTTAGGGCTTGATCCCTAGTATCCACTATGTTCTAAGATTGATGTTGCTATGACTTTGCTATGCTTAATGCTTGTCACTAGGGCCTGAGTGCCATGATTTCAGATCTGAACCGTTTTTGTTTTCACCATTTTATCTATGTTCTAGATCCAATCTTGCAAGTCATATGCACCTATTACGTGTTATGATCCGTAAACCCCAGGGTGACAGTAATTGGGATACTTTCCGGTGATGACCGTAGTTTGAGGAGTTCATGTATTCACTATGTGCTAATGCTTTGTTCCGGTCCTCTTTTAAAAGGAGGCTTTAATATCCCTTAGTTTCTTTCTGGACCCCACTGCCATGGTAGGGTAGGACAAAAGATGTCATGCAAGTTCTTTTCCATAAGCACGTATGACTATTTACGGAATACATGCCTATATTATATTTATGAACTGGAGCTAGTTCCGTGTCGCCCTAGGTTATGACTGTTATATGATGAATATCATCCAACGAATTCACTGATCCAATGCCTACGAGTTTTCCACATATTGCTCTTGCTAAGTTACTATTGCTATTGCTACTATTACAACTGCTACAAAATTGTTACTGCTATTACCGTTACCACTGCTATTGTTATTACTACTATCAAACTATCATATTACTGTGCTACTGATCACTTTGCTGCAGGTATTTAATCTCCAGGTGTGGTTGAATTAACAAATCAACTGCTAATACTTACAAATATTCTTTGGCTCCCCTTGTGTCAAATCTATAAATTTGGGTTGAATACTCTACCTTCGAAAACTGTTGCGATCCCCTATACTTGTGGGTTATCAGATAGCAAGAAGCTCCATAACATGAACAAGTTTTATTGGAAAGAAGATACGGATGTTGTTGATGACAACACACATTACCGAGGGGCAAGAATGGTACTTCTCATCATGAATTCGATTCACAACTTGAAAGAAGTCATAATATTGAGGATGATCACAACACATTTTGTCGAGAGATTTCAAGAGTATACAATTGAACAGCGACGACATCCAGCAAAAGAAATGGTGAAGCAAAAGGTTATCGGAACCACAGATAAGATGCAATCTCAGAATCAGACTTGCTTTCGCAGACCAAGATGATGTCGAAAACTCGACGTAAGCCTTGCTCACAGTCTGAAGAATTTGTGCACCAAAGGAGGGCGAGGTAGCATGGTTAAGGATAGTATGGTAAGGATGTAGCCGACAGACTAGGAGTGACAAGATTGGGTATTAAATCTCCCAGCAGCAAATTACTAGGAGTAATGAACCACAGTGTGAATCCGAGTCACTTGTCGGGCCTCTCGAGTGACGAACAACTCAAACCTGCGAAGTGACTAAAACGGTGAGGAGTATTATTCCAATAAGAATTCACAAGTGGTAGTGCAATGACACAATCCTCGAGATACAGGGGGCAATACTCGAGGGCAGATAAGAATAGAGGTATGACTGGTGAATTGATCCACGGAAGGCAAGTGCTTTAACTTGTCTAAGAAATGGGATCAAAGAAGAACAATCATGGTCGAAACCACGGTTGCAAAGGACCAAACCTAGATACAAGATGAACTTATAACAAGGGGATTATTATTATTACAAGAGGCTTCCATGATAAGTTCCACATCGGTTCCGTGGGCATGAACACAAAGTTCAAGGTCGACTCCCACTTCTCCAATACACAATTTCTCATTTACTACACTCTGTTAAAATGTTTTGAGTTTGAAAGTTTAACAGGTGGAATACTAGAAAGGTATGACCCATGAAGACTTTTGGGTTCACATGGATAGCAAAGGCATAGACACAACCCATAGGGACATTTTACGAATCTATACCACACACTTATAGAAGCAACATATTACATCTCAAAGCAGGATACAGACGACAAGAATTAAATGATACCACATTGCCAAAGGCATATGTAACAGGGGAAGAACTCACAAGATTTTGAATATGCGGAATGGTCGGATAATAACCCACCAAAGGTTCTAGCCGACCGCAAAGGATCTGATATGAGTATCGATACTCAATCAGAGGGAGAAACAATGCAAAGGCATTGGATTATAGAAACATCTGAATAATTTGATGTTTAAATACAAAAAAATTATGATTTGCAAAACGAAGGTCCAGAAGCAGACACTCTGATCAAGGGTGGATAAGTTGAATAGACTTGGGGGGTACAATCAATGACAATTTGATTCGCGAGAACCAGCTCATGTCCGGAGTGATGTTTGAGCCGAAAGGACGGATTCTAGTTTTGACTGATGATTGCGACCATTCACAAACATATCAAATCAAAGGCTCAAAATGACGATGACAAAGGAATACTAATGAATATTGCTAGATATATGGAGAGTAACCATAATGCAAGCAAACAAGTATCTGCAGAGCAATATGCTGCAGAGGATTTTTGAAAGATCAGATAACACTAAGAAGCATTTTGCGAGACACATGAACAACAGGGGTGAACGAATACCCGGTAAGTGTGAGGGACTATTAGTAGGTGTAATCATGCAGAAAGGAGCTGCAAAGCAGTGGGCAAAAAGGATCCTCAGAATATCAGAGGATATTTCGATGTATCTTGTAATAACAAGAACAATTGGGAATGAATGTATGAATGGTAAGTGTATGTAGTTATCCATAGGGACTTATCGGCGGTAGGGAATTGCAAAGATGATGAGCACAATGGTCTCGGGAAAACATCGAAGAGTATCTTCGGAATCTTCTGGTGAAGCAGACGATCATCTAAAATGAAGGACTCTCAGATAGGAAGTGGTTACGATAACCTAGAGTTAGAGTTAGTAAAATCATTTAACCCGAATAGAAGAGAGATCAGAATCCCAGAGTAAAGACCAGGAATAAAAGATCCTAATACCACCCATTTGTGATGTGGGCCCGTAAGCCACACAACAATGTTAGTAAGATAGTTTTTCAAAGACTAGACTCAATTTTGGCCAAGGAGTTGGAAAGGGGGCTACCTATAGGTAGTTGGCTCTGATACCAACTTGTGACGCCCCTGATTCAATCATACACTAATCATACACGCAAATGTGTACAATCAAGAACAAGGACTCACGGGAAGATATCACAACACAACTCTAGACATAAATTAAAGTCATACAAGCTTCATATTATAAGCGAGGGGCCTCGAGGGCTCGAATACAAACGAGTCAGCGGAAGCAGCAATATCTGAGTACAGACATAAGTTATACAAGTATGCCTTAAGAAGGCTAGCACAAAAACAACAATGATCGAAAAGGCAAGGTCTCCTGCCTGGGAGCCTCCTAACTACTCCTGGTCGTTGGTGGCCTCCATGTAGTAGTAGGCACCCTCGGGGTAGTAGTAGTGGTCGTCGATAGCGGCATCTGGCTCCCGGGATCCGTCATCTGATCACAACAATCGGGTATGGGGGAAAGGAGGTAGCAAAGCAAACGTGAGTACTCATCTGAAGTACTCGCAAGACTTACATCAGATCTATACTAAGTATGCATCAGTTTCAAAGGAATGGGGCTATATCTTTGGACCGAACTGCAGAAATGCCAGAATAGAGGGAAGGCCTAGTCTATCGAAGACTAGCATCTTCAAGCATCTTGCAGCATTTAGAAGAGTACAGAATAGCATTTTATAATTATCCAGCATGTTGTAGCATTAACGCCAGAGATCCTTTCTCGACTCCCTGCGAGAAAGCAATCCTGGAGCCATCATATCCATTTCATGCCGCAGCATCCAGTTCTAGTCGTATCGATCGGGATACAACTCCGAGCGTCCGTTACCGTGGACACGGCTATTCGAATAGATATACTTCCCTGCAGGGGTGCACCAACTTACCCAACATGCTCGATCAACTCCAGCCGGACACACCATTAGGTCATGACCGGCCTCGGCCGATCAAGACACCGTAGTCCTATCTAGGCTCAACAGAGAGGCCAGCATGCCGGTCTACATCCTAAGTGCGCAGGGTTCTTAGGCCCAACGGCTTTTGCACTCCTGCACGTTGCGTGAATGGCCGGGATCAGTCCTGGCAACCTCCTTATACAAGGCAGGTGCTTACGCGGGCCACCCGGGCGCGTGTCGCTCCATCGCTGATGTCCGAAGAGCTTTCGACTGATACATACGACGCAGAGTGCCCATACTTATTCCCGCATGGTGGTTAGTGCGAAAAGGCCAGAGGCCTACTCGGATCACATATCCAAATCATTAGTGTCTTGGGAGAGTGCGGTGACGAGCAGAGACTCATGATCATGTGACCCCGTCACCCCATCTCGTGGACTTACAATAAGGGCCCGGAATGCCCGGCCGTGCCACGTAGAAATCTCGTGGGTACCCTCCAGGTCAACCCGACTACACATCAACTCGCTGGTACCTCATGGTCAACCCGACTCGCAAGAGACTGTCGGGAACTCAGGTCCACCTCTACCGGGGTGGTACCGCCTGTCCCTCCAGTCCTACAGCAATAGTAACTCTCGCGGGTACCCCTCGGGTTCAACCCGACTTTAACATGGTCCTGGGGTTATAGTCAAAGTAATCGTGTGTCCATAACATCAAGGGGGAATCCGAGGAATCACCCTCGATGGATCCCACTTGATGTAACCGTCAAGGTGAACTTAGAGGAATCACCCTTGAGGGTTCACACCTGAGGTGTTGCACAATAGAGTCGTTATCGGAAGTGGTGAAGGAGGAATCACCCTCCGCAGGCCACGTCCGATTAGCTACACTACAGAGTTGTCATCAGGAGTGAGTTATGATAAGTCTCCATCGTATCTACTTTTCCAAACTCTTTAGCCCTTGTTTTGGACTCTAATTTGCATGATTTGAATGGAACTAACCCGGACTGACGCTGTTTTCAGCAGAATTGCCATGGTGTTATTTTTGTGCAGAAATCAAAGTTTTTGGATTGACTTGAAAATTTACAGAGAATTTTTGTGGAATGTATAAAAAATACTGGCAGAAAAAGATACCAGAGGGGGGCCACCCAGGAGCCACAAGCTCAGGGGGCGCCCACCTCCTAGGTCGCGCCTCCCAGGATTGTGGCCCCCTGGACCTCCTGCAACCCTAACTCCGACTCCATATATACCTATTCGCCAAGAAAAAAAATCAGAGAGAAGGATTCATCGCGTTTTACAATACGGAGCCGCTGCCACCTCCTGTTCTTCATCGGGAGGGTTAATCTGGAGTTCGTTCGGGGCTCCGGAGGGTGGAATCCATCGCTGTCGTCATCATCAACCTTCCTTCATCGCCAATTTCATGATGCTCACCGCCGGGAGTGAGTAATTCCTTCGTAGGCTTGCTAGACGGTGATGGGTTGGATGAGATTTATCATGTAATCGAGTTAGTTTTGTTAGGGCTTGATCCCTAGTATCCACTTTGTTCTGAGATTGATGTTGCTATGACTTTGCTATGCTTAATGCTTGTCACTAGGGCCCGAGTGCCATGATTTCAGATCTGAACCTATTATGTTTTCATGAATATATTTGTGTTCTTGATCCTATCTTGCAAGTTATACGCACCTATTACGAGTTATGATCCGCATACCCCAAGGTGACAATAATTGGGATTCTTTCCGGTGATTACCGTAGTTTGAGGAGTTCATGTATTCACTAAGTGCTAATGCTTTGTTCCGGTTCTCTATTAAAAGGAGGCATTAATATCCCTTAGTTTCCTTATGGACCCCGCTGCCACGGGTGGGTAGGAAAAAAGATGTCATGCAAGTTCTTTTCCATAAGCACGTATGACTATATACGGAATACATGCCTACATTACATTGATGAATTGGAGCTAGTTCTGTGTCGCCCTAGGTTATGACTGCTACATGATGAATATTATTCAACACAATTATCCATCGCTGATCCAATGCCTATGAGCTTTTCATATATTGATCTTTGCTAAGTTACTTTCGCCGTTGCTACGCTAGGGAAGTTTGGCATGAATGTCTTCAAGCACTCAACTTGAACGTTGCGAGGCCAACGACGGATGACAACTTTCTGGATTGGTGGTTGGGTGCCAGGAGGGTTTTCCGGAAAGAGTTCGAGCGTGGGTTCGACACTCTTGTGGTTGCGGTGACTTGGGCATTGTGGAAACATCGCAATGCGCGTGTCTTCAATAGAATGGCGCAACAGAAATCGCCACACCAATTGGTGGAGGCTATTCTAAGGGAGATCCAAGATTGGAGAGCGGCTGGTGTAGGAGTAGGCGGGTTGTCATGTTTTGTGAGAGAGTAGGCTTGTGTTAGGGCGTGGGGTGTAATTGGGTGTGGCCGAGGAGGGATGTTCGCATCCTCCTCAAGGCTTTTCTTGTAAACTTGTTGTTCTTTCTTCTATAAAGATTAGGTACGCCATTGGCGTACTCTCGAAAAAAAACTTTCGCCGTTGCTACTGTTACAATCACTACAAAATTGCTACTGTTACTATTGCCACTGTTACTGTTACTATCATACTACTTTGCTACTAAAAACTTTGCTGCAGATATTAAGTCTTTCAGGCGTGGTTGAATTGACAACTCAACTGCTAATACTTGTGAATATTCTTTGGCTCCCCTTGTGTCGAATCAATAAATTTGGGTTGAATACTCTACCCTCGAAAACTATTGCGATCCCCTATACTTTTGGGCTATCTAGACCTTTTTCTAGCGCCGTTGCCGGGGAGCATAGCTCTATTTGGTGAGCCACTTGGGATTTATATCTATTGATCACTATGAAGAATCTAAAGGATACCAGAACCAAGATCATTCCCTCTAAGACGAGGGGAGGTAAGGAACTGCCATCTAGCTCTGCACTTGATTCACCTTCTGTTTTGAGTAAGCTTGCGACACCACCACCTGCTATTAATCCTGATACGTCACAAGTAATTGATGATTCTACTTCTGCTATGAATTGTGTTTATTATTATGCTATTACTTTGCTTGATAAGGCTGTGCCACTGGGTGAATTTCTTGATGAACAACTTGCTAGAGCTAAAGAAAATGAGATGCTGAAACTGATGAGATTGCTGAAACTGATACCTTTGAAACACCTATTAGACCTAGCTATCCTAGATATGAATTGCCTGATATACTTGAGGGTTATGTTATGGATGGAGAGGTAGCTAGGGATTTTCTTGCTTGTAAGGATAGAGATGATCTTAAGAAATTACTAGTCAAGTTGAAAGAAAAATCTTTGAATGCTAGAATGAAGTATGATCCTAAGTTTGCTACTTCACCTATCTTTGTTACTGATAATATTATGAATTCTCTGTCGATCCTGAGTTGATTACTTTGGTTGAATCTTATCCTTTTCATGGTTATGAATCTGAAACTGTTGTGGCACATCTTACTAAACTGAATGATATAGCCACCCTATTCGCTCATGAGGAAAAAATTCACTACTAGTATATTCTTAAGTTGTTTCCTTTCTCGTTAAAGGGTGATGCTAATACATGGTATAATTCTCTTGCTCCTAGTTGTGTGCGTAGTCCCCAGGATATGATATATTACTTCTCTGAAAAATATTTTCCTGCTCATAAGAAACAAGCTGCTTTACAGGAAATATTTAACTTTGTGCAAATTGAAGAAGAGAGTCTCCCACAAGCTTGGGGGAGGCTTCTCCAATTACTTAATGCTTTCCCTGATCATCCTCTCAAGGAAAATGAAATACTTGATATCTTTTATAATGGACTAACCGATGCTTCTAGGGACCACCTAGATAGTTGTGCTGGTTGTGTTTTCAGGGAACGAACTGTTAAACAAGCTGAAGAATTATTGAATAATATATTGAGTAATGATAATGATTGGACTCTTCTCGAACCACCGCCTAAGCCAACTCTGAAGAAGAGAGGTATTCTGTTTCTTAGTCCTGAAGATATGCAAGAGGCAAAGAAATATATGAAAGAAAAAGGTATTAAAGCTGAAGATGTTAAGAATTTACCACCGATTGAAGAAATACATGGTCTTAATACCCTGACATAGGTAGTAGAGGTAAATTATCTCTATAGATTTGATGAAGGTGATATTCCTTATACTAAATCTGCTAGTCAGTGCTTGGACGAATTTGATAAGTTTATTGTTAAACAAGAAAACTTCAATGCATATGTTAGTAGACAATTGAAACGAAATGCTTATATGATTGAACGCTTGAGTAACTATATGTTTAGAACTGTTAATGATGTCAAGGGTGTGAGTAAACATGCATCCATGATAAAAACTCAAGTAGAACAAGTTCTCAAAGCACAAAATGATTTGCTTAATGAGATGAACAATAAGATGAATGATCATGCTGTTAGAGTTATAACTAGGGTGGTAAATGACTCAGGAACCTTTGTATCCTGAAGGTCATCCTAAGAGAATTGAGCAAGATTCTCAAATAATTAATACTAATGCACCTAGTCCTTCTAAAAAGAAAAAGAAAGATGATAGGACTTTGCATGCCTCTAGTGAACCTACTGTAGACACACCTGAGAATCCAAATGATATTTCTATCTCTGATGCTGAAACACAATCTGGTGATGAACATGAACCTAATAATAATGATAATGATGATGTTCATGTTGATGCTCAACCTAGTAATGATAATGAGGTTTAAATAGAACCTGCTATTGATCTTGATAGCCCACAACCTAAGAATAAAAGATATGATAAGAGAGACTTCATTGCTAGGAAACATGGTAAAGAAAGAGAACCATGGGTTCAAAAACCCATGCCTTTTCCTCCTAAAGCTTCAAAAAATAAAGATGATGAAGAATTTGAGCGCTTTGTTGAAGTGCTTAGACCTATCTTTTTGCGCCTTCATTTGACTGATATTCTGAAAATGTCCCCTTATGCTAAGTATATGAAAGATATTGTCACAAATAAAAGAAAGATACCGAAAGCTGAAATTTCCACCATGCTTGTGTAACACCATGGTTTTCCGTCTTGGATTTTTCCTTCTCGGGATTTGACTCCCGTCTTTTTCCTCGGTGTTATCGGATTTCTTTAGCTCTTGGGTATATGAAGATGGTCATTTAACCTTGCCGTCCCTATCCAACCAGAGATTCTCTCCAGTCCAACCTTGCCACCCAAGCTATTTTCTCCGGACTTTGCCATCGAAACCCTACCTTCCGAGTTATCGGAAGGGAAACCCTAATCTTTTCAGTTACAAAGGAACCCCAATTTCCTTTGATCTGCTGACTCCCAAACTTCTCCCAGTGATCATCCTTCATTTATCAACCCTGGATATGCAAAAATATTGCCAAGTCATTTGCAATATTTTTCATTTATAATTAATTCATTTTTCTGCCGGTTAAGGGAATTAAATCCAGGAAAATATCTATCCATCTCCAAAGTTCATAAAAACTTGTGGAAATATTCTTTGTGATCATATTGAGGTCTCACAAAAATATTGGCTATAACTAAATAAGGGAAATAACCTTTTCCTATTTAAAGCCAATATTGCATTTTAGGCCCTTTCTAAAGGAACTACCATTTTGGTAGCCAAGAAGAATCCCAAATAAATTGTGGAGCTTCTCCTATCCATATCTTCACCATTTCCATCAAGAACCCAAGTTCCATAGTTCAAATTTTGAGCATAACATCAATTTGCAAATTTTGTCCAGTTGGGCAAATTGCAAAGGAAGTGCTTGAACCCTTGAGCTATTTGAGCTGAAATTTTTCATGGTGATTAACCATGATAAATCACTCATGGAAACCAAAAATCAGCTCAATTCATTCATCCATATTCCCACAGCAATTTTCCTAAGTTCCTGCCCATTTAGAAGCACTGTGAAGGAAGTACCATTTTGGTGTACCCAAATGGTATGAAATTTTACCAGTTTCTTCATACTCCTTAATCATCACTTTCCACCAATTTTCATCTCATTTCATCAAGCCATTTGAGCACAACTTCAAATTCTAGTTTCTGGACCCACTTTTGGATTGTGAAGGAAGTGCTAGCTATATTGCTTCATTTGATCTGAAAATTTACCAGGATAGTCACCTTGGTAGATCACTACTGCATGCCAAGTTCCAGCTCCTTTCACTTAGTGATCTCTCCAGAAATATCTACAAACACCTTCATGTCAGGACATGTTTCTGGATATATCTCTCACCTCCCAACCTTCTAGTTGAATCCAGTCACTCCTGGGGTCTACTTGACCTTTGAGTCACACACCAGACAGGGTTTCGTGTCAAAGACATGGCCGTGGCACCATATGCATGTGGTGATCGCGTGGACAGCAGGTAGAAGTGGCGCTCCGCGTTCTGTCCTTGTCGGGCAGCTCGCTCAGGCCAGCTCCGGCATGTGCCAACGTGTCTAGTGGCTCCGCGACATCCACGTCGACCCCCTCTAGCAGCTTCCCCCTCCCCTTTCGTCCTCGTCGCGCCACGGCAACCGCCGCCGCGGCACTGCTCACCCGTGACCGTCGTCGTTTTCCTCCGGGTCCCTATTTCCCCTTGGCTCCTTCCTCCCCGAGCCGTCCCCTCCCTCTGGTGTAGTCAGGTCGACGCCGTGCACGACCAAAGCCACGTCGCCGGCGCACCAGTGCGTGGCTAAGGCCGCCACGGTGGCCGTGCCTATCTGCCCGCCGTGGCTTGGCTATAAATAGCCCTCCCCCGAGCCATTCGAGCACACCCACAGCCTCTCCTTCACCCTAGAACCCCGCCTCTCCACTCTACTGAGCTCGAGAAGCTCTCCTCACCGCACATGGCCGCCGCCTCTGGCCGCTCAAATTCGAGCACGTCCGAGCCCCTCCCCTCCCCATTTCTGCACCAGGGGAACCACCAAGACATGGCGAAGCCCTCCCGCACCTTCCCTTCTTCTCCCCGCCATCGTAGCGCCGAACCCATTGCCGCCCAAAACCGCCGCCCGCCACGGCCAGCGGCACACTCGCTCCCACCCTCCTCGAGGTCCGTGCACCCCGGGGATGGATGCGGCTTGCCCTCCCGAGCACGCCGGTAGGCCGAGCGCCGCGGGAGACGGCCGGAGTTGCCGACAAACCTCGCCGGAGTCTGCCTCTACTCCGGTCATGCACGGGCAGAAGGAAGACGAAGACGGTGACCCCTCCAGCTGGCCATGGACCCTAGCGGCCCCACCTGTCGACGACTAGGGGCCGGCCACGTCGGATTAAGTGGAGGCGCAATCCTCTGAATACATTTTCATTCAGAGAAAGCGTATTCTGCCCTTCTTCGGTCCGAAGTACATTTTCCCTGATAGAAGGCGTATTTCTCAGAAAGACGCGTTCGGTTTAAACAGTCAGGGACCTGTTGGTAAATATTTTTGCTACAAATTGGTCCCTGAACTTTAACCGTTCGTATCTTTTCAACCGTAACTCCAATTCAGGTGAAACCAACGCTCACGTCTTCAGTTCGTCGAACCCGTTTCGATGGTACCATTTTCATAATGTTTGCACATTCTAAAAATGACCATTTTGCCCTTGCCCTTCTATCAGCCCTCCGAGAGAGAATCCTTTCCGGCAAATCCTTCCGCGAGGTGATCGCACTTCTTCCGGAGTATTCTTTCACCCCCAGGCAAGCCGACCATCTGATATATGCCCTAAAGCATTACTCTATGTTATTCTTGCATGTTTAATTAATGATTATGCCTGTGATAGAAGTAATTAAACTTATGCTAGATTGCACTTACTATTTACATTACTTGCATTAGTTTGCTATGTGATAATTCAAAGTAATTTACTTAAAGGCATAGTTGCTACCACCTCAACTTGTTGTGATAAACAACCATGCTTGCTAAGTACCTACTAAAGTTAAACCTAGTCGGTTGATCCAGAGTCACCTGTCCGGACTTATCCGTGCAGCCACGTTTGCCGGTATGGGACGGCCTTGACTTGGTCTGATCGCGTGCTCTTTTACCGGTACCACCAAACAAGGAAGGTTATGCGCGCGTGCTGCCCTGGCCCGGTAGGCGGCGATAACCTTGTGAGCCCAGTTGAGTATTGTGTCGGTGTCCCCGTTTGGGATAGTTTAGTTTGGCCACGACGGTGGCAGGTGTCACGAGGTGACACAGGGGCCACCCAGGGCTTGACTCCGGGGGAGAATGATTACTGGTGGTACGGTGGAGGAGTCACGGGTTAGGCAGGTTTCGTTGGAGCAACACTGGTCCACCCGAATGGGATCACGAGGCTAGGTGCTCCATGGTGTGGGTAAAGTGCGCAACCTCTGCAGAGTGTAAGAATCTATTCGAATAGCCGCGTCCACGGTATTGGACAGTCCGTCCAGACCTCACTAGGTGGTCAACCGTAATAATGATAATAATGATGGAAGAACTCGTCTTATGATCGGAAGTACTCAGTGACTCATGAGTATTTCAAGGGTTGTGGGACAACCTGGAAGAGAGTAAGTTTATCAGACTTACAAAGGAGATGCATAGACATTGGATGGTGTCAGGAATATGATATGATAGCCATGGAATGGCTATGTAAGAGATTGTCAGATGACCGAAAGAGTTGGATTGGATCCTGAGATTGTTCGGAGTATGGATCACTTACTTGATATGCTTTACTTTACTGTATTTTACTTTAGTAGTTATTTTGTTGGATAAACCTGTTATGACTTGATGATTAATCTTGCTAGATAGGTATACTATGCCATGATAATTAATGTTGCTCTAATAACAAATGTATGCTTGAATGCCATGGATTGCTTTGCTTGGTGTATATGTTAGTTTGGTTTGCTTGCGAGTACATTCAAAAGTACTCAGCGGCCTTCAATGTGACCAGGTTCACATAAGGATCCGTCATCCGTCGACGAGGAGCCGGAGCGTTCGCGGGCTAGGAGAGTAACCCAGTCAGATCCCTGTGGATTGGAGACGCACGACCCTGCTGCCTTAGATAGATCTTTTCTGCTGCCATCACCCTTGTAAAATATCATATAAGACTTATATATCCATTAATAGAAATGCATGTGTTCTTGATACTTGTTGTAAACGCGCATGCCAGAGCGATTTCCTGGGCTGGTATGCGTGGTGACCGTCTGGCTACAGTGGTAATCAGGCGGGGCGCCACAGCTTGCTAATTATACATTTAAGGGTGGAATACCTAAGAAACTAGGAGATCCAGGAATACCAACTATACCATGCTCCATTAAAAGAAACTATGTTAAAACTTCTTTGTGTGATCTAGGAGTTGGTGTTAGTGTTATGCCTTTCTCTTTATATCGAAGACTTAATTTGAATAAGTTGAGACCAACTAAAATCTCTTTGCAAATGGCTGATAAATCAACTGCTATACCCATCGGTATTTGTGAGGATGTGCCTGTCGTAGTTGCAAATGTAACTATCTTAACGGACTTTGTTATTCTTGATATACCCGAGGACGAAAGTATGTCGATCATCCTTGGTAGACCCTTTTTGAATACCGCAGGGGCCGTTATTGATTGCAATAAGGGCAATGTCACTTTTCATGTCAATGTTAATGAACACATGGTACACTTTTCAAAGAAGCAACCTCAAGTGAATAGTATCAACTCTATTGGAAATATTTCAACGATTACTATTGGAGGTTTTGAATTCCCTATTCCTACTGTCAAAAAGAAATATGAAATTCTTATTGTTGGGGACATGCACATCCCCATTGAGGTAACCTAGTGCTATACGAAGATTCTCTGGTTTCATGTCATTCAGAAGAAGTTCGTTAATAAGACTTGATCAACCTTATTAATGGATTCCTTTTGACGGGCATGTGGTCGATGAATTTAGTAAACACAACTCTCTGTACCATGTTGGTTAAGGGGCTCATCAAGCCGTAATTCGGAGGAAACTCCGGAGGAGAAGCCCAAATACCATCTTCCACGTGCGGCGGAGGTTCGGCCGTGTGAGTAGCCGTGTGACACATTCTTGAAGGAGGTGAGAATTTATATTTCTTGGCGGACAATGCCGGCATCATCCCCTTCCTCCAAGATAAGTGCGACCAATATCTCCTACTCACTAATACCTTCGTGCAAAACTTTTGCTTTTATCCTAGGAAGGAACCACCCATGGTAGAATTTAACTTGTATGATGTGCCTAAGGAAATGACATTATATGATTTTTGCAATGTTTGCAAAATACCTTATGAGGGAAATCTCAGTGATCCACGCCCTAGAGACATGGATGATTTCATCTCTGAAACTACTATGGGGGAAGAGAGAGGAGTGTTGGAAGCGAGAGTGGCTAGTTTACATTTTTCCTGTTTTACGTTACTATGCATTATTTGTGGGGAGATGTTTGACAAGTCGTGGGGAAAGTGGAAATCTCAGTGCACCAGACCTTGCTATTTTGCACCATGCTTTATATGCTGATAGAACTTTTAGTCTGGGCTTCATGGTTGCTCGGCGGTTACACACAAACCGTTCGAAGGGTATTATTTACGGTGGTGTCTATGCCTCCCGCCTCGCTGCATATTTCGAGATTCCTATTAGACATGAGGAGGAGGAGGAGGAGATGCTGCTACCCACTAAATATTTAGATTATGCTAGTATCGTAGCGTATCACTTTATTAACAATCTATACCTACTAATAAAGCAAGGTGCGTTTCTCCGATTTTTTCATCCGTTCACCGACGTAAAGTCTTTTTTCTATCCGAGGTGGTACTACATTTTGGTGCATCTGTCTGCTAGAAAATAAAAAAACAATTTTCGTACATGGGCCGCGCGTGCTAGGGCCCGGCGAGGCCAGCCCACTTATTTATCTGCCCGGACAGCTGTCAAAGCATATTTGCCGCTCATAGCGTCAAATAGTGGGAGTTCGCACAGGACGCCCAAGATTGGGCCGACCCATTTACATTTTTCTGTGTTCTGTTTCTATTTTTTCCTGTTCTTTTCTGTTTTTCTTTATTGATTCTTTTTTCCTTCCAGTTTTAGATAATTTTCCCTTTTCTCTCAAATTAAAATCTGGAAAAAGTTGTTCAAAATTTCAATTTTCCCCATAAAATTTAATTTTTTTGTTCCTATCTTATAAAATGTTGAAAACTTTAATTTTTTGTTCCCATTCCAAAATGTGTTCAAAGTTAAAAAATGTTCCCATTTTTCAAAAAATATTTGTGTATTACAAAAAAATCAATATTTTCAAAATATTGAACATTAAGTCCTATCTACTAAAAACTTTGTTACAGACATTAAGTCTTTCAGGTGTGGTTGAATTGACAACTCAACTGCTAATACTTGCGAATATTCTTTGGCTCCCCTTGTGTCGAATCAATAAATTTGGGTTGAATACTCTACCCTCGAAAACTGTTGCGATCCCCTATACTTGTGGGTTATCACGTTACGAGGTATCACCCCCGGCACTCGATAGCAGCTCTGTAGTCATACAACTAAAGGGGGGTGAAGTGATGTGTCGGGCTCTAGACGTCAATCACGTTGATCGAGTCATCGGTCATAATGCGGGGGCAACAGAGACAAGGTGAGGGGTCATTGGTGGATCACTGACCAACCTATACTAAGCAGATAGGATAAATAGGTAAGGTACAAAAGCAGGTTACAAAAACAGGCTATGCATCAGAATAGGAGCAATCAATTACAGTAGCAAAATCTAATGCAAGCATGAGAGAGAATTTAATGGGCGATATATGAATGATCAAGGGGGTTTGCTTGCTTGGTTGCTTTGCTGAAAAGGGTGGGTCGTCAGGGGTGCAGTCGACGTGAGGAGCAGCGTCAGTCTCGTTGTCTACCTGAGAGAAGGGGGGAAGAAACAATAAATATAATGCAAACAGATGCATCACGATGCATGACATGACCAAAAGCAGTGCTAGGGGTGAACTAACGTAGTACTACACGTTGAAGACGGAGAGGGAAAACATCCGGAGGGGTTTTCCCAGCGTTTGACATTTTCCGGACAGATGAAAGAGAGGGGAAGGTTCCATGTTCAGCATGCTGGAGGCATGTGACACATGAACGGATAGCATATTGATACGTCTCCAACGTATATATATTTTTTGATTGTTCCATGCTATTATATTATCTGTTTTGGATGTTTTATATGCATTAATATGCGATTTTATATTATTTTTGGGACTAACTTATTATCCTAGAGCCCGGTGCCAGTTTTTGTTTTTTCCTTGTTTTTGAGTTTTACAGAAAAAGAATGCCAAACGGAATAAAACTTTCGCGATGATTTTTCTTGGACTAGAAGACACACGTAGGACTTGGGGAGGAAGGCAGAAGAGTCCCGAGGGCTCCACAAGCCCTCAGGGCGCGCCCTAGGGGGGGGGCGCCCCCTGGCTTGTGGGCCCCACGGGAGTCCTCCAACCCTAATCTTTGGCATATAAATTCAGAAATATTCCCAAACCACCAGAAGCGTCCACCAAAATACTTTTCCGCCGCCGTAACCTTCTGTTCCCGTGAGATCCCATCTTGGGGCCTTTTCCGGCATCCTGCCGGAGGGGGATTCGATCACGGAGGGCTTCTACATCAACTCTATTGCCCTTTCGATGAAGCGTGAGTAGTTTACCACAGACCTATGGGTCCATAGCTAGTAGCTAGATGGCTTCTTCTCTCTCTTTGATCCTCAATACCATGTTCTCCTCATTGTTCTTGGAGATCTATTCGATGTAATATTCTTTTGCAGTGTGTTTGTCGAGATCCGATGAATTGTGGATTTATGATCAGTTTATCTATGAATATTATTTGAATCTTCTCTGAATTCTTATATGCATGATTTGATATCTTTGTAGTTCTCTTCGAATTATAGGTTTGGTTTGGCCAACTAGATTGGTTCTTCTTGCAATGGGAGAGGTGCTTAGTTTTGGGTTCAATATTGCAGGGTCCTCACCCAGTGACAAAGTAGGGGTAGCGAGGCACTTATTGTATTGTTGCCATCAAGGGTAAAAAGATGGGGTTTTCATCATATTGCTTGAGTTTATCCCTCTACATCATGTCATATTACTTAAGGCGTTACTCCATTCTTATGAACTTAATACTCTAGATGCATGCTGGATAGCGGTCGATGTGTGGAGTAATAGTAGTAGATGCAGAATCATTTCGGTCTACTTGACATGGATGTGATGCCTATATTCATAATCATTGCCTTGGATATCATCATAACTTTGCGCTTTTCTATCAATTGCTCGACAGTAATTTGTTCACCCACCGTATTATTTGCCTTCAAGAGAGAAGCCTCTAGTGAAACCTATGGCCCCCGGGTCTATTTTCCATCATATATTTTCAGATCTATAAACCAAAAAACCTAAAAATACCTTGTTGCAATTTATTTACTTTTATTTTGTTCTACGTTTTAGCAAGCTTTTATATCTTACTCTATCAGATCTCACCTTTGCAAGTGTCCATGAAGGGATTGACAACCCCCTTATCGCGTTGGGTGCAAGTGTTTGATTGTTTGTGCAGGTGCATAGATTGGAGACTTGCGTGTATCTCCTACTGGATTGATACCTTGGTTCTTAACTGAGGGAAATACTTATCTCTACTTAGCTGCATCACCCTTTCCTCTTCAAGGGAAAAACCAACGCAAGCTCAAGAAGTAGCAGGAAGAATTTCTGGCGCCGTTGCCGGGGAGATCTACATCAAGCCTACCAAGTACCCACCATAAAATCTCATCTCTTGCATTACATTATTTGCCATTTGCCTCTCGTTTTCCTCTCCCCCACTTCTAAAATGATTTCAGAAAAACACAAAAAGATTTGCCTTTTTATTCGCCCTTCTTCCGTTCGTCTTTTCATTTGCTTTTTGTTTGCTCGTGTGCTAGATTGCTTGCTTTGTCACGATGTCTCAAGAAAATACCAAGTTGTGTGACTTTTCTAGTAATAATAATAATGATTTTATTAGTACTCCGATTGCTCCCGCCACTAGTGCGGAATCTTATGAAATTAATGCCGCTTTGCTGAATCTTGTTATGAAAGATCAATTTTCTGGCCTTCCTAGTGAAGATGCCGCATCCCATCTAAGTAATTTCGTTGAGTTGTGTGACATGCAAAATAAGAAATATGTGGATAATGATATTGTTAAATTGAAGCTATTTCCATTCTCACTACGAGATCGTGCTAAAACTTGGTTTTTATCTTTGCCTGAAAGTAGTATTGATTCATGGAATAAGTGTAAAGATGCTTTTATTTCCATGTATTTTCCTCCCGCTAAGATCATCTCCCTTAGGAATGATATAATGAATTTTAAGCAACTTGATCATGAACATGTTGCACAATCTTGGGAGAGGATGAAATTGATGATAAGAAATTGCCCTACTCATGGCTTAAGTTTATGGATGATCATACAATTTTTTATGCCGGATTGAGTTTTGCATCTAGAAATCTTTTAGATTCGGCCGCATGGAGGTACTTTTATGGAAATCACATTAAGATAAGCTACTAAACTCCTAGATAATATTATGGCTAATTACTCTCAATGGCATACCGAAAGATCTTCTACTAGTAAAAAAGTGCATGCGATTGAAGAAATTAATACTTTGAGTGGAAAGATGGATGAGCTTATGAAATTGTTTGCTAGTAAGAGTGCTCCTATTGATCCTAATGATATGCCTTTGTATACTTTGATTGAGAACAATAATGAATCTATGGATGTGAATTTTGTTGGTAGGAACAATTTTGGTAACAACACGTATAGAGGTAATTTCAACTCTAGGCCGTTTCCTAGTAATTCCTCTAATAATTATGGTAATTCCTACAACAATTCTTATGGAAATTATAATAAGATGCCCTCTGATCTTGAGAATAATATTAAAGAATTTATTAATTCGCAAAAAGTTTTCAATGCTATGGTTGAAGAAAAATTGCTCAAGATTGATGATTTGGCTAGGAACGTTGATAGAATTTCTCTTGAGATTGATTCTTTGAAAATTAGATCTATGTCACCCAAGCATGATATTAATGAATCTCTTAAAGCTATTAAAATTTCTATTGATGAGTGCAAAGAAAGAACCGCTAGGATGCGTGCTAAGCGAGATTGGTTTGTTAAAGCGTGTTCTTCAATTTCTTGTGATAATAATGATGAAGATCTTAAAGTGATTGGTGTGACTCCTATTGAATCTTTGTTTCCTAATATAAATCCTGATAAATATGGGACTGGAGATTAGTCAACTTTGGCTAGAAGGCGTCCCAATGATTCATAGTTTATAGATCTTAATGCAAAAATTGATAAAAGTGGGATTGGAGAGGTCAAAACTTCAAGTAGCGATGAGCCCACTCTTTTGGATTTCAAGGATTTTTATTATGATAATTGTTCTTTGATAGATTGTATTTCCTTGTTGCAATCCATGTTGAATTCTCCTCATGCTTATAATCAAAATAAAGTTTTTACTAAACATATCGTTGATGCTATGATGAAATCTTTTGAAGAAAAACTTGAGTTGGAAGTTTCTATCCCTAGAAAGCTTTATGATGAGTGGGAACCTACTATTAAGATTAAAATTAAAGATTATGAGTGCCATGCTTTGTGTGATTTGGGTGCTAGCTTTTCCACGATTCCAAAAACTTTATGTGATGTGTTAGGTTTCCGTGAATTTGATAATTGTTCTTTAAATTTGTATCTCGCGGTTTCCACTATTAAGAAACCTACGGGAAGAATTAATGATGTTCTTGTTGTTGCAAATAGGAATTATGTGCCCGTAGATTTCATTGTGCTTGATATAGATTGCAATCCTACATGTCCTATTATTCTTGGTAGACCTTTCCTTAGAAAGATTGGTGCAATTATTGATATGAAAGAAGGAGACATTAGATTTAAATTTCTGTTAAGGAAAGGCATGGAACACTTTCCAAGAAAGAAAGTTAAGTTGCCATATGAATCTATTATGAGAGCTACTTATATATTGCATACCAAAGATGACAATACCTAGATCTATGTTTTATGCCTAGCTAGGGGCGTTAAACAATAGCGCTTGTTGGGAGGCAACCCAATTTTATTTTTATGTTTTTGGTTTTTGGTTCTGTTTTTCAATAAATAAACATTATTACCTCTGTAGTAATTGTGTTTTGGTGTTTTAATTAGTTTTTGAGCCAAGTAAGACCTTTGGGATGGCTTACGGTGATAGTTGATTTGATCTTGCTGAAAAACAGAAACTTTTGTGTACAGTAAAATAATTTTTTAAATGCACTGGAGCGTGTAAAAACTCTGAATTTTTTACACAAGATTTATATACAAATTGCCTATGTTTTAGTATTTTTTAGAGTTTTTGGAGCTACATAAGTATGAGAACAATTCAGATCTTCGCAGACTGTTCTGTTTTTGACAGATTCTGTTTTCTATGTGTCGTTTGCTTATTTTGATGAATCTATGGGTAGTATCGGGGGGTATGAACCATGGAAAAGTTGGAATACAGTAGATATTACACCAACATAAATAAAGAATGAGTTCACAACAGTACCAAAAAGTGGTGATTTATTTTCTTATACTAACGGATCTCATGAGTTTTCTATTGAGTTTTGCGTTGTGAAGTTTTCAAGTTTTGGGTAAAGATATGATGGACTATGGAATAAGGAGTGGCAAGAGCCTAAGCTTGGGGATGCCCAAGGCACCCCAAGGTAATATTCAAGGAAAACCAAGCATCTAAGCTTGGGGATGCCCCGCATGGCATCCCCTCTTTCGTCTTCGTCTATCGGTAAATTTACTTGAGGCTATATTTTTATTCACCACATGATATGTGTTTTGCTTGGAGCGTCTTGTATTATTTGAGTCTTTGCTTTTTAGTTTGCCACAATCATCCTTGCTGTACACACCTTTTGAGAGGGACACACATGAATCATGAATTTATTAGAATACTCTATGTGCTTCACTTATATCTTTTGAGCTAGGCAATTTTGCTCTAGTGCTTCACTTATATCTTTTTAGAGCACGGCGGTGGATTTATTTTATAGAAATTATTGAACTCTCAAGCTTCACTTATATTATTTTGAGAGTCTTTCTAAACAGCATGGTAATTTGCTTAGGTTATGAATTTAGTCCTAATATGATGGGCATCCAAGAGGGATATAATAATGTCGGATTTAGGGCTCCGCAGAACCAAGAAGGTTCGAACTCTGGGGCATGTGCGAAGATCTCAACCTCTCAAGCCTAGAGCTCATCGCCCCACAGCCTAGTCTCGCCGAACTCGCGTGAACAAGGATGAAGATGAACACGACAGTTTACCCAGGTTCGGGCCACCTTGCGGTGTAATACCCTACTCCTGCTTTGTGGTGGATTGGCCTCACGAGGGGCTGAGGATGAACAAGTACAGAGGATGAACAACCTCACGAGGGCTCGGGGGTGAGAATGAGTTGACCCCTTCTATGGTGGTGGCTAACCTATATTTATAGTGGCCTTGGTCCTCTTCCCTCAAAACTTAGGCGGGAAGGGATACCACAACAACCGATTTGAAAGGGGACAAGTAGTACAGCTTATCCTGACAAAAGGTGGTCTTCTCCTGCAAAGCTTTCGGTCGTGACGCAGTGGTGGGCTCGGCGATGACCTCCGCCTTGCGAGCCTGTGGTCTTGGTCTTGTAGCACCATAATGGAAACCTTTGGGGGATTCCTCGGGAACCCACGCCTGTCCTTGCCTCCTTAGCACCAAAGAGGAAACTGCATCCTCTGTGCCCGCTGGCGCCCGCCTGGCCTTGGTCGTCATGGCTCACGTCATCGCAGCCTCGTGAGGCTGGGTACCTGCATAGAAATCTCCGCTCCTCGGGAGGCCACCTAGGGAGGCCGCTCCCTCGGGAGGTCTTGGTGTCATCCTCCTCGCGAGGCCTGGCCCCTCGCGAGGGTCTTGTCTTGGTGGTCTTGGAGATGGGCCATACCAGGCCATTGAGGAAGCCATGCCGTGGGCCGCAGGCAGGCAAGTCTGGGTACCCTGGTTCCCAGAATGCCGACAGTAGCCCCCAGGCCCAAGGCGCGCTCGGGCTGGCTTCAAGGCGAAGCCAAGGGGCAAGGGTGAAGCGCTGCGAGCCCCAATCGCCTGCGGGCCAGGCTGACGCGTGGCGCTTGACAGGACGCGGACGCCTTCCGCCTCCCCACGTCACCTCGGCAATTGTCCGAACTGACAAAAGGCTAGCTCGCACCACCAGGCCATCATTACTCCTCCTCACCTTGCTTCAGATCCCCTTTGCTCCTCCAAGGACCTCTCCAGATCCAATCGAGCTCGGCTCCCCCTTTTCCTTCTCCAACTTCGGCACCGACGACCTCATAGATGGCCCCCAAGAAGTCGAAGCCCGCGGCACAAGCCGCAAGCTCTCCTCCTTCTCCTGCGCCGGCACTCAACGCGTCCTCCATTACCGAGGAGGGGCACCTCGCCATTGTGCTCTTGTACACGGCGAGCGATGAGAACGAGTGGAAGGAGACCATGGTCCTGGCCAGCTCCGCCGAGCAGCGGACTCTGGCTCGGACGGTTTACCCCTTCTTCCTCCATAGCATCTTCGCGGGGCTCATCCCCCCTCTCTCTGAGTTCTTCACCGTCGTCCTCGACCACTACCAGATCCAGGCCCTGCATTTTCAACCCAACTCCATCCTCCTCCTGTCCATCTTTGCCTTATATTGCGAGGCATTCGTGGGCGTGAGGCCCTCCGTGCCACTCCTCCGGCACATCTTCTCCCTGCGGCTACACGATCTGACCCAGCGCTCTGGCTGCGTGTCCTTCGTCACAGTCCACAAGAACAACATGCTCATGAGGGCCGGGAAGAAGGTGGAAAGCTTCCGGCGCCGCTGGGTCTTCATGGACACCAAGGGCCTCAACGAGCGGCTGGAGCTGCCGACCGTGCTGCCCGAACGGCTCAAGAGGTGGAGCCACGAGAAGTTCTCCGACCCCCGGGCGGCGCCTATCCTGAGGAAGATGACCTCAGACATGGATGCCAGGGTGCTGACGGGGGGCATGCTCGTGAAGGAGTTCCTGACGCAGCGTCCTGCTCCGCTCCAATCGCATACGCGCCCCATGTGGGGGTTCAGGGCACGGCGGGCGACATCAGGCTGCACTCGGGGAGCTTGACGGGCGAGGAGCTGGACAAGGCCATGAACACCCAGCTCGAGGGTGAGCCAGGTGACCTTCCAGAGGCCTACGCTCTGCTGTACCGCCGTGCCGACAGGGAGGCGTTGGTCGCTACCATGCCCGTCTTCAATGAGTTGGGGCTCGCGTCGCCTGAGCGCCCCAACTCCCCGGTGCCGGTGTCCTCCGGCACCAGTTTTGGCGAAGAGGGCGAGGAGGACTCGGAGGCGATCGAGGACGACGTGGCGGAGATCTCTCCCCCGTCTCAGCGCGAGCTCCTCCGCAGCCTTGCAGACGACGACAACGACGCCGACGAGCCCCCGGCCGTGGAATCCCCATGCTCCACCGGGGTCCTCATGAGGTCAGAGGCCACTCCCCGGACCCTGCGGAGGTCAGGCCAGGTGACCCCGAAGAAGAGCGGGGCGGCACCCCTCCCGAGGGGCACCCCTCCGGCCGCCGGAGCTGATGCGCTCTTGTAGGTCGCGTCCCCTCAGGCTGACGCCTCCGCCTTGCCAGGTGGCGGTGCCGCTCCGGGGCCGGCCGAAGAGCGCCCCGCCAACTCCCCAAGCCCGACCAAGGTCGCGCCAAGGAAAAGCGGGGGTGTCCCAGCCCCGTCCAAGAAGGAGAAGAAGAGGACGTGGATTAATCCTGACGAGTAAGTATCTTACCTTGTTTCTGTTTATCATAGATCGGTACCATGCCCATAGTGCTCCCCTCCTGATGACCAGGATGAGCGTCGTGATGAAGAGGAGGAAGGAGGGAGCCGTGATGACTTCGGCACGGGTGGGAGAGGCCGTCTCGCGTCCCCTCGCGATGGAGCAGGCCCCCCAGGACGTGGTGATGCGGCCTCAGGAGGAGCCGGCTCCCGCGCGTCAACAAGCCGCAGAGCCGTCCGCCCTTGCCGTGCCCGAGGGGGGCTCAGAGCCTGCGGCACCCCAAGCCACCCTCGCCACCGCTTCCCTGGTGATGGTGCCAGCTAACGCACCGGTGCCGCCTCCTCCCCAAGCCCTTGCGCTGGCGGACTGCGGCCCTCTGATCAGGCCAGGCGCCCTGGACGAAGCCTACGCCGCGCTGGGTCAGCTCCATGCCGACCTCCAAGACGCGGACAGGTGCCTCGCGAGGGAGCGCCTGGGGCTTGTCTCAGGGTGGCTCCAGGCCGACACGTCTGCCAAGATGGCCTGGGGCCGGGCCTAGGTCGCCACCGCGGAAGGCAGGAAGGAGGTCGCCGAAGCCAAGGAGGCTCGTGACGCAGCGTTGGCCAACGCTGCGTCCACCGAGGAGCGCCGAGGCAGAGGCCAAGCTAAAGGCCCTCCAGGAAGAGCAAGCCACGCACGCCCAACGGCTCCAGCAACGGGAAGAGGACCTGAAGGCCCGTGAAGTGGAGTCCGCTGACCGCGACGCCAAGCTGACATAGGTGGCTGCCGACCAGGCCGCGGAGTGCGGCCGCCTAGCCATGCTGAAGAAGGAGATGGCTGATGCTCAGGCGTCCCACGCCCAACATGTCTCCGAGTCGGCAGCCCAGCTGGAGGCCAGGGAGAAGTCCCTTGCTGCTGCCGAGAAGAAGGCAGCCGCGGAACGCGGCGCCTTCCTCTCCCTTGAGCTCAAGGCACACGACGTGCTGCACTCCATCTGCAGGGGAGGGTACGAGGAGCCGCTGGCGACCCCCGAGGATGGCCTCGCGGGGCTCTTCCCCAAGCTTGCGGAGGCGCTCAAGGGTGCTGTCACCAAAGTGGACTCCATCTTGGAGGAGGAGTGCCGCTCGCTCTTCTCCGCAGCCGCGACGCGCGTCTTCGGCTAGCTCTTCCTTCAGGACCCTAGCTTTGACTTCAGCACGGTGATCTGTTCGATTGCTCCGGAGTCCCGTGCTGCTGCCGAGGAAGCCGTGAAGGATCACGTGGATGCGCTGCTGAAGAAGTTCCTCTGCGTCCCTAGTCCCGAGGCTCTGGCAGCGGAGGTTGGCGGCGGCGGTGATGATGGCGACAGCGACATTGATGATGGGCTTCCGACGACCAAGGCGAGCGGCGACGATGGCCAAGGCGGTGGTGGTGCTTCTTCCTAGTTTTATTCCTGCAACATTTACCATGCCTTGTGGAGGCGTAAGACTTCTGTTTGAATTTGCGGAACACTCGTGCTTGTAATAACTATTAGGGCTCTGCGATTTCCTTTTTGTGCCTGGTTTCCTTCTTGTTTGCTTTTGTGCTCTGTGTTAGCAGGGCCCAGCCCCGCGCATACCTTGACCGCCGTTGGGGCGTCCAGATTGCCAGGACGACACCAAGGGGTGAGGGGTTACGTGACTAGTGAGGCCCCTGAGTCGCGATGCTCAGGAGGTCCCCCTTGACATGCAAGCAGCCCTCATGAAGGAAGCGTAGGTTACGACGAGGTTAATCCGGAGCCCCCATACCTTTCCTCGCCAGCTTTTGCCTGGGAGGGTTGCGAGAAGACCAGGTACCCAGACCTGGTAGGGTGGTGTGTGCCAGCCTTGGCCTGGGCACAACCCCCGTGTCCCGCCCCCTCGCACGTACCTCCCGAGGGGAAAGCTGTGGGGTGTTACCGGGCGAAGAGCCGAGAGGCTGTCCTGAGGTTGGTGTGGCCACAAGGGCGCCCTCAGTTGTTTATCCACCAGCGCGGAGCATGGTGCTTCCAGTTTAGTGTGGGCACAACCGCTCCTTGGCCGTGTCGTCCGCCAGCGCGAAGCATGGGGCTTCCACTGGTGCGTGGGCATAGTCGCTCCTCGACCGTGTCGTCCGCCAGCGCGGTGCATGGGGCTTCCACTGGTGCGTGGGTGGGAGTTCCCTCCGGGGGAGACTCTGGGGCATGTACAACCCCGTTCGTACACGTGGCTAGCACGGCAAAACTGGAGGAGGTGTATCTGGGCACTCGTGAGCCAGCGCGGGACTCACGAGGCCCTACCTCAAGGCGGGTTGCGCCTGATTTTTGTGGCGCGGGGCGCACTTATGACACCTGTGGGGCAATGAGGGGGGGGGGGTCCTGCGCCGAATGCCCCTCTAGAAGTTATCGCATGAGAAGGCCGGACACCAATGACCCCAGGAGGTGATGTGAACGGGGCCGGCCCGCCAGACAGAGCTCAGCCATTGGTTTTATCGACGCTGCAGGGACGGACCCGAGCACAGACGCCGTGCCATGTCTTCTCATGCAACGATCCCACGGAAAAACACCCGGTGCACGGCTCCCGCCATGGCGAAGCGCCGAACTGCGGTCGTATGAACTGGGCTGCGCGCCCTTACTCGCCTACACGTGATTAGCTCATGCGAGAACAAGGCACCAAGGACCCCGGGAGGTGACGCGCATGGGAGCTGGCCCGCGGGACAGAGCTCGGTCGCTTGGATTTAACAACACTGCAGGGACGGACCCGAGCACAGACGCCATGCCAGTCCTTAATCATGAGGCGGTCGCGGGTGGGTTTGCAAGGGTGCAGCGACATCATGGTGACGAAGCACCGGACATGCAGTTGAAATACTTGGGAAATTCATAAAGGCAAGGCTAGTTCTGATACATGCGCAAAAATGATACAGCTACAGGGCCGGGCCCTAGCAGCCTGAGGATGATGCAGCCCGGGGGGCGCCCTCAATCTGAACAACCAAAAAAGTCACCTGGCACCATCGTTGTAGGAGAGTTGAGGTAGCTGAAGACACTTGCTGCAGAAGTTGCTCCTCACAAGCTGGGCGGCTCCTAAGGCCCGCCGGGCTCGCGAGGGTTCTGCACCTCCTCCGACAGGACTGCCTGGCGCCTGGCCTCGTGAGCCGCCATGGCACCCTGTGCGAAGTGCTGGTACAAGGTGGCCACATTCAACAGGCCAAACGGCATGCGGACGTAACTGCAGGGGTAGCCCCCACTCTGGCTGACATGAGACGGCCAGAAGAGGTCCTGCGAAGCAGCCCTGTTGAGGCCTGGTATGTTGACGCAGACGTGCAGCTCGCTGCCCACGTCAGGGGCTGCAGCTGCACTGGGAGTCCGTGCGAGGCGACACTCGCCGCGCATGGCCCTTGCCTCCTGAAGCTCCTTGATGGACTTGACGATGAACTCTCGCGCACCTGGCGCCTCACGCCGCGCGCCTTGCTCGCGGGGGCGCGCATCGCAGCACGCTTCCAAATGGTGCCCGAGCACCTCCCTCGTTGCTCTGGTCAGGTTAGAGGCTCTCCAGATGGGAGCCCCCAAGCCCGTCCTGAAGGAGGCATCGGGCGCGCCTTCCTATGCAGGAGGAAGGGGTGCCCCAGCGGAGGGCGCGGGGCCTGAGGTACCGTCGGCAGGTGCGCCAGCCCCCTGACGACTCTTGGGGAGGAGCTGCTTCTTCTTCTTGGGTGTGATCTCAAAAAACAGGACGGTGCCCTCGTCGTCTGGGTTGTCAGCCGCCGCGGCTTGGTAGGCGCGCTCGAGGGAGCACACCGCATCCTTCTCATTGCGGGCGACCGTGATGATGCCGCCACTTCCTGGCATCTTGAGTACATTGTACCCGTGGTGGGTTGCCGCCATGAACTTGGCGAGGGCCGGGTACCCGAGGATGGCCTTGTACGGGAGGCCGATATGGGCGACGTCAAAGTCGATGAGCTTAGTGTGGTAGTTGTTGCGGTTGCCAAAGGTGACGGGGAGGCGTATCTGCCCCAGGGGGATGGTGGAGCCGTCAGTCACTCTTGAGAAAGGCTTGGTCAGAAGAAGCTGATCATAGGGCACTTGGAGCGTCTCGAACGTCTCGACGGGGAGGACATTGAGCCCAGCGCCACCATCAATGAGGTTCTTGGTGATGAGGACATTGCTGATGGTGGGCGTGCAGAGCATGGGAAGCGCGCCTCCGGCGGCTGAGCACTTGAGGTGATCCTTGGAGTCGAAAGTGATGGCGCACTGTGACCACTTGAGGGGACGCGCGACCTCGAGCTTCGGGAGGGCCGCGTTCACCTCACGAGCGAACTGCTTGAAGATGCGTTGCGAGGCTGGGGCCTGCGCACCACCTAGGATGCAGGCGATAGCACGAGGTTCCTGGAAGCCCCCAGCCCCATCGTCCTGCCGGTTGTCGTCGTTCCTCCTTGGCGGCGGCGGAAGCGGAGGGAGGCCAGCATTGCCCTGAGGACGGGCCTCATGAGGCTGCTCACGCCAGAACCTGTCACGAGGCTCATCGCGCCAGTGGTCCTCATGAGGCTGGTCACGCCAGTCCTGACGGGGGTCGCGGTTGTCCCAGCACCCTCCGCCGCGGCCGTAACCCCGATCACCATGCTCGGGGCGGCGGCCAAGGCGCCCATCACGGAGGGCGCCGAGCTCTTGGCAGTCATTGGTGTTGTGGCTGTGTACGTTGTGGAAGATGCAGAATGGGCGATTGCCCCTGGAGGATTCACCGTGGTCACGTCCACGCTTCATCTCAGGTTCAGCCGCAAGTACGGCGGGACCCTTGCGCTTTGCCTCTTTAGCCTTGGCCTTCTTGTCCTTGGGGTCTGCCTCAAGAAGCTCCAGGAGGGAGAGGCGGCCTTCCTCGGCTCCTGCACATCTGTTCGCCAGGTTGAACATCTCTAGGGCCGAGCACAGGTCTTCGTTGATGGCGAGCTCCTCCTTCATCTCGACGTCCCGGACGCCTTTAGAGAACGCCGAGATGATGGCTTTGTCAGACGCCTTCAGGATCTTGAGACGGACGTTCGTGAAGCGTTGTATGTACTTGTGCAAGGTCTCGCCCGGCTGCTGCTTCACGTGCCGCAGGCCGCCCACTGCAGCAGCGCGGTCGCGAGTACCCTGGAAGTTGGTGATGAAACGCTCGCGAAGCTCATCCCAGGAGGAGATCGACCCCACCGGGAGGTTTAGGAGCCAGGAGCGCGCGCCATCCTTGAGGGCCATGGGGAACCAGTTCGCCATGACCTTGTCGTCGCCGTTCGCCGCTTCGATGCTCAGCGCGTAGAGCTAGAGGAATTCCGCGGGGTCGGGAGTGCCGTCGTAATGTGGAGGCAGATCCGGCTTGAACTTGCCGGGCCAGACGACGCGGCACAGCTCCGGGGTGAAAGCCCGGTAGCCTGCCATGCTCACAAGTGCGGGCCGCATGGGTGGAGCTTGGTCTTGACGCCCGCGCGATCCAACCTCCGGTGGCGCGCGGTCCTGGTGCTGGCGCTGTGGTGCCGGGAGCGCGTGCGCATCGGCTTGTAGGTGCTGGATCACCTGGCAGCTTGCTTCATCGCGCGTCGGCGCCCCGCGCGGCGGGTCGCGCTGGGGTGCGTAGCGCCTGGGCTCGGGGTTGGTTCCGCGCAGAGGAGGAGGAGGCACGCCGTGAGCCATGTCACCCGCCTGGGAAGCCGGGGGAAGGAGCGAGCAGGACGGCGCAGGGGCCTCGCCAGCAGCATTGACGAGCTCGGCGATGCGGCCAAGCCAGTCATTGGCCAGGCGGTAACACAGAGCTGCCGCGCCATGAGCAGCGCAGCCTGCGCGTTTGCGGGCCTGCGACGAGCATGGGAAGATGATGCCATGGCCGGAGTAGGTGACAGAGTTGCGGTGTAGCCATCACGCCGCATGGAAGGTGGCAGCGATGAATCCTGCTGCTCACGAGCAACAGGGTCAGTGGCAGCGTTAGCCACCGGGGAGGCAGAGCGGCGAGGAGCGCCGTTGCCCATGGGTGCCGTCTGGGCGACACGAGCGGCCCGGCGCTTGGCATGGACACGGCGAGCGTGGGCCATGGGAGCAACGGAACGGAGGCAAAGCGAACGGTGGAAGAAGGACTTCGACACGCCCCTACCTAGCGCGCCAAATGTCGGATTCAGGGCTCCGCAGACCCAAGAAGGTTCGAACTCTGGGGCGTGTGCGAAGATCTCAACCTCTCAAGCCTAGAGCCCGTCGCCCCACAGCCTAGTCTCGCCGAACTCGCATGAACAAGGACGAAGATGAATACAATAGTTTACCCGGGTTCGGGCCACCTTGCGGTGTAATACCCTACTCCTGCTTTGTGGTGGATTGGCTTCACGAGGGGCTGATGATGAACAAGTACAGAGGATGAACAACCTCGCGAGGGCTCGGGGTGAGAATGAGTCGACCCCTTCTATGGTGGTGGCTAACCTATATTTATAGTGGCCTTGGTCCTCTTCCCTTGAAACTTAGGCGGGAAGGGATACCACAACAGCTTATTTGAAAGGGGACAAGTAGTACAGCTTATCCTGACAAAAGGTGGTCTTCTCCTGCAAAAGCTTCCGGTCATGACGTAGTGGTGGGCTCAGCGATGACCTCCGCCTTGATGAGCCTGTGGTCTTGGTCTAGTAGCGCAAGAATGGAAACCTTTGGGGGATTCCTCGGGAACCCACGCCTGTCCTTGCCTCCTTAGCACCAAAGAGGAAACTGCCTCCTCTGCGCCCGCTGGCGCCCGCCTTGCCTTGGTCGTCATGGCTCACGTCATCGCAGCCTCGTGAGGCTGGGTACCTGCATAGAAATCTCCGCTCCTTGGGAGGCCGCCTGGGGAGGCCGCTCCCTCGGGAGGTCTTGGTGTCGTCCTCCTCGCGAGGCCTGGCCCCTAGCGAGGGTCTTGTCTTGGTTGTCTTGGAGATGGGCCGTACCAGGCCGTTGAGGAAGCCACGCCGTGGGCCGCAGGCAGGCAAGTCTGGGTACCCTGGTTCCCAGAACGCCGACAAATAAAAACTTTCATATAAAGAGCGTTGACTACTATGAGAAGTTTGATTCCTTATGATTGTTTTGAGATATAAAGATGGTGATATTAGAGTCATGCTAGTGAGTAATTGTGGATTGGTAGAAATACTTGTGTTAAAGTTTGTGATTCCCGAAGCATGCACGTATGGTGAACCGTTATGTGATGAAGTCGGAGCATGATTTATTTATTGATTGTCTTCCTTATGAGTGGCGGTCGGGGACGAGCGATGGGCTTTTCCAACCAATCTATCCCCCTAGGAGCATGCGTGTAGTACTTTGTTTCGATAGCTAATAAACTTTTGCAATAAGTATGTGAGTTCTTTATGACTAATGTTGAGTCCATGGATTATACGCACTCTCACCCTTCCACCATTGCTAGCCTCTCTAGTACCGCGCAACTTTCGCCGGTGCACTACACCCACCATATACCCTTCCTCAAAACAGCCACCATACCTACCTATTATGGTATTTCCATAGCCATTCTGAGATATATTGCCATGCAACTTCCACTGTTTCGTTTATTATGACACGCTCCATCATTGTCATATTGCTTTGCATGATCATGTAGTTGACATAGTATTTGTGGCAAGGCCACCATTCATATTTTTCATACATGTCTCTCTTGATCATTGCACATCCCGGTACACCGTCGGAGGTATTCATGTAGAGTCATATTTTTGTTCTAGAATCGAGTTGTAATTCTTGAGTTGTAAGTAAATAAAAGTGTGATGATCATCATTATTAGAGCATTGTCCCATGTGAGGAAAGGATGATGGAAGCTATGATTCCCTCACAAGTTGGGATGAGTCTCCGGAGTTTACAAAAAATAAAAGAGGCCAAAAGAAGCCCAAACAAAAAAAAGAAAAGAAAAAAAATGAGAGAAAAGAGAGAAGGGGCAATGCTACTATCCTTTTACCACACTTGTGCTTCAAAGAAGCACCATGATCTTCATTATAGAGAGTCTCCTATGTTGTCACTTTCATATACTAGTGGGAATTTTTCATTATAGAACTTGTCTTGTATATTCCAATGATGGGCTTCCTCAAATTGCCCTAGGTCTTCGTGAGCAAGCGAGTTGGATGCACACCCACTTAGTTTCTTTTTGAGCTCTCATAAACTTATAGCTCTAGTGCATCTGTTGCATGTCAATCCCTACTCACTCACATTGATATCTATTTATGGGCATCTCCATAGCCCGTTGGTACGCCTAGTTGATGTGAGACTATCTCCTTCTTTTTGTCTTCTCCACAACCACCATTTTCTATTCCACCTATAGTGCTATATCCATGGCTCACGCTCATGTATTGCGTGAAAGTTGAAAAAGTTTGAGAACATCAAAAGTATGAAACAATTTCTTGGCTTGTCATCGGGGTTGTGCATGATTTAATACTTTGTGTGAGGAACATGGAGGGATAACTTTCTTTGGCGATGTTATTTTGAGAAGACACGATTGATTTATTAGTATGCTTGAAGTATTATTGTTTTTATGTCAATATTAAACTTTTGTTTTGAATCTTATGGATCACAATATTCATGCCACAATAAATAAAATTACATGGATAAATATGTTAGGTAGCATTCCACATAAAAAAATTCTGTTTTTATCATTTACCTACTCGAGTACGAGCAGGAATTAAGCTTGGGGATGCTTGATACGTCTCCAACGTATCTATAATTTTTTATTGTTCCATGCTATTATATTATCTATTTTGGATGTTTTATATGCATTAATATGCTATTTTATATTATTTTTGGGACTAACTTATTAACCTAGAGCCCAGTGCCAGTTTATGTTTTTCCTTGTTTTTGAGTTTTACAGAAAAGGAATACCAAACGGAGTCCAAACGGAATAAAACTTTCGCGATGATTTTTCTTGAACTAGAAGACACACGTACGACTTGGAGAGGAAGGCAGAAGAGTCCCGAGGGCTCCACAAGCCCTCAAAGAGCACCCTAGGGGGGCGCCCCTCGCTTGTGGGCCCCACGGGAGTCCTCAAACCCTAATCTTTGGCCTATAAATTCAGAAATATTCCCAAACCACTAGAAACATCCACCAAAATATTTTTCCGCCGCCGTAACCTTCTGTTCCCGTGAGATCCCATCTTGGGGCCTTTTCTGGCATCCTGCAGGAGGGGGATTCAATCATGGAGGGCTTCTACATGAACTCTATTGCCCTTTTGTTGAAGCGTGAGTTGTTTACCACAGACCTGCGGGTCCATAGCTAGTAGCTAGATGGCTTCTTCTCTCTCTTTGATCCTCAATACCATGTTCTCCTCGTTGTTCTTGGAGATCTATCCGATGTAATATTCTTTTGCGGTGTGTTTGTCAAGATCCGATGAATTGTGGATTTATGATCAGTTTATCTATGAATATTATTTGAATCTTCTCTGAATTCTTATATGCATGATTTGATATCTTTGTATTTCTCTTCGAATTATTGGTTTGGTTTGGCCAACTAGATTGGTTCTTCTTGCAATGGGAGAGGTGCTTAGTTTTGGGTTCAACCTGGCAGTGTCCTCACCCAGTGACAAAGTAGGGGTAGCGAGGCACGTATTGTATTGTTGCCATCAAGGGTAAAAAGATGGGGTTTTCATCATATTGCTTGAGTTTATCCCTCTACATCATGTCATCTTACTTAAGGCGTTACTCCGTTCTTATGAACTTAATAGTCTAGATGCATGTTGGATAGCGGTCAATGTGTGGAGTAATAGTAGTAGATGAAGAATCATTTCGGTCTACTTGACAGGGACGTGATGCCTATATTCATAATCTTTGCCTTGGATATCATCATAACTTTGCGCTTTTCTATCAATTGCTCGACAGTAATTTGTTCACCCACCGTATTATTTGCCTTCAAGAGAGAAGTCTCTAGTGAAACCTATGGCCCCCGGGTCTATTTTCCATCATATATTTTCAGATCTATAAACCAAAAAAACCCAAAAATACCTTGCTGCAATTTATTTACTTTTATTTTGTTTTATGTTTTTAGTAAGCTTTTATATCTATCTCTATCAGATCTCACCTTTGCAAGTGACCGTGAAGGGATTGACAACCCCTTTATCGCGTTGGGTGCAAGTGTTTGATTGTTTGTGCAGGTGCATAGATTGGAGACTTGTGTGTATCTCCTACTGGATTGATACCTTGGTTCTTAACTGAGGAAAATACTTATCTCTACTTTGCTACATCACCCTTTCCTCTTCAAGGGAAAAACCAACGCAAGCTCAAGAGGTAGCACATATTCGGATTCGTTGGGTTTTCTGTGTAACTTTCATATATAAATTATTTTCATCCGAGTTACAGATTATTTAAATTAATTTTCAAAGTTTAAAACATTTTCTGAGATTACTATTATTTAAATTAAATCAAAAAAAGGAAAATATTGGATCAACATGATGTCAGGGTGACGTAAGCAGTCAACCCAGCCAGTCCAGGTCAAACCTGACGGTTGGGTCCCACCTATCATATACAGTGGGCTAATCAGAGTTTAAATTTAATCTAAATTAGTTCATTAAGCTACTAGGCCCACATGTTAGTGTGTAATTAGGTTATTTAAATTAGTTTAACTAATTCTGTTAATTAGTGGGGGTGGGCCCCGTCTGTCAGCAGCTGGGTGAGCACAGTCAGCACCTGTTGACTGGTCAACCCAGTCAACAGGGCCCCTGGGGCCATAGGACAGTAACCCGGGGTGGTGGCCTGGTCATGCCACATCAGCGGGCGGCTGTGGTTGCCGTCGTTCAGCCACCGGCGCCCAAGAAAACGGCCGAGGGCTCGGGTGGCCGTCGGGATTTCGCCATGGGAGGCCATTTGACGCGCAGAAGGCACGGTTCGGATGCGTGCTCGATGCCGTGTCGGATGGTGGTGGTGGCCGGAGCTGGGGCTGCTGGAAATGGCACTGGCGATGAGTTGTGGCAGCGTCGGCGTTCGGCCGTGGTTGGGCACGTTGCTAGAGGGCGCGGTTTTGGGCCCGGTCAGGTGCGTTCAAACGGACACGTCGGCGCGCGTTGAGTGGGGGCGATGGTGCAAGCTGCAGTGGCCGGGAGCGGTGCCGGCGATGAGTAGGGGCTGCAAAGTCATTCGGGAACTCGGCGAGGACGGAGCTACGAGGCACGGGAAGGGCAGAGGAGAGGGGGATCGACGCGGTTGCTCACCGTGGTCCTGTAGGTGTGCACGAGTGGGCTTGGGGGAGTCTCGGTGGAGCGGAACGACGATGACAGAGGTTGGCGACCAAGGTTGGGGGAAAATGGCGTCGACGTCTAGGCAGGGGCTCTGAGCTCGTCCGCGCAGGCGTAGACGACGTAGCCGAGCACGGGGAAGCTGCTGGACTAGTCGGAGGGGAGCGGGAACGACGCTCGCCACGGTGGTGGCAGACGGTGGCGACGCAAGCGCTCGGGCGATGGGGGATCTGGAGGAGGGGAGAGAGGGAGGAGAGCGAGCGAGTGGGCGAGGGGAACTAGAGGGAGGCGTTTAGGGTTAGGTTTGGTCGGGGCGGCCTTATCCTCCTCGTCATCGTCGGCAAGGTGGTGCGGTGGGGCACGACACTATCGCAACGCGATAGAAGGAACAGGAAGGGGGTGGAAGACGACAGGGGATGAGCTGGGCCTGTCCCTATGGCCTAAGGCCCAGGGGCAGGAGGGGGGCCTTTCCTTTATTTTATTTTATTTTGCTTTCCCGTTTTATTGTTTTCTGTTTTCCAAATTCTTTCAAACACAAAATAGTTTTATAAATTATAAAACTTACACCTAAAATAGTGTTACAAATTAGGCCACTGCCACATTAGGTTTAGCATTTAAATAGATTAGTTTAGTATACTTACAATTTTAAAAACAATTAAATTATTGTTTTAGCCACTGTTTTAATTAGTTTCGGGCATTTAAACACTTTATAAAAATGTTGGTTCACCACCAATATTATCCAATGATTATTTGCCACATGATGGACATTTTAGTTTTCATGTTTAAAGAAATATTATTTTGACTTTATTTTAAATTTGAAAATGGCTTTGATTTATTAAAGGGGCAATTTGGCTTAGTCAAACCTGATGACATGGCACCATTAGTGGGAGATTACTGTAGCTTGACACTGGGGGTGCTAGAGTCGCTCCGTGTGACGGAGTCAGATCGCTGGGCCCTCTCGGCAATACAACATCATGAATAGCTTGCAGGCATGTGACTAATGAGTTTAGTCACGGGGATCTTGTATTACGGAACGAGTAAAGAGACTTTCCAGTAACGAGATTGAAATAGGTATGGCGATACTGACGATCGAATCTCGGGCGAGTAACATATGGCCGGACAAAGGGAATTGTATACGGGATTACGCGAATCCTTGACATCGTGGTTCAAATCGATAAAGATCTTCCTTGAAGATGTGGGAGTCAATATGGGCATCCAGGCCCCGTTGTTGATTGTTGATCGGAGAGGAGTCTTGGTCATGTCTGCATGTTCTCGAACTCATAGGGTCACACACTTAACATTCGGTAATGCTATGGTAGTATTGAGATATTCATAGTGGTAAGTCTGAAGGTAGTTCGGAGTCCCAGATGGGATCGGGGACATCACGAGGATCTCTGGAATGATCCGGAGGTAAAAATTTATACATGGGAAGTCATATTCAGGGTTCCAAAAAATGTTCGGGATTTTTTGGTATTGTACTGGGAAGATTCTAGAAGGTTCCAGAGTGGGGCTCACCTACATGGGGGACCCACATGGACATCGGTAGTGGGGCAAGGCCCCACACCCCTCATCTAGGCGCACCAAGATGCCCCCTAAAAGTAATAAGATTTTATCCCAAAGGGATAAGATCAAGATCCCTAAAAAGGGGGAGATAGCGATCGGTGGGAAAGGAAAGGAGGGGATTTCGTTCCCCTTCCTTTGACCAAAGACCCTAGGGGCTTGGAGAGCAAGCAACCACCCCCCATGCCTATATAAAGGTGGGGAGGCGTAGGGAGCAGCAACCCTTCCACCCCTTGGCGCCTCTCCCTCCAGTTACTCCTCCTTCGCGTAGCGCTTGACGAAGCCCTGCCGGTGTTCCGCTACCACCACCACCACGACAATGACGTCGTGCTGGCCTAGATCCCATATACCTCTCCACCCTCCCTTGTTGTATCAAGAAGGCAGAGACATCACCGAGCCGTACGTGTGCACATCTTAGAGGTGTCGTCCGTTCGGCGCTAGATCGGATTGGATCGCGAAGGAAGTACAACTACGCGAACCATGATATCTAGATTGTTAACGCTTTCAGTCTACAAAGGTATGTAGACACTCCCCCTCTCGTTGCTAGCATCTCCATAGAATAGATCTTGGGTGTTTTGTAGGAATTTGTTTTGTTTTCCATGCAACGTTCCCCATTAGTGGTATCAGAGATAGGTCTATGTGTAGATGTTATGCATGAGTAGAACACAAATTAGTTGTGGGCATTGATGTTCAAATTGCTTACCTCTTTTGTTATTTTTGGATTTGGTGGTATTGTGGGTTGAAGCAGCCCGGACAAACTTTACTTGTCCACGCACAAGAGACCGGTTCCACGATTGACATGCAACATGTATTGCATAAAGTGGCTGGCGGGTGTCTGTCTCTCCCACTTTAGTTGAATCTGATTTGACAATGACGGTCCTTGTAGAAGATTAAAAGGCAACTTGTATATCACTGTTCTGGCTTTGCATAGCTAAGAATGCTTCTTATAGGTTGCCCTAGAAGCCACATAAAAATTGCAACAACAAAGTAGAGGACGTCTAACTTGTTTTTGTAGGGCATATGATGTGATGTGGTATGGCCATGATGTGATTTGATATATGTGATGTATGAGATGATCATGTTTTGTAATAAGTTCACGACTTGCATGTCGATGAGTACGACAACCGGTAGAAGCCATAGGGTTGTGTTAATTTATTGTATGACCTGCAAGTCAATCATTAAACACCATGTAATTGCTTTACTTTGTCGCTATGAGTTAGCAACAGTTGTAGAAGCAATAGTTGGTGGAGACAACCACATGATGACACCTCGGAGATGATGGAGATCATGGTGTCATGCCGGTGATGATGGAGACCATGTCGGTGCTTTGGAGATGGAGATCAAAAGCACAAGAAGATATTGGCCATATCATGTCACATATTGATTGCATGTGATGTTTATCCTTTATGCGTCTTATTTTTCTTAGAGAAACGGTAGCATTATAAGATGATCCCTCTAAGGGAGTCCCGGACTAAGGGGTCCCTGGACTGCCGGCCTAGTTCTCATGGGCCGGACAGGTGGGCCGTTCTTGATCCATCAATTGGAAGGCCGAGCTATGGCCACTCCGTGTTCTGGCAGGAAACCTCCGAAGCCTTGGCGTATCCTCAAAGTCAAGATACAAGAGTCGGCGTGTTTATCCCCTGATGGTAACCGACCATGTGTAACCCTAGGTACCCCTGCTATCTATATAAACCAGAGGGTTTAATCCGTAGAGGCTACACTGCTGCAGGATGGTGCTAACATGACACTACGATCAGAGACCCTTTGACAAAACTGTGTGCGATGCATTAATCGCAAACGGTGATGTAAAAAACCCGTCAAAAAAGATGCAAAACGTTTGCAATGGCGGAGCCATCAAACACGGTTCTGATTTTAGTTGCGTGTGCAATGCAGGGCACACGGTTAATCCAGAAGAACTATTTGCGATGATGCAGAACAACAGAAACGGGCAGCCAGATGAGGGTGTGTGCGATATACGGCATATAGTTCACTAGGATGAACTGTGTGTGATTAGGCAACACAATAGAAATGGTTCAACTGAACAAGATGTATGTGATACGCGGCAAACAGGTCCGTAATCAGAAATGTGTGAGAAGACCAATAATAACACAGACGATTGCTGCTAATAAGCTGTGTGATTTGCTCTGTCTACAGAAGAATAACATATATATATATATATATATATATATAACTGAAATAAACATCCAATTACATAAGTGACCATACAGATCATTCGCACACACGTCAATAAACAATTGTATGCATTCTAAACTGGGAGAAACGATCGTCTAGTCATCTACTTCTTGTGACGCTCCCGCCAATGCTCTATGGCTCGATCCCTCGTCTGGGGCAGGAAGAAGACACTCCCTCATGTCAACGATCCGCATGTACATCTCGTAGCTTGTGTACGCGTCCTTGGCCGCGTACTTGACGTGTTGTTCATCCAGTCTCTCATGCCAGACACTATGCCAGGCGTTCCTGTCCTTCTTTCTCTCATCCTTCATCTTCATGTAGTAGGGGTCGATGATGGTTGAGGCGAGGTCAACCAGGGAGTTCTTTTTGTTATTGTCGCTGCCCCAGACCTTGTAGTGGTCCTGGATGTTGACAAGATTTTTGCATTTCAAGCCCGAAACCTTGAGCGCTTTTAGATCGTTGGTGGTGTCCACCGTAGCAAAACTGTAGCCGGAGCTGTTGATAAACCTGGAGAAATGCTCGCAAGGCCTTGTGGCCAGGTGGTAGTGGTAGATGAGGATGTCATGTCGCACACACAACTGGGCGATGGAAACCTTCTGATCGTGCCCGGCACGACCGATGGTGTACTCGAGGTCGAAGCCGACCACTTGGTACTTGTCCTCGGCAAGCAACTGCTCCATAGTTTGGACGGAGCTCTCCACCGAGACCGGATCGTTCGTGTACACCACCGAGAGGGCCTTCCCCCTCACATGGGTGTCCACTACGTGATGCGTGGTGAACTGCCCGCCGTTGTCGTCGTCGGCCGCTGGGAGCGCCATTGGAGCCACGAGGAGCGCCATTGGAACCGCTGGATGTCCTCCCTGTATGTGTCATCGTGGGTGTGCTTATTGTGTCGTGTGGCACGAGAGATGAAGGTAAATGGCCGCAGGAATAAATGGGGGCTGGGCGGCTTGGATTCTCGACGCGTCCGCATGGCAGTTTTTGCAGCGGGTAACTGCATCGTCGCGCTGCGTCCGGCACAACCGCATGCACACGAACGTGCGTGATCATGCACCGGCCCCAAACACTAGCAGCGCGTGTGGAGGGATGATGGCAGAGTGCCCGGAGGGACGCGAGAGCAGAGCGCGCGCGGCGGGACACGAGCAAAGCGCGCCGCGGCCTCCTCAACCGCAAGCAACCACACGCATAGAGCAGTTGAACACGCAAGACATGGTCGTCTACAAGCCGGCCGACAGTTACGTCGCTGCGTAGAGAGTGGCCGTGTGCTACTACCGTCGTCTTGGTCTATTAGTCCCCTTTATATTATGTGCCATATTTTGACCTTAAATTTAACCAACAAAATGTTAATGCATGTTACAAAAATTATATAATTGGAAACTATGTTCAAATATGAATCCAACGATATAATCTTTGGCGACATGCATTCGTATTTTATTAGTTAAATCCTACTTATAAATCAGGACGGGGGTATAGTAGGAAATTAAATCGCAAATGTTTTTTTATTAACCGTATGTGT
Source organism: Thinopyrum elongatum (assembly GCA_011799875.1). NCBI lineage: Eukaryota > Viridiplantae > Streptophyta > Magnoliopsida > Poales > Poaceae > Thinopyrum > Thinopyrum elongatum. The sequence continues at coordinate 412,340,221 of CM022299.1, forward strand.
ACGTTTCCTTTAGTCCTCCTCTCGCATGTCTTGTCACCCCGCTGCCGCAGACGGCTTCGAGCGCAAGCTTGAGCAGTGCGCGGGGGCGTTCTTTTGGCCAAACGGTGGTGAGCCCATTCCCGCACAACCGCGCAGGTTCCCGCGCAAGCTTCCCGCCCGACTCGGTGAAATCCCCCAAAATCCGAATGCTTACCAGCCTACTATATAAACCCTCACGGCTGGCGAGTACTGCGTCGCATTTTCCCCTCCCTCCCTGTAGCTTATCTCATCTGCTTCTCCCACAATCGCCAATGGCACCGGTCCGTCATCATCGCTCAGCCACTTTGCCGCCATCAGAGGACAGCTCCAGCTGGGAGGCTACGCCGCGGCGGCGGCGCAGTCCCCGGCGTAGTGTAGTGCACGTGGCGTCCCTGTTGGGTGTGCGCGGAACACCCACCTCACACTCCGCCGCTGCTGCCCGTCGGCAGCTATTGCCGGCCGCCAGACCACCATCGAAAGCCAGGGCCATCGCCCGCTCCGCCGCCGCGGCCCGAAGGCGGGAGGTGGCCGTCGTGGCCGCCAGCCCACTGCCGGCCACCGTGGCCATCACCCACTCCGCCACCGCGGCCCGAGGGCGGGAGGTGGTGGTCGTGGCCGCCACCCCATCGTCGGCCGCCGTGGCCGCCAGCCCACCGTTGACCGCCGGGATCATCACCCGCTCCGCCACCGCCGCCCGAAGGCGGGAGGCGGAGGTGGAGGCCCGCACGTGTGTCAGTGACCTTGCGCGCTACATCGAGTTCCCGCGGGAGGAGGAGGAGCGCCTCGTCGAGCATGCAAAGAGCCTTACCGCAGCCGTGGCCGCAGCACACGCCGACACAGAGGCGAGGAATCAGGAGATCTACGAGCAGTCCCGCCGCTTCGAGAGGGGTCGTCTGGAGCGGCAGAGGGCGTTCGAGGTGAGTGTCGCTGAAGGTGCAGTAGCAGCAGGCACCGTATTGCAGTTGTCCAGCTCATCGGTAGGCTCCTCCTCCTGTTCCTCTTATTGAGCGCGCTCAGCAGAGGAGAGGCTGCCGGAAGTAGTACAAAGCCCCTCCGTAGTAGTATTTAGGGGCTATATTATTCAGTTCATCTGACTATAGATGTGGTGGAACTGTACAACGTACTTAAAATTAGCTAGTATATATAGTTGAACTAGCTATTTCAGTACGTGGTTGGCAACAATTGGGGAAAAGTTTGGTCGGTTCAGCTGTCGAGTTGAATTGTTTGTATAAGGAATGACTACTTAATCTATGAATGAAATCTATGCTTAATTACTGAATTTTAGTTGCAAAAATTAGATAGTGCTAGTGATTTTTAGCTGCATATTTTGAGAAATCGCAGTGTTACAAGGTTGACAAATGGCAATGTTACTAGATCAACAAATGTCAATCTTTCCAGTTTGACAAATGGCAATATACCCAATATGACAGATGCAAATCTTACCAAATTGTCTGTACGTGGTTGCACACGGGTCATCCGAAAAAACTGTTTGCGTTGAAGGGAGGTACAAATCTTGCTTGCTAGATTTTCTCTTGGCTTAGCGCCGAAGTCTCGCTTTGCATACCTTATTCATTCTGAACCATTTGCGTTGAAGAGATGCACAAATCCTGCGCGGCAAATTTTCCCTTGGCTTACTGCAGAAGACCATAGCTCTCACTTTGCATACAGGTGTTCTATCTAAAACATTTGCGATGAAGAGCTGCACAAATCCTGCTCGGCACATTTTCCCTTGGCTTACTGGGGAATCTGTCGGTTTACATACTGGTGTTCTATCTAAAATGTTTGCGATCAAGAGCTGCACAAATCCTGCTTAGCACATTTTCGCTAGGCTTCCTGGCGAAGCTGTCGGTTTGCATACGGGTGTTCTAACTAAAATGTTTGCGATGAGTGTTTTATATTTAAAAACCATATTAAACTACGGCTTGGGCGCCATTAATGGAGAGGATGCAAGCAAGGCGGGCGGCCATGGAAGTCAAAGGGCTCGCTTCCCAGTGAGCCTGCGCGGCGTACAGCTCGCACGCTTCCCGATGAGCCTACGCATTGGAGTACAACTCGAACGCCTCCCATTTAGTCAAGCACCTATCCGCAAGGCACCTCCTAGCCATTAAAAGAGTGAGGCGTGGCGTCATGTGAATGGTTAACAGAACGCACACGATTTAAATTATACAAAACGTTTGAGATGTTACAGTGGTAGCTATTTGTTTCAAAATGCCTTTCTTGGCTATTATTCGAGTGCGCCTTCTCTCAAAATGGACACAAAAAATAGCACAACATGTCAGGTGCCATTCCATGATAGCATGCCAAGTTTCATGAATTTTAGATGAGTTTTGGATTTACTAGAATTTAAAAACAAAGTACCTCAACGTTTTGCCGGCAATCAACAGTGCCCTAGTGTTTGAAATTCATTCCCATTTCTTGCATGGGACCTAAGCATGCACCCAAGGACACAGATTTAATTTTTCAACCAATTTATATGCACTGGAGCATGTGCATGTAGTTCAAATTTGAATTATGCACATAAAATGCCTAGAAAACCCTGTTAATGTATAAAAATGTCCAAACAAACCCCGAAAAATTCCAAAATTTAACACAACACTCCTGTTGTTCTATGTTGACACTAGAAAATCTTTGAAAGCAATAAGAGGCAACGGATATCGTTTCGTCCCCAAAGGTGGCACGTTCCCTACCGAAACCATCAGACTTGTTGTGAGAAGCTTATACCCAAACCTGCCCCAAATGGGACAAAATTTTTACCACGGCATGTTGATGCCGCTCCATGATAGCATGCCAAGTTTCATGAATTTTAGACGAGTTTTGGATTTACTAGAATTTAAAAACCATGTATCTCAATGTTTGCGGCCGAGTGACGGTGGCAGAGTGTTTGACATTCATTCCCATTTCTTGCATGGGACCTAAGCATGCAACCAAGGACACATATTTGAATTTCAACCAATTTATATGGAGTAGAGCATGTGCCTGTAGTTCAAATTTGAATTATGCACATAAATGCATTGAAAACTCAATTAATGTATAAAAATGTCCAAATGAACCCCAAAAAATTCCAAAATTTAACACAACACTCCTGTTGTTCTATGTTGACACTAGAGAAAAGATTGAAATCAAGAAGAGGCAACGGACATTGTTTCGTCCAGAAAGGTGAAACGTTCCCTACCGTAACCATGAGGCTTGTTGCGAGAAGCTCTGGTTTGTGAGAAGCTTATACCCCAACCTGCCCCAAATGGGACAATATTTTTACCACTGCATGTTGATGCCGTTCCATGATAGCATGTCAAGTTTCATGAATTTCAGATGAGTTTCCGATTTACTAGAATTTTAAAACCATGTATCCCAATGTTAGCGGGCGAGCGACGGTGGGAAAGGTGTTTGACATTCATTCCCATTTCTTGCATGGGACCTAAGGTTACAACCACGGACACACATTTGATTTTTCAACCCGTTTATATGCACTGGAGCATGTGCATGTAGTTCAAATTTGAATTATAAACATAAACGCATAGAAAACTCAGTTAATGTATAAAAATGTCGAAGCAAACCACAAAAAATCCCAAAAAATGACACAACACTCCTGTTGTTCTACATTGACACTAGAAATGTTTTGAAAGCAAGAAGAGGCAACAGATATTGTTTCGTCCACAAAGGTGACCCGTTTCCCTACTAGAACCATGAGGCTTCTTGTGAGAAGCTCTGGTTTGTGATAAGCTTATACCATAACCTACCCCAAATGGGACAATATTTTTTACCCCAGCATGTTGATGCCATTCCATGATAGCATGCCAAGGTTCATGAATTTCAGACGAGTTTTGGATTTACTAGAATTACAAAAGCAAGCACCTCAACGTTTGCCGGAGAGCCACGGTGCCATGGTGTTTGAAATTCATCCCCATTTCTTGCTTGGGTCATAAACATCAACCCATGGACACATGTATCATTTTACAAACCATTTTGGTGCACCGGAGCATGTGCATGTAGTTTAATTTTGAATTGTGCACCTGAAATGCCTAGAAAACCAAGTTAATGTATAAAAATGTCCAAACGAACCCTGAATAATTCCAATTATTTTGACGACACACCTATAGTTGCATGTTCACTGCAGATAAAAGTTCTAGCAATTCAAACACCATCCTTTGCAGCTGTGACCCCATTATGTAATTCAAATCAAGACAAAAAATCAAGTAGATCGCACACAGTTTATTATCACCAACCATGTGAGATGCAGAACAAAATATCTTGGAGCACCGTCAGAGTATAGTACGCATACGGCTTACGCGAGAAGGTGCGTCGGCTACAGTCCACAGCCGGCGTGTCAAGCACACTAGCTCGCTCCCGAAATATCATTTCACTGTTCAATCGTCGCCGGTGAAAGATGGGGATGTGGACCTTGTTGACATCAGATTTTGGCACGACATAAAAAGAAAATGAGATGGTTTCGAGTGAAAGGGTTTTCAGCGTGAAAAGTTTCACGTCGCCGAGTGGAACAACTTTGATGTTTAGGTTATCTTCGTCCAACCCCATCTTAGGGGCCGAAACTGTGCTCCGAGTGGCAGAATTTAGTGTTCCGAGTGCTTTTCGGCCGGTTACGCCTTTAAGATGACCTCGGATGAAGGAGCACTCTGCATGGATTGTCTTTGTCTCGTCGAGGTGATCGATTTTCATATATAAATCATCTCAATCCTAGTTCGTATGCAAAAGGTAGAGACAATACACTGCAGACTGAACCTAAACGGAAATATGGCGCGAGGTACCAAACACCCTGTCTGATGGGTCACGCGAGTTATTTGGCCATCAAGATGGCCTTGAATCGAAAAATCTTCAACACGAGAAAGCTTCGTCTCGTCGAGACGATCGATTTTCATATATAAATCGTTTCAATCCAAGGTCATATGCGACCTGGAGAGGCAAATCAAGATCAGGCTATATTTTCAGTCGAGAAATCCGAGTAAAAAGCTTGCCAGCAAAAGGAAACGCTTGCCGGCGTGGAAAGCTTGCCGGTGTGAAAGCTTACCGGGATGGAAATCTTGCCTGTGTGAAAGCTTGCCGGCGTGGAAAGCTTGCCGGCGCGAAAAGCTTACCGGCGTGGAAGCTTGCCGGTGTGAAAGCTTGCCGGGGTGAAACCTTGCCTGGGTGAAAGCTTGCCGGCGTGGAAGCTTGCCGGTGTGAAAGCTTGCCGGGTGGAAATCTTGCCGGTGTGAAAGCTTGTCGGGGTGAAAACCTTGCCGGTAAAGGTTGCCGGGGTGCAAACCTTGCCGGCGTGGAAAGCTTGCCGGGAAAAAAAAGCTTGCCGGGAAAGTGGAAGCTGTCAAAGTCAATCCGACCATAGTTAAAGATGGGCCCTAAAAGTCATAAATATGGCGTTAAAAGGAGAAGTGGCTCGCGTAGTATTATGCAGATCATCGAGGCAAACAAGTTTGATGTTGAACTCGACTCCATCCGAGTTAGTATGCGATTTCTACAGCCCACGCAAGAAGCGGGACAGAAGTATGGGACAGATTCAGGCTGAATCCGAGTTGGACTGAAACTAGAACTGTAGGACATGAATTGATGTAATTTTCTTGTAAGGAAAGCCTAGATGAATCCTTTACTTGTACGGGAAGTCCAGCCGCCTCTTATATATGTTAGGGGTAACGGCCGATTGAAACAACACACAATCGAGCAAATCAATATACTACTTTTTCAGTCTACGTTTTATCCCTCCATCGTTTTTCTCTCTCGTTCTTCGCTGTTCCTCGAGTTTGAGAGCTGCGAATCCCGAGGCTCTAGGGGTGAGCGAATCGACCTAGGGCAGCCCATAGCCGCCGCACTCCCTGACGGGGTCCATCCCGGGCGTGTGGGGTTTCGGGTCTCAAAAGCGCCGGCCGACTGTCTTGCGTATCATGCTGTCGGTCGGGTCTCCTTCGACATGAGCTGCGGTGCATCACCCTCAGCGTCGAGGGCATACGTGACATGTTCGTGTGTCAACACACTTTTTGGCGACTCCGCTGGGGACTGAAGATCAATCGTCATCATCCACCATGTCCGATCTTCCCAAGCCATCTGAGGTAGACGCCGATAACATCATTAAGCCCAGTCTTGATGAGATATCGGCTGATCATTGCCAAATCTATGAGGAGTACAAGAAGGCACGCGAAGAGAAGGATTTGCAGGAGTTCCTTGCAAAATTCAAGAAGGATCGCCAAGGCAACATCACTCCGATTGAAGAAATCAAGTTTCCTCCTCTTCAAGCCGAGCAGGTTAAACCCTCTGTAAGTACTACCTTTTCTCCTGAGCAGTGGGCTGAGATTGAGAGTCGTATTGCTGATGGTAACAATCTGGTCTATCAAACTTTCATAGAAAATACTAATGCTCAGAAGAATATATCTCAATCATCTAGTGGTAATGGTGGTGTAGCTGCTAGTGTGCAAAACCCTAATCTGGCTTTACCTATTTCATCGGCGCCTCCCATGCCGATGACTTATTATCCTACCCAAACAAATCAGATTGTGGCTGCACCAATTAATCCTATTATGAGCATGCTAGGTTCAGTGGCAACGCCGAACCAAACCCTACCTACAGGTACAACCAGTCGACCACTACCGAACTATGGTTTGGCATATATGCCACAGTTTCTACCTACAGCTAGTAGTCCTACTCCTCCTATGCCACAACAGCAAGCTTCATCGTCTACTACAGACGATGCCCTAGCTAATTTTAGAGAGGAGATGGCTAAGATGCTTCGAGAGAACTTTGGAGTTGAGTTGCCTCGGAATCGGATTTACCAAAAGCCGTACCCCAAGTACTTTGATGCCATCCAGTGCCCTCCAGGATATAAGATTCCAGATTTCGTTAAGTTTAATGGAGAAGGCACAAAAACCACATGGGAGCATGTTAGTCAATATTTAGCACAATTAGGTGAGGCAGGCTCGCTAAATGAATTGAAAGTGCGTTTGTTTCATTTATCATTAACTGGTACTGCATTTTCATGGTTTTCTTCTTTACCACATGGTTCCATTCGGGTTTGGTCGCAGCTAGAGCAGAAATTTCATGATCACTTTTATAGTGGCGACAATGAACTCAAGTTGTCACATCTAACATCGGTTAAACAGAAGCATGATGAATCGGTCTCCGATTACGTCAAGAGATTTAGAGAAACAAAAAACCGGTGTAATAGTTTGGTGATAACCGAGAGAGACTTGGCAGACCTAGTGTTGAATGGTTTGAGAACTCCCATTAGAGAAAAGCTAGAAGGCTATGAGTTCTTAAATATCAACCAAGTCTTACGAAGGGCTTTGGCTCACGAAAGCCAAAGCAAAGATCTCAAAGAAGTGCATAGATATAAAGTTGATCGTCCTAAGATGAACATGGTTGAATATGATAATGATCACTCGAACGATGAGGGTGATATCTATGCTACTGAATTTGTTTGGCCATCTAAGGCCAAACCCTTTACTTGCAATGATCTGAAACCGATTTCATAAGAATCATGATGAAGAGATGAAGTTTACTTTTAACATTGCCAAGTGTGATAAAATATTTGATGCTTTGCTGCAAGCCAAAATTATTAGAATATCTCATACTTTACCGCCGTTTGAAGAGCTGAAACGACGTGCTTATTGCAAGTATCATAATTCTTTTTCTCATGCTACTAACGATTGCAATGTTTTTCGACGACAGATACAATCGGCCATTAATGACAGACGATTGAACTTTTCTGAGATGCAAGTTGATAAATAGCCCTTTCCAATGAATACCATGGAGTTGGAGGGGAAGAAGCTACTCATTCGGCCGGAGGTAGCCGAATCTGCTAATAAAGCGAATGCCATTATTGGTCAGCATAGGAAAGATGAGGAGAGCGACAAGGTCTTGGGGAGAAAAGTCATGCTTGACAAGCAACCCGGTGGCAAGGAGATAATCAAGATCACCATCAAGAATCCTACACTCGGGGGGTAACCACAAGTGCAAGAGAACACTCATGTCAAATTTGTTAAGCCCAAGAGTCCAGAGGTTGGCAAGTGGAAGACGAATAAAGCTAAAGTGCAGCGCAAGAAAATCAAGCCAACTTTTGATATGTTGTTGTCCAAGTATGCCAGTCAAGCGGCCGGTTCTAGCTCTAACTGGTCATCAAATTTGAAGCGCTCAAGGTCACGCCCTCGGGAAGAATTTCAGCATCATGCAAGGCCATATGGGTCGTGGGCACCGGGACCATGGATGCACCCACCCCCCTATGTGCCATACTACATGGGAGACTTCAATGGAGGATGGTGGCAGCCCCCAATGGCCCCTTATGCTTTTCATCTGGGTTGGGCAGAACCAAGGAGGCCCGTTCATGAGAGACTTTCTTATCCCACACAAGGCCGTTTGAACAACGGTGTCTATCGGCCAATGCAAGATAATCAAAAAAGGGTTGGCAAGCAAGTGTGGTGTGCTAAATCACCAAGTGCAGAAATTTCAGAGCCTAGCAAGCAAAAGGAGAAGAATACTAGTGCTGAAACTATTATGATAGGCACTAAAGAATTGACAATCAAAGAGCCGATTATTGTTGAAAAACCGGCTGGTTCCAATAAAGATGTGGTTGTTGTCCAGCAAGGTCCCATGGCTAATGATCATGAAGCTAGCACAAGCAAGGCCAAGTCGAGGGATCCAAAATATACTCAGCCTAAGTGGTGTCCTTCCGGTCTGACCAAGGCACAAAAAAGGAGACTGCAGTGCATGAGGAGTCAAGAGATGGCAGAACAGAAGGCCGAGAAGCAAAGAGATAAATTGTTTAATGACATTTGGCCCATGGTACCTACAAAACAAATATGGATGCCTAAACAAATACAAGGTGCAGTGGCTTCTACATCTGTCACAGCAGCACCTACACCACCAAAGGAGGACGATGCCACCACTATTACATCGTCCGCAACACCTATTGATTCCACTTCGCTCGGACAGATTTCAGAATCGATGGACACACCCGAGGAGGAAGATGATATGTTGGACTATGAGCCTACACCGGTCCGCGAAGGTATGGATGTCAATATGGTGTATTACTTACCCACTGAATTTCGTGCTATAGATGAAGAAGGGGAAGTAGCTCAGCTAGATTTTGGTCCTAAAAATGCTATATTCGAGAAGGCAAAAGAACCGGTGACACACTTGAAGCCATTGTTCCTTAAATGTCATATTAATGGATCGCCGGTTGCTAGAATGCTTGTCATGGTGGTGCTGTGGTGAATCTTATGCCATATTCGGTCTTCAAAAAATTGGGTTTGCCTGATGAACAATTGATCAAGACCAATATGGTGCTTAATGGATTTGAAGGCAAAGAGAAAACCGAAGCCAAAGGTGTGATGTATGTGGAGCTTACAGTCGGAAGCAAAACTTTGGCTACATCATTCTTTGTCGCCGAGGTGCAAGGTAACTACAATGTGATATTAGGCCGCGATTGGGTTCATGCAAACCAATGTGTGCCATCTACTATGCACCAGTTTTTGATTCAATGGGTGGATGATGAAGTAGAGGTCATTCATGCGGATAATTCGGCTTGTGTTGCTTTGGCCGATGCATCGGTGGATTGGCAACATCCCAATGCTACTTGCTTGATGGGACGCGACTTGTCAGAATTTGATTTTCTTAGCGCCACAAAAGTGGTTTCGTGCCCATTTCTTTAAAGCTAGTTGGTGGTAATCGGCTCCAAGGTATGATGTATTTAAATGGATTCTAACTCAGATTGGTTGCAAAAGCGTCTTGTTGAATATCGGTCCAATGAGAATGATATGTATGAATCTATAGAGGAGTTAGATGATATGGATAAATTAGGACAAGGTTTTACATCGGCCGATCCATTAGAAGAGATAGACATAGGAGATGGTTCAATTCCTAGGCCGACATTTGTAAATGAAAATTTAAGAGCCGATCATAAAGCTAAGTTGATCGAGCTTTTGAAAGAATATGTTTGTTGCTTTGCATGGGAATATCATGAGATGCCAGGTTTAAGCCGAGAGCTAGTGGAGCATCGGTTGCCTATAAAGGCTGGTTTTAGACCATACAAGCAATCGGCCAGAAAGTTTAATCCAAAAACATATGACCGGATCAAGGAAGAGATCGGTCGTTTGCTTAAAGCTAATTTTATTAGACCTTGCAGGTATGCCGAGTGGATTTCTAACATTGTACCAGTAGAGAAGAAAGGCTCCGGCAAGTTGAGGGTGTGCATTGATTTCAGAGATTTGAATAGAGCTACACCTAAAGATGAGTATCCCATGCCAATAGCCGATATGCTTATTAATGATGCTTCTGGACATAAGTTCATTAGCTTTCTTGATGGTAATGCGGGGTATAACCAGATTTTTATGGCCGAAGAGGACATGTCCAAAATGGCTTTTTGATGTCCTGGTTTCCTTGGTTTATTTGAGTGGACAGTGATGACCTTTGGATTAAAAAATGTCGGTGCCATGTATCAAAGGGCTATGAATTTAATTTTTCATGATTTACTTGGCGTTATACTTGAAGTTTATATTGATGATATTGTTGTCAAATCGGATGCTTTCGAATCTCATCTAGCTGATTTGCGTTTAGCTTTTGAAAGAATGAAAAAATATGGACTGAAGATGAATCCTTTGAAGTGTGCATTCAGCGTGTCGGCTGGAAAGTTTTTGGGTTTCATTATTCATGAAGATGGCATAGAGATTGATCCCAAAAAGATAGAGGCCATACAGAAAGTGGAGGCTCCAACATGCAAGAGAGATATGCAAAAGTTCCTTGGCAAGGTCAATTATTTGAGAAGGTTCATAGCTAATCTGTCAGGGAAAGTTGATGCATTTACTCCTATCCTTCGGTTAAAGAACGATGTTGATTTCACTTGGGGGGCAAAACAGCAAGAAGCATTTGATATGATCAAGAACTATTTGTGCACTCCTCCGGTGATGAAAGCTCCCAAGCATAGGGAACCCTTTAAGCTTTACATTGCAGCAGAAGAAGGTGTTATTGGTGCTGTTTTGACTCAAGAAAGCGAAGGAAAAGAACATGCTATTACATATTTGAGCAGGCGTTTACTGGACGCCGAGACAAGGTATACATTTATTGAAAAACTATGCCTATGCTTATATTATGCTTGCACAAATATGAGACATTATTTAGTACCGAGTGCTTGCAAAGTAGCTTGTCAAACCGATGTCATTAAATACATGTTGCATAGGCAATTCTTAGTGGTAGAATTGGCAAGTGGGCTTATGCTTTGATTGAATATGATTTGGCTTATGAATCTCTAAAATCCATGAAAGGCCAAATCGTTGCTAATTTTATTGTTGAGCATCGGATTAATGACAAGAATGATGTTGATATAAACCTTGTTTCATTAGTACCTTGGAGATTATATTTTGATGGTTCAGTTTGTAGCAATGGCCAAGGTGTTGGTATTGTTTATATATCTCCTCACTACTGGAATCAGCTGCTTTGCCGTCTGCCATAGCAGACAGCAAAGGCATGCTTGGCGGACGGCAAAGGCTTTGCCGTCCGCTAGCAGACGGCAAACACTCCGGCTGAACTGATGCCGGTAAAGGCCGCTTTGCCGTCTGCTGGTGGACGGCAAAGACGGAAAGTTCTTTGCCGTCTGCTAGCAGACGGCAAAGCTTGTGGACGGCACAAAAAAGGTAACAGCCCCGTTAGGGGGCTAACGGCGCTCTTTGCCGTCTGCCAGCAGACAGCAAAGTGCCTATATTGCCCCATTTAATTCTGCTTTTTCTTTTATCAATTCATTTTCACAGAAAATCAAACACAGATATATATATATGACCAATATAGGATATCCAACACATATTACCAATAGTCATGAACACATATATATCCAACACATATCCAACACATGTTACCAATAGTAGCAAGTTTCATCCATACATATACATAGTTTCTTCAATATTACACAGTTTCATCCATAGGTAGCAAGTTTCACAAAGTCAAAACAAAAACTAAAGACAAGCACTAAAAGAGTAAATTAAAAACTTTATTAATAATTGGAATAGGTAATACAAAGTCATATTATAAAGAAACAGAAATGACCTAAAACTAAATATCTATTTTCCTAAAAACTATCTTATTACTAAGTTTTTTCTGGATCTTCTTCTTTTCTTCCAACCTGCATAACAAAAACACTAAGAAAGAGAGAATGGGTTAGGAGTAGAAATGTAGCATTCCACTTGGTGAAATGCAATGTTGTAGGAGCTATTCCTTGAAATCAAGACTATCTCAGTCAGGATTTCTAAATACCAAATGACCTTATTTCAGAAAAGCCAAATAGAGGAAAACCATTATCAAGAGCCAAATCAAAGAACCAGCCAAGAGCTAAGTCAGGAAGCCATCAACTGCCATATATCAAAGATCATTAACAGAAATAGCTCCAAAGGATTAAGCCCAACTAAAACTAGTGTTTAGAGCCAATGATTACACTCTACCACTACAGCCAACTTTTGTCCAGTGACAATGAGATATGTCACTGAGCAATTCAAAACAAAGCTCCAGGAGGAGATATGCATCAAACCAGCCGGCCAGACCAAGTCCCAAGCCCAATGAGACACCCAACAGCTTACTAGATAACTAGAAGACCTCAAGGTATACTTGAGGATTGTGTACTCAGCTAGCCTGGAGATGCCAGGGCTAGATCATCACAGCACTGGGATAGCCACATGTAAATTAAGCCTAAGAGAAGGGGGCTCAGACCAGCATCACTGCCCAAATCAGATGTAGTATCTGTCTTATGAGTAGAAAACTAGGAAGTAACAACCAAAACCAAGTATAGCATCTGTTCATAGGCTATTAGAAAGAGACCAATAGGAATAGCCAAACCAAGTGGTATCTGTTCATATCAGTATTAGAAGTAAAACAACTAAGAACAAGTGAGTATCTGTTCATGAGTAAAGTAGCTATAGCATAGAAGAAATAGCAGGGTAGCACCCCAAATGATTATCTGCTTTTGCAGAACACAGCACCACACTTGCACCTGGTATTTTTCTGCAATTAGGGCACTGCACCCACAAGCACAGTGGGCTAGTACCATTATAAACTGCTACTGCAAGTAATAGCAGCAGCAGCAAATAACAACAGAAGTGATAACTAATTTCCAAAGGTTAAACAGACCAATGGAAAAGAAAATGTAACACTAGAGATTCAGTTAACTGAATTAAGTTACCATCAACAGCTAGTGAGATAGCTAACAGTAGCAACAAAAAAATACAGGGAGAGATCCCAGTCCAGTAGAGCACAGGTTAGCCACCGATTTAACAACACAGTCAGAGCTACCACATATGCACAGGAGTACATCTACACACATGAACAACTACTGACCATATTAGCCAATCCAGGAGCACATATGTAAGCAGATACACATAAACAGTCATTGACCAAAACCCTGACACAGCAAGAATCCATCACAGAGAGCTCCAACACAAGTTGATGCTCATCTGGAGCATCTAGCAGCAGCTAATAGAGCTTCACATCCAACTAGATCAAGAGCTAAAGCTATGCATTAGAGAGATCAGAGGAGGGGAGTAAGGATAAGCTCACCAAGAGGAGTTGTAGCCGAAGCAGGATGCAGCCACACCATCACTATGGTGTGACCAGCAGCACAACCAACACCACCACGGCGGCACCATCGAGAGCACGTAGCACGGAGGTGGCCAACCCAGGGGCACCGCATCACGGAGGCGCCAACCCAGGGGCACCCCCGCGCCACGGCACGCCCAGCACCACCGGAGCACCTCACGGCCACCGGAGCCCCACCGGAGGCGAGAACCACCCCAACACCGAAATCCTAGCGGAGATAAAACCGAAGGGAGCGACCACAGGAGGCAGGGAAAATCAGATCGAGACGGAGGGATCGATAGAGCTCGACGAGAGGAAGAGATGTGTAGCCAAGGTGTCGCCGGAGACCGTCGGAAACCGCCGGAATCGGCCGGAAAACATGGCGGCAGCAAAGGGGATCGGGAGATAGAGAGAGAGAGCTGAGCGGCGGGGGCACCGGGCGGCGGTGGCTCCGGGGCCGCAGGGCTCCGGGGCGGTGGGGTGGTGCGGCGGCAGCGGCGGGGTGTCCGGGCGGCGGCAGTGTCCGGGCGGCGGCGGTGCGGGCGCGGGTGAGGTGCGGTGCGGGAGAGCGAGGGGAGAGAGAGGGGTGGGGCCGGGCAGAGAGAGAGGGGAGAGAGAGAGGAGCTAGTGGGGTTGGGCCGGAGGGAACGGCCGTTAGGTTGGCCTAGCAGACGGCAAAGAAAGTGACCGTTAGGTTGTTCTTGTTAGTGGGCTACCCTCCCTCTTTGCCGTCTGCTAGCTGACGACAAAGCTTCTATGCCGTCCGCTAGCAGACGGCAAAGAGCTGGCTGACGGCAAACATGATCTTTGCCGTCAGCTCTTTCTTTGCCGTCAGTTTTCTGTAAGCTGATGGCAAAGACCTTCTTTGCCGTCTGCTAGCCGACGGCAAAGAACTGGCAGACGGCAAATTCCCTGATTCCAGTAGTGCCTCATGGTGCTGTTTTTGAAGCCTCATGCCGTTTAGAATATTTTTGCATAAATAATCAAGCCGAATATGAAGCATTGTTATTCGGCTTAGAGATGTTGCTTGCCATAGGTGCTACACATATTGAGGCTTTTGGTGATTCGTTATTAGTAGTGCAACAAATATCCAAAGTCTTTCAATGGTTTGACGAATCACTTAATGTTTATCTTGATAAATGTCTAGCTATAATTTCTACTTTGGATTATTTTAGCATTGCTCATATATCTAGACATGACAATTGGAGAGCAAATGAGTTGGCACAACAAGCATCCGGCTATCATGTTGATCATGGCATGTTTCATATTTCTCAAAGGCCGATGTCTAGTCTTGCCAACATAGGGGAGGCCGAATCGGAGCCCACCATTTTGGCCACTAATGAAATATTCAATGCAGGAGAAAATCAAGACTGGAGAAACCCATCATTGATTATTTGTGTGATCCTAGTAGAAGGGTGGACAGGGATGTTCGACGTATGGCTTTTAAATATACGATGAGGGATGATGACCTTTATCGCCGAACAGTTGAGGATGTTCTTTTAAAGTGCTTGGACGAGGACCAAGCAAGAGTTGCTATGGGAGAGGTACATGAAGGCATTTGTGGCACTCATCAGTCGGCTCCCAAGATGAAGTGGTTATTGTGACGTGCTGGGTTTTATTGGCCGACTATGATTAATGATTGCTTCAGATATTACAAGGGGTGTGAAGCTTGTAAATTTTTTGGTGATATTTAGTTGGCTCCTGCTGCTATGTTACATCCTATTATCAAGCCGTGGCCTTTCAGAGGATGGGGTTTAGACTTTATTGGAGAAATTCACCCATCTTCCTCAAAGGGGCATCGGTTCGTATTGGTGGCAACTGATTATTTCACTAAATGGTCTGAGGCAGTACCTCTCAAGAACATGACACATACAGAGGTAATCCAATTCATAACTGAGCACATTATTCATAGATTCGGCATTCCCCAAACAATAACTATAGATCAAGGTTCATCTTTCATGTCACATCAAGTCAGAGAATTTGCCGAATCTTATAACATAAAGTTGCTCAATTCCTCTCCGTATTATGCCCAAGCTAATGGACAAGCTGAGTCCAGCAATAAAATTTTAATCAAGCTTATCAAGAAGAAGATTGAGGATAATCCGAGGAGATGGCATGAGTTGTTGTCTGAAGCTTTGTGGGCACATAGGATCTCAAGGCATGGTGCTACGAAGGTGACTCCATATGAGCTAGTATATGGTCAAGAGGCTGTTTTACCGGTGGAAGTAAATTTGAATGCTTTGAGAATAGCCAAACAAAATGATTTATCGGCAATAGACTTTTATAACTTGATGATGGACAATATTGATGAGGTTGCCGATAAATGTTTGGCTGCTTTAAAGGCCATAGAGAGAGACAAGTTGAGGGTGGCAAGAGCTTACAATAAGAAAGTTAAGTTGAAGAATTTTCAAGTTGGCGTTCTCGTCTGGAAAGTGATTCTACCGATTGGTTAAAGAGATAGAAAATTCGGGAAGTGGTCTCCGAGTTGGGAAGGTCCTTTTAGGATTACAAGAGTAGTTCCTGGAAACTCTTATTTGGTGGAATCTGTACAAGGGGCATTGTTACCTAGAGTTCTCAATGGCAAGTACTTGAAGAAATACCACCCAAGTGTGTGGCAAGAAGCCTAAGTAGGCAATGGCCGATATATGATTTTCGCCCTTAGCACAAACATGGCCGATACATAATTATCGCCCTGAGATATATAAATGGCCGATGGAGTGTTGACATCATCCTTAGAACAAATACCGTGCATATTATTTTTCGGCATGCAAGCTTTGCCGAAAAATAGGGGGGCATGTGTTGACATCAGATTTTGGCACGGCATAAAAAGAAAATGAGATGGTCTCGAGTGACTGGGTTTTCAGCATCAAAAGTTTCACATCACCGAGTGGAACAACTTTGATATTTAGGTTATCTTCGTCCAACCCCATCTTAGGGGCCGAAACTGTGCTCCAAGTGGCAGAATTTAGTATTCCGAGTGCTTTTCGGCCGGTTATGCCTTCAAGACGACCTCGAATGAAGGAGCACTCTGCATGAATTGTCTTCGTCTCATCGAGGCGATTGATTTTCATATATAAATCATCTCAATCCGAGTTCGTATGCAAAAGTTAGAGACAATACACTGCAGACTGAACCTAAACGGAAATATGGCACGAGGTACCAAACACCCTGTCTGATGGGTTGTGCAAGTCATTTGGCCATCAAGATGGCCTTGAATCAAAAAACCTTCAGCACGAGAAAGCTTCGTCTCGTCGAGCCGATCAATTTTCATATATAAATCGTCTCAATCCAAGGTCGTATGCGACCTGGAGAGGCAAATCAAGATCAGGCTATATTTTCAGTCAAGAAATCCGAGTAAAAAGCTTGCCAGCAAAAGGAAAAGATTGCTGGCATGGAAAGCTTGCCGGCGTGGAAGCTTGCCAGTGTGAAAGCTTGCCGGGATGGAAATCTTGCCGGTGTGAAAGCTTGCCGGCCTGGAAAGCTTGCCGGCGCGAAAAGCTTGCCGGCGTGGAAGCTTGCCGGTGTGAAAGCTTGCCGGGGTGAATGCTTGCCGGCGTGGAAGCTTGCCGGTGTGAAAGCTTGCCGGGTGGAAATCTTGCCGGTGTGAAAGCTTGCCGAGGTGAAAACCTTGCCGGCGTGGAAAGCTTGCCAAAAAAAAAAGCTTGCCGGGAAAGTGGAAGCTGTCAAAGTCAATCTGACCACAGTTAAAGATGGGCCCTAAAAGTCATAAAGACGGCGTTAAAAGGAGAAGTGGCCTGCTTTGTATTATGCAGATCATCGAGGCGAACAAGTTTGATGTTGAACTCGACTCCATCCGAGTTAGTATGCGATTTCTACAGCCCACGCAAGAAGCGGGACAGAAGTATGAGACAGATTCGGGCTGAATCCGAGTTGGACTGAAACTAGAACTGTAGGACGTGAATTGATGTAATTTTCTTGTAAGGAAAGCCTAGATGAATCTTTTACTTGTACGGGAAGTCCAGCCGCCTCTTATATATGTTAGGGGTGACGGCCGATTGAAACAACACACAATCGAGCAAATCAATATACTACCTTTTCAGTCTATGTTTTATCCCTCCATCATTTTTCTCTCTCGTTCTTCGCTGTTCCTCGAGTTTGAGAGCTGCGAATCCCGAGGCTCTAGGGGCGAGCCAATTGACCTAGGGCAGCCCATAGCCGCCGCACTTTCTGACGGGGTCCCACCCGGGCGTTTGGGGTTTCGAGTCTCAAAAGCACCCGCCGATTGTCTTGCGTTTCGCGCTGTCGGTCGGGTCTCCTTTGACGTGAGCTGTGGTGCATCACCCCCGGCGTCGAGGGTACACGTGACATGTTCGTGTGTCAACAGACCTGCTTCGTGAGGGCAACTTCGGAGGCCCACTCCTACGAGAGCGCGGCCGCAGCCGCCAGGCGCGTGCTAACAAGCATCGTGAGTGCGGCCGCAATCTGTGATCGGGCGGCCAAGGCAGCCCAAACAGCCACTGTTGCTTCTCAGGTGGCGGCAGCAACATCTGCCTCGGGGATAGCAACTGCCGAGAGTGGCACAGCAGCTGTCCGTTCCGCAGCGGCGGCCTTAGCCCTGATGGAGGCCTCCCACGACCATGTCGAGGCCACCCACGCCCAGCTCATGGCGGTCACCGCACAAATCGAACGAAGCTTCTCCGACAATGGTCGACAACCCACGGCCGAAGAGTTGGCAATCGCCGAGAGCGTTCGAGCAGCCGTTTGTTCCTGCGCGCCATACCTTGCCACGATGGAGCCCGCCCAAGCCCAGATCGCGGCCGCCCACGCCCAGCTCGTGGCGGCCTATTCCAAAGATATGGTGGATGCGGATGGCGAGATGCTTGCCGAGTATGGTGCGATGGATGCCATGGAGCCCCTTCCCCAGGAGATCGCCAGGCGCGGGCTGGACATGGAGGAGGCGGCGGAGAACGACGAGCACCAGCTGTAGTAGTACTCTTTATTTTGTTTAATTAAGAGCACGGGTCTTTAATTTGTTAGAGTAATGTTTAGGTCAGCTAGCTCTGTTTAATTGCTGAAATTGCTCGATTAAGAAGTGTGGGTGTGCTGTAGTCTCCTTTGTGTACCCAAATTATGCAATGACGTGGATGACCACTGTAACCAGGGAAATTCGAACCAAAATTTTTCACGTTCAAACTCATCACACACGGGTTAAGCTATATGAATCATTTGTGATGTTCACATATCGTACACAGTGCTGAATAAGGGACAGTGTCTGATGGCACTTTGCGCGCCAGTTTTTTCGCTGAACCGATTCAAAATTTTCGGCTTCCACGGAAATATCTACTTCCTTGCCCACTCTCCCTTACCAAAAGCCACATTTCCCCTGTTTCGGCCTTCCTTTCTAAGTTGAAACCTTCACTCCTTGCTTGCAGCACCGCCTCCTCGCCAGCGACCCTCCTTCACGCTGCTCGGCCTCATCTATCCAGGTAGGTAATCCACACCCGACCCCCATCCTCCTCCTCCTTCCACATCCGACATGCCCCGACCGCCGGTGCGACACCTTACACCCAAATCACCGACCCCTCCACCAAATAAGCGCCGCCCTAAGCCATGGTGCACGCAGTATAGCCAGGAGCTCAAGGAGCATTTGGCAGCGGAGAAGCAAATCGCGGCCGCACGAGCGGATGAGGTCGCGATGGCTGCCATTCGTGTCGA
The DNA here is from genome assembly GCA_011799875.1 of Thinopyrum elongatum. Classification (NCBI taxonomy): domain Eukaryota; kingdom Viridiplantae; phylum Streptophyta; class Magnoliopsida; order Poales; family Poaceae; genus Thinopyrum; species Thinopyrum elongatum. The sequence goes on from CM022299.1 coordinate 412,359,463, forward strand.
TCCCCAGATCTTGGAGGAGCACCTCGTCGTCGAGGCCACCATCGATGCCTCGCGCGCCGACGCCGCGGCGCGGTTGGCTGCTTTAAACGACAGTTTGTGGCGTTTTCTCGAGGCCACCCTCGGTGCCTTCGACGAAGACTACGAGGTGTTTTCTCAGCGTGCATGTGCTTACCTCAACTCGAGAGCCAGCAGGTTGGTGCCCGGAGCGGCTCAGGAAACTCACCACTACGATGAGGGCACCCATGATGCGGAGGCCTCGCCCTCTTCCATGTCCAAGGAGCCAATCATCATTGATATCTCCGACGATGGGGAGTAGCTTGTCTTATTAGCTCACTATAAGGACCCATGTTCAGTTTGCTACCTACGCCGGTTAAGCATGCTCGGTTTACCCGTTGCATGTGCTGCTTCTGCCTTTCCTTAACAAATTCTAGTGAATTGTGCTATCTACTTTTACCATGCAATCTGTTGCTCTAGTGTATATGTTCTATATGCCGTGCAATGTGGTGCTCACTTATTAACTGTTTGGTTAATTAGTTGTCGTGTTCAGTTAACTGTTTGGTTCAATTCTGCAAATATGATGTTCAATTCTTCAGGGTGCAATTTTGTATTGTCTTCCATGTGAGAAATAAATCGAATTTATCTTTACAAAATACATGAGAAACAAATACAATTGCTATATTTCCAAGTTGTCAAGCATGCTTGGTTTGGTTAACTGTCTGATCTTCTACTATGTTATACATTGTGTAATGTGGTGCTCAGTTAACGTTTGGTTCATTTGTTGTGGTGTTTAGTTAACTTTTTGGTTCAATTCTGCAATGCGATGTTCAATTGTTATGGGTGAATTCTATTATTGTATACCATGTGAGAAATAAATCGAATTTGGCTGTACTAAATACATGAGAAACAAATACAATTGCTATATTTCCAAGTTGTTAAGCATGCTTGGTTTGGTTAACTGTCTGATCTTCTATTAGGAGTATGTTATATTGTGCAATGTGGTGCTCAGTTAATGTTTGGTTCATTTGTTGTGGTGTTTAGTTAACTGCTTGGTTCAATACTGCAATGCGATGTCCAATTGTCGTGGGTAGAATTTTGTATTGTTGTGCATGTGAGGAATAAATCGAATTTGGCTGCACTTAATACATGAGAAACATATACAATTGCTATATTTCCTAGTTCTTAATCATGCTTGGTTTGGATAAATGGGTTTTCCATGTGGCTTGAATTAATCTGATGAATATGCAATGTGCTTATTTTTCATCAACATATTTTACTAATAGCATGCGAACCCTCACTTAACCTGATCACTAACTACCTTATATGTGTTGCAGGGAAACAATGGGAAGCACTGAGGTTTACAATCGAGGTTTGCACATGCATGGTCCTTTGTCTAATAGCACATTATTGTGCAATTGCAAGAACCATTCTAATATTTAGGTTTTTAACAATTTGGTCTTGCACATGTAGGTCCTGCTGTCAGAGGTTTTGACCCACTGTTCGACCCTTTTTGCATATGGGGAAATGAGTTGTCCATGAATATCAGTCAAGTCAAGAAACTTAGAAAGATTGTTAGGATAAAGAAATTAGCGACAAAAAAGAACAAGATCTTTGTCTGCACAATGAAGAAGACATCAATTCACTACAGGATGGTACTAACTATTATACCTTGCCTTTTTTATTCCTTTGCCCCATTTCCAATATAGAGAAGATATTTATGCACATCCTTGTTTTCAGGCCTTTCCAAAGCCGTTCACTGATGATTACCTCTCAAACCACCTGTATGGTCAGGAGGCGAGGAAGGTATTCATACAACACCCATGGTTCAATATTGAAGTGTTCCTGAAGAGGACGAAGGATGGATGGTCAATCATCCACGGGCACTGGCCTAAAGTTGCAAAGACCTTCAACATCAATGAAGGCTCAGTATTTGCCTTCCGCTTCAGCAGTTTTCCAGATGAGATTCATCTGTCTATGTACCGTCTATGATGCTAATTTCAAAAGGTTATAGATGTTGCATGTGAAACTTGGTGCTGGTGCAGTTGTGTAATGGGGTAGCTGAGTGCTGAAGCTATATGATATTGTACTCTAATGTATTTCAATTATGAAATCTTTCTTCCTTAATATGAAAATGAAATATATTGTGTGCTTAATATAAAATGTCAATTAGATTAGTAAATGGATTATTAATAATAGGACATATAGCCTGCTAATTGGGTTTTCCTATTGCAAATGGTTATTGAGAAAACACCGTGGGCGATGACCTCAGGTAACGCACACAGTTTCTAGGAATAAACCGTGTTGGATCAATGAACAATCACACACGACATCCTCTTGAAAACTGTTTGCGTTTGGCCACCTTGCGCAAACGTTTACCACATAAAAACTATGTGTGATGGACCGCCTTTGCCACACAGTTTCTTCTACGCACCGTGTGTGATGCATTCAATAACGCAAACAATAAAATTGTTAATATCATGTGCAATGGCAACACTATCACAAATGATTTAATGGGGAAAATTGTGTGTGATGTACCTGCGAACGGAAATGTTTTCCTTGGAGTGACTGTGTGGGATGTATATACGAACAGAAATGTACTTCTTGGATTAACTGTGTGGGATGTACATACTAACAGAAATGTATTCCTTGGATTGACTGTGTGGAATGTACATAGGAATGAAAACGTTTAGCGGGGACTGACTGTGTGGGATGTACTTACGACCGGAAACGATTTTGCCTGTATAATTGTATTTTTTTAGCACTACTGTACGTATAACCGTATATGATCGCTCGCCGGTCGCACACGACCTCATTTTGCCGAGCATGTGTGCCAGGAGGGCATATCCCCGACGGTTTCTGGGTCGTGTGGGAAGGACCCCCTATCGCAGTCACTCACTAGGCGACGGTTCAGAACGCCGTCGCGGAAAGGGGTTAAAAACCGTTTCTATAGCACCTCACTGTACCAGTGCTAGAACCATCATCCTACTCATCTAGGGTTTAGCTCATCCGATCTTGTGGTAGATCAACTCTGTAATCATCATACAAACACATCAATACAATCAAGCAGGACGTAGGGTTTTACCTCTTCGAGAGGGCCCGAACCTGGGTAAATACTGTCTCTATATTCCTTGTTCCCCATCGATCCAAGATCTACAGCTCGGGATCCCCTACCCGAGATCCGCCGGTTTTGACACCGACATTGGTGCTTTCATTGAGAGTTCTGCTGTAGGATCATCAGAGGATTGATGGCTCGCTTGGTCATCGGCTATGGCATCCGCGCCGTGGACATCTTCACGCCCGGCCAGCTCTTCGCATTTGGCGGCATTGTCCTACACGACAACTCGACTGGTCACCTTGACCAGATCGACAGCTTCGCCCCCGAGCAGGAAACCAGGTTCAGCTACCTAGAGTACGTCGCTGACGACCGGGGCGATCTGATCTTCACTGGGTTCTCAGCCTTACCCGAGGAGCCCAGGAATCTCGAAGCTTCGACTCCCGATCTCCTTCTCGACCCCATCTCCGGGTTGGCCTTTATCTCGGATCAGGCTTTGAGCTTGGATCCGACTTCAATGTTCGAGAAACAGGGGTCAGCCTCTACAGAACGCGCCCCCTATGCTGGCATACCGGAGGTTAACTCTGAAAGATGCCAGAAGATGAATCCGGCTAACCTCTCGCTGTTAAACGAGACGTTAGATCAGATCCAGACAATGAACATTATGAATGGCCCGTCCTCGATCTACGATCGGATCGGACTTGAGGCAGGACACAGGGAATTTTACGTGCCACCCACCACTCACTTAGTAGTCACTATTGAAGATCTAACCGATATGCTGGACTACGCCTCCGAGGAGGCCGAGGACATGGACGAGGATGTCGACGCCATGGCCTATACGGCAACCTCCCCAACCACTCCCAGCATGGGAAAGTGGACCGCCACTTCCAACTACGATGTCTACATGGTCGATACCCCCCAGGAGGAAGACGATGATCCCGCTAGGGAATCATCCAAACGCCGACGCCAACGAAACTAATCCAGGGGACGTGGAAAGGGCAGGGAATATAACTTGAACACAGACACAAACAACTCCGGAGATGAGGCTTATCCGGACAACATGGAGGAGCTCGACGACAACGCCACCCCCGAACAACACTTAGCCACTCCTGAAGGCCACGATGACCATGGTGATCCCGAGGACCACGGCGACCCAGAGGACCCCGATGATTCCGAGGACAACAACTACCTCCCTCATTCCGAAGATGAGGAGAGCCTTGGAGCCGAGGATTTCATCATCCCCGAAGACCCGCTGGATCAAGAACGGTTCAAGTGGCAACTAATAGCCACTGCCCGAAGCCTGAAGAAGAAGCAGCAACAGCTAAAGGCCGAGCAGAATACCCTCAACGACAGGTGGACGATGGTCTTGGCAGCCGAAGAAGGTTTCGGCAATCAGCGGCCGAACCAAACCAAAAGCTACCAAAAATGGCGTCTGCTGCCACAATTCGATAATGAGGCCCTTGAGCCCATACCCCCCAGGCGCACTCAGGCACTCCAGCCTGACCGCCCCCCTCAAGGACGGGATAGGACGATAGGAGAAGCTGAAAATCCACCTGCACTCCCTCACCGGAGGGGCAAGGATCCAATACAACCAGAAGATCCATATGACCTACGGCACTACCTAATCGCCAAAGCAGGCCAAACAAGATCCATCTACGGATCTAGAGGGCACATTCCCGCTGGACGGGACGGATACCAAGCCTGGTGTGACAGAAACGATAAAGCCCGGGAGCAGCATCATGCTCGGATGACAAACAATATCCGGCACGACATGGTCCGGGTCAGGGGCGCCACACACCTAATGTGTTTCACAGACGAGGTGATGCAGCACCAGTTCCCCAAAGGGTTTAAGCCCATAAACATCAAGCAGTATGACGGGACTACAGACCCGGCTGTGTGGATCGAAGACTTCCTCCTCCACATTCATATGGACCGAGGAGACGACCTCCACGCCATCAAGTATTTGCCACTGAAGCTTAAAGGACCGGCCAGGCACTGGCTGAATAGTGTGACGCCCTTGATTCAATCGTACACTAATCATACATGCAAACATGTACGATCAAGATCAAGAACTCACGGGAAGATATCACAACACAACTCTAGACATAAATAAAATAATACAACTTTATATTACAAGCCAGGGCCTCGAGGGCTCGAATACAAAAGCTCAATCATAAACGAGTCAGTGGAAGCAACAATATCTGAGTACAGACATAAGTTAAACAAGTTGCCATAAGGTGGCTAGCACAAACAGGGATACAGATCGAAGAGACGCAGGCCTCCTGCCTAGGATCCTCCTAACTACTTCTGGTCGTTGACGGTCTCCATGTAGTAGTAGGCACCCTCGGGGTAGTAGTAGTCTTCGGTGGTGACGTCTGGCTCCGGGGCTCCGACATCTGGTTGCGGCATCCGAGAAGAATGGAAAAGGGGAAAGGAGGGAGCAAAGCAACCGTGAGTACTCATCTGAAGTACTCGCAAGCAAGGATCTACACTACATATGCATCGGTATCAATGAAATGGGTTGTATCTAAGGACTGAACTGCAGAATGCCAGAATAAGAGGGGGAGAAGCTAGTCCTATCGAAGACTACGCTTCTGGTAGCCTCCATCTTGAAGAATATAGAAGAGAGTAGCTGGTGTAGTAACAAGTAACATCATATAGCATAATCCTCCCCGACGATCCTCTCCTCATCACCCTGTGGGAGAGCGATCACCGGGTTGTATCTGGAACTTATCTGGGTGTGTTTTATTAAGTATCTGATTCTAATTGTCATGAGGTCAGAATACAACTCCAAGTATCATGTTACCGTGGACACGGCTATTCAAATAGATCAACTTCCCTACAGGGGTACACTACATTGCCCAACACGCTTGATTACTCTGGCCGAACACACTTTCCTGATTCATGCCCGGCCTTGGAAGATCAACACGTCGCAGCCCTACCTAGGCTCAACAGAGAGGCCAGCACGCCGATCTACATCCTAAGTGCGCAGGGGTCTTGGGCCCATCGCCCTTTGCACTCCTGCATGTTGCAAATGCAGCTGGTGAGCAGACCTAGCTCCCTTAATACAGGCGCAGGCTTCTAGTCCAACCTGGCGCGCGCCACTCGGTCGCTGACGTCTGAAGAGCTTCGGCTGACACTACGACGCCGAGTGCCCATAACTGTCCCCACGTAGTTGGTTATTGCGTATAGGCCAAAAGACCAACTTAGATCAAATATCCAAACTCGTTAGGCACGTTATTATGAAATAATCGCGGATACCGACCAGGGACCAGGCCCACCTCTCTCCAGGGTGGTCTCAACCTGCCCTGTCGCTCTACCACAAAGATCCACTCAGAGGGTCGTCAAGAAACATGTCCTTTCAGCCCCCAGTCCGTGAATCACTCGCGGGTACTCTACGAGCCGACACGACTTTAGTCACCTCATGTATCATGTATAAAATGTATATAGTATATACCCATGATCAACACCCGACATGATCACGGCCCGATAGTATAGCATGGCAGACGGACAAGAATGTAAGGCCATTGATGGAATACTAGCATCCTATACTAAGCATTTAGGATTGCAGGTAAAGGTATCAACAGTAGTAGCAAAGACAGGCTATGCAGCAGTATAGGATCAAACCGATGAAATAGTAACACTACTCTAATGCAAGCAGTAGAGGGAAGGAATAGGTAGTATCGGGCTGATCAAGGGGGTTTGCTTGCCTGGAAGCTCTGCTAAGAAGGAGGGGTCGTCAACACCGTAGTCGAACGGGGCACCAGCGGCGTCAGCCTCGATTTCTAACGGAGAGAAGAGGGGGAAGAAACAATAAATACAATGCAAGCAGATGCATCACAATGCATGACATGACAATATGCGATGCTAGGGGTGACCTAATGCAGTACTAGGTGACACTGATGAAGGGGGAAAACATCCGCGAATGTATTCCCGAAGTTTGGCATTTTCGGACATATGAAATGGAGGGGATCGATTCCATGTTCGCTATGCTAGGGGCATGTGACAGACGAACGAAAGACATATTCGGAATTGTCATATTTTTCTGAGCAATTTTCATATATAAATTATTTTCATCTGAGTTACGGTTTATTTTATATGAATTTTCAAAGTTTTAACAATATTATGGAATTTTGTAGTTAATTTAATCCGAATTGACCAAGTCAATTTGACTGGTCAAAAGGGAAGGTGGTGGCCCACATGTCACTGTTTTAATAATTTCCAAAAAGATTTATCTAAACTAATTAGATGGCACCCACTTGTCATTTGCTAATTAGGCTAAATTAGCTCTAAACTAAAGCTAAGCTAAGCGTAGCCTAATTACACAAGGGCCGGTCATTAGTGGACACAGCCCAGCCGGCCACACACGGCCATGTACAGGGGCCCTGGCGGCCATGGCCAAGAGCGGAGCAGCAACAAATACGCAGCGGCAGCAGCCGTAGTTAGCAGCAGTTTGCAGCGGCAGCAGCATTAGCTAGTAGCAGCGGCGGCAGAGCAGCAGCGCAGCCGCAAAGCAGAGCAGCGGCAGAGCAGCAAGCAGTAGGCAGCGGCGGCGGCGGGAGCAGGGCGCAACAGCGACCGGCAGCAGGCAGCACGACATCGGAGCAGCAGCTAGCAGGAGGAGGGGCGCGGCCCGCGCGGACGCGGCGTGGGCGCGGGGAGCGCGGGTAAGGCTAGGCGGGCACCGCCAGGAGCAGCAGCAGTAGGCACACACGGATGAGCTCGGGACAGAGGCTACGACAACAAATCAAAGGGGCAAGCAGGGGGGAGTAGAGGAGGAGCTCACCACGGTGCCGAAGACGAGCTCGAGGTGGCCAGGGATGGACCGGAGTAGCGGCAATCGACGATGAACGATGGTGATGTACGCGACAGAAATGAGCCCGATGGCGAGTGTACGAGGCAGCCCTACTCGATTTGACGCTCTGGATGGACGAAGTCCACGGTGGCGATCCTCCTGGACTCATCGGTGCGGTGAACGGTGTCCGGTGGCCACGTGCACTGCGACGGCACGAAGATGGCTATGCTCGGACGAGCTAGATAGAGAGAGAAGGGCGAGGAGGGGGAAAACTAGGGGCTAGGGTTCGCAGGGGCGTCGACTGGGTTAGGTAAGGCACCGAGGAGGAGCTGGATGTTCGGCACGTGGAGATCCCCTACCATGGATGTGCGGCTTTCGTCCACAACGCCTCTGTGAATAGAGGTAGGAGGAAGTGGGGGTTGGGCTGGGCCTCATTGCACTGTGGCACTAATGGCCTAGTAACACAATGGCTTTTGCCCTTTTTCTTTTTCCCTTCTTTTTATTAAATTTTCTGTCTTCTATTTTTGTTATTGTTTTGTATTAAGTTGATCCACCAAATGGAATTTGTAAAATATGAAACTTGTAATATAAATACTATGCAATATTTTGGATCTACCCACAAAGTTTAGGGGCATTTTGAATTCACCTGAATTATGTTTAAATTTAAATGGCTCTCATAAGTGGTGTTGATCCTCTGTTTTAATTGCTAGGGACATTTTGGGCAACCAAAAGGAGTTGGCATTATTTTTACCAATACTTGGGGATTATTTGCAATATCATAAATGTTTTTTTACTGTTTAAAGAAATATTATTTTGACTTGTACTTTAAAATTGAATTTGAGTCTGGTTTGAAACAAACTGAGATTTAGTAACAGTAATTGTGATGACATGGCACCATTAGGGGGAGATTACTGTAGCATGACACTGGGGGTGTTACAAATCTCCAACACTACAAGAAATCTCGTCCCGAGATTTAAGAGGGGGAGTAAGGGGGAAGGGATTTGGTTATGAAATTCTAACGAGTCTTCTTGGTCTTGGTTACTCTTCTCGAAGAGGTCGATCCACTATGTTGATGTCTTTATTTCTCTGCTTCAGGTCATTATGATGAAGCCGGCATCCTTTCTTCAGGATCTCCATCGTACTTACGGAAAAGATAAGGGGGGAGACCCGGGAAGGACGGAGCTCAACACATGTTAGGTACCTGGGGGCTATCTCAGTGAATGAGGCATAGAGGCATCTCTCGAGTTGAAATTCAATAAAGTCATCGAGAGCAAGGTAAGAAGGTGCAACAAGAAGTTTCATGCAGATAGGCAATCGTTCGTTGCCTGAAACAGAGTGTGAAAGGGTTCAGAGCAATGGGAATAAGTATTGCGTCTGATACCAGAATTGATGATCTTTCGGAAGGTGGATCATGAATTACATACGAGGCCACGCGCGAGCAATAACTTTGGAAACCGGGGGAGGGTGTACAGGAGAGTCAGGTTTCGATCCTGTGGAACTGTGGGTTATGGGCCCACCATGCGGGTTAAAATTAGAAAGGGCGCTGACTTCTTGCTAGGTCAGGATAGCAATGTATGTTAGAGGCTAGCCTGTCAGTCATGTTGGAAACAATCATTGGTACCAAGGGTGAGGAACGAAGAGAACCATTTTCCTGCTCGTTGAAACGAGGCAGACCTGTAGGCAAAGTTCTCGTCCATTGGTGGTTACCGGAATGTCATCAACAATAGTAACAAGGTTATACTTGACAGGGTTGTACACTAAGGTGTTTACATAAACAGGAGAATACTACTGCTTAGATCATATAGATCACAAGAAAGACTAACATAACAATGGAAAGGAAAATGCGATTATCAGATTAAACAAAACAATGGAAAGGAAAATGTGTTTAAACACATATTTCTGGGGTATATCCTTCCGAAGGACAAGCAGAGCATGATATCCATGACAGGATAGAAAGTAGAAATCCATATAGGTAAGGGGAGAGGAATTTCATGACATTACCCATATAACGGTGTTTGGATAATTGATAAGAAAATTTAGCATTGTGCTTCAAACATTCTTATTGATGATCGGAGTATCACAGACATGCTTTGAGATAGCATTGACATGGTCTTCAAGCAAAGGTCAGACTTTGGATATGCAAAGGATCCATCAGGAACAACTTATAGAATAAGTCTTACAATTTCCTCGTGGAAGAATGGCTAACCTTGCTAAAAAGAAAACTATAACAATAGGTCTCCGACCAAGTGTGCAAGGCATGACATCACCTTACTAGGTCATATAAAGACCAATGTTATAACTTTTGGAAATATGTTCCAACCATCATATCTGACCGAGATTCAGATTTGATTGGTGTCAGGATACCATAGACTCGGGATGTCTGAGAAGAAAATGTGCAACACAAATTGACGAGATGACATTGTAAGATTCTCGGGAAATGAACTATGGAAGCAAGTTCTGAAACAAGAGTTCATCATTAACCAAGGAGAAGATGAGGATGTGGCTAATGGACTCAGCGACAATTCACCGAGATTTCCACAATTATGAGAACAATGAGATAACAATTGTCAGGTCAAATGATATAATGATGTATGCTCGAGGAAAGCATACACAATTAAACATTGGTTGAAAGGTGCACCCAAAATATGGGCTGGGTTGCACGACCAATGTCAGAATGGCGATTTAGCAACCAACATACTAAATTGGAATTATTGTCCATTAACTCCAAAGCAATAGGGTTGCTAGAAATACCAAAGTCTCGCAACAGAGTTCACTTATTGGTATTCCAGTTGGAAGCAACACGAGGACCAAGAAAAGAATGGTGATGGCGAGAAGCATCACTGTATCAAGAATTCTGAAGAGGTGGTGAAAATATCACAACAACCTTGACATAAAAGATGGTAATACTTCAAGGTAGAACGTAATACAAGCTGGATAGCAAGTTGCATCCATAACATGAACAAGTTTGTGATGAAAGGAAGGTAAGGATGTTGTCGATGGTAACTTAAATTACCAATAGACGAGGATGGTACTTATCATCATGAACTCGATTGATAGCCTGGAAGGAGTCAAAATGTTGATGGTGATCCTGACAAATTTTGTCGAGAGGCTCCACGAAGAAGCAACCGAACAGCGACTACATCAAGCAAAAAGGCTAATGCAGCATAAGATTATTGCAACCACGGTTACGACACCAACTGGGAATCAAGCTTGCTATTCGAGGTGAAACGATAAGACGAGGGAGATCGACGTAAGCTTAGCTCATCGTCGAAAGTTGTGCTCCAGGATTAATAACCAGGTAGCACAGTTAAGCTTTAACAAGACAATGATGATGTAGCCAATCGGCTGGGAATGACACTACCGAGTAGAACTCATAAGTAAAGAAGATTACGAAGAGTTGTTGAACCGTAGTGCGGACTCGATTTAGTTATGGGTGTCCTTGGGTGACTACAACTCAGATCCCGTGGAAAAACTGGAATCGGCAAGAACTAATAGTTGATGAAGAACTCTTAAGCAGTTATGTAGTTCGGTGATATTCTCGAGATAACAGAGGTAAAACTTGAAGGTAGATCAGGATAGAAACTGAACTGGATCGTTAACTTGCGATATCAGATACGTTAACCTGGTCAAAATAGACGAGGCACTGTAATGGTTTCTTTCAGAAATATATTAAATAAAGTTAGCATGGTCGGAACCATAGCTGCCAGGGATCCAATATAATGACACCGGAAGAATTATTGAAATGACTAAATATTTTTGCAAGAAGCATCCATGATAAGTTCCACATCGGGTCCATGGGCATGAAACAAAGGTTCAAGGTCGACTCCCACTTCTTCAATGTCTAACCTTTCATTCACTTCTCGTCTTCGAAGAAGTTGTATGCTAGAAAATTATCTGGTAAAACACCAGAAGGGTATGACTTGTGAAAACTTTCGGGTTCTCACAGGTTATGGAAGGCATAGGTTCAACCCATCGGGGCACTTTAGGAACATATACCACAAACTTCGGGAGTATTTAACACAAGCCCAAAGGTAGAGCATGGTTGACAAAAGCAGAGGATATAAATGGTCAAGGGCATATGTATCAGGGGAAGAACTCACAAGAATTTTGAATGTGAAGGACACTGTCGGATAATAATCCAACAAAGGATCTGATGGTCCATAACGGAGCTGATGTGAGCATCATCACACAACCAGAGGAAGAAATAATGCAAAGGCATTGGGTTATAGAAACAACCGACTAATTTAAAGCTCAATGTATAGGAATTATGATTTCCGATTCAAGGGGTCAGAAGCAAATGCTCTGATTAGGGATGGATAAGTTGAACAGACTTAGGGGTACACTCGATGGCAATTTGATTGATTGAGATCCAACTCATCTTTAACATGATGTCTGAGTCAGAAAGATGAATTCGAGGATCTGATTGAGGATTGCGAGCAATCGCAACATATTGAATCAAGGGACTTGAAATGATAGTGACAAAGGATGTCAACGAAGATTACTAGAATTATGGAATCAACCATAATGTAGGAAGGCAAGGATTTCAGGAGCAATAGGCTGCTGAGGATTTTCAGAAAATCGAATAATATCAAGAAGAATTTTGTGAAACACATGAACAACTAGGAATGAACAAATCCTCGATAAGTGTGAGGAATTATTCGTAGGGGTATTCATGCAGCAAAGATCTGTTAGGCAGTGGGACAAGGGATCCTTAAAAAGTCGGAGAATAGTTCGATGTATCTTGTAATATCAAGAGCAACTGGGACTAAAAGTAAAAATGACAGGTGTATGTAATTATCCATAGGGATAACGGTGGTAGGGAATTGCAAAAGCGACGGGCACAAAGTCTCGAGAGCACATCGAAGAGTATCTTCGGAATCTTCTGGTGTAGCAGGCGATCATCTGGACTGAAGGGGCTCTCCGGGAGAAAGTATTTTTGAGAACCTAAAGTTAGATTTTGGCAAAATCATTTAACCCGAATAGAAGAGAGATCATAATCCCAGAGTATAGATGAGGAATAAAATATTCTAGTACCATCCAATGGCGACATGGGCCCATAAGCCACACAACCATGTTAGTAAAAGTTTTTCAATGACTAGACTCAACTTCGGCCAAGGAGTTGGAAATGGGGATTCCTACAGACAGTCGGCTTTGATACCAACTTGTGATGCCCTCAATTCAATCGTACACTAATCATACACGCAAACATGTACGATCAAGATCAAGGACTCACGGGAAGATATCACAACACAACTCTAGACACAAATAAAATAATACAAGCTTTATATTACAAGCCAGGGGCCTCGAGGGCTCGAATACATAAGCTCGATCATAAACGAGTCAGCGGAAGCAATAATATCTGAGTACAGACATAAGTTAAACAAGTTGCCATAAGATGGTTAGCACAAACAGGGATACAGAACGAAGAGACGCAGGCCTCCTTCCTGGGATCCTCCTAACTACATCATGGTGACGTCTAGCTCCGGGGCTCCGACATCTGGTTGCGGCATCCGAGAAGAATGGAAAAGGGGGAAAAGAGGGAGCAAAGCAACCGTGAGTACTAATCCAAAGTACTCGCAAGCAAGGATCTACCCTACATATGCATCGGTATCAATGAAATGGGTAGTATCTATGGACTGAACTGCAGAATGCCAGAATAAGAGGGGAAGAAGCTAGTCCTATCGAAGACTATGCTTCTGGCAGCCTCCATCTTGAAGCATATAGAAGAGAGTAGCTGGTGTAGTAACAAGTAACATCGTATAGCATAATCCTACCCGACGATCCTCTCCTCATCACCCTGTGGGAGAGCGATCGCCGGGTTGTATCTAGAACTTATCTGGGAGTGTTTTATTAAGTATCCGTTTCTAGTTGTCATGAGGTCGGAATACAACTCCAAGCGTCCTGTTACCATGGACATGGCTATTCGAATAGATCAACTTCCCTGCAGGGGTGCACCACATTGCCCAACACGGTTGATTACTCTGGCTGGACACACTTTCCTGGGTCATGCCCGGCCTCGGAAGATCAAGACATCGCAGCCCTACCTAGGCTCAACAGAGAGGCCAGCACGATGGTCTACATCCTAAGCGCGCAGGGGTCTTGGTCCCATCGCCCTTTGCACTCCTGCACGTTGCGAACGCGACCGGTGAGCAGACCTAGCCCCCTTAGTACAAGCGAAGGCTTCCAGTCCAACCCGGCGCGCGCCACTCAGTCACTGACGTCTGAAGAGCTTCGGCTCATACTACGACGCCGAGTGCCCATAAATGTCCCCACGTAGTTGGTTAGTGCGTATAGGCCAAAAGACCAACTCAGATCAAATATCCAAACTCGTTAGGCGTGTTATTATGAAATAATCGCGGATACCGACCAGGGACCAGGCCCACCACTCTCCTCGGTGGTCTCAACCTACCCTGTCGCTCCGCCACAAAGATCCACTTAGAGGGCCGTTGGGAAACATGTCCTTTCAGCCCCCTGTCCGTGAATCACTCGCGGGTACTCTACGAGCCGACCCGACTTTAGTCACCTCATTTATCATGTATAAAATGTATATAGTATATACCCATGATCAACACCCGATGTGATCACGGCCCGATAGTATAGCATGGCAGACGGACAAGAATGTAAGGCCACTGATGGAATACTAGCATCCTGTACTAAGCATTTAGGATTGCAGGTAAAGGTATCAATAGTAGTAGCAAAGACAGGCTATGCAGCAGTATAGGATCAAACCGATGAAACAGTAAGACTAGTCTAATGCAAGCAGTAGAGGGAAGGAATAGGTGGTATCGGGCTGATCAAGGGGGGTTTGCTTGCCTGGAAGCTCTGCTGAGAAGGAGGGGTCGTCAACACCGTAGTCGAACGGGGCACCAGCGGCGTCAGTCTCGATGTCTAACGGAGAGAAGAGGGGGAAGAAACAGTAAATACAATGCAAGCAGATGCATCACAATGCATGACATGACAATATGCGGTGCTAGGGGTGAGCTAACGCAGTACTAGGTGACACTGACGAAGTGGGAAAACATCCGGGAATGTATTCCCGAAGTTTGGCATTTTCGGACATATGAAACGAAGGGGGTCAATTCCATGTTCGCTATGCTAGGGGCATGTGATAGACGAACGAAAGACATATTCAGAATCGTCATATTTTTCTGAGCAATTTTCATATATAAATTATTTTCATCCGAGTTACGGTTTATTTTGTATGAATTTTCAAAGTTTTACCAATATAATGGAATTTTGTATTTAATTTAATCTGAATTGACCAAGTCAATTTGACTGGTCAAAAGGGGAGGTGGTGGCCCACATGTACTATTTTAATAATTTCCAAGAAGATTTATCTAAACTAATTAGATGGGACCCACTTGTCATTTGCTAATAGGCTAAATTAGCTCTAAACTAAAGCTAAGCTAAGCGTAGCCTAATTACACAGGGGCCGGTCATTAGTGGACACAGCCCAGCCGGCCAAACACGACCATGTACAGGGGCCCTGGCGGCCATGGCCAAGAGTGGAGCAGCAGCAAATACACAGCGGCAGCAGCCGTAGTTAGCAGTGGCAGCAGCATTAGCTAGCAGCGGCGGCGGCAGGGCAGCAGCGCAGCCGCAAAGCAGAGCAGCGGCAAAGCAGCAAGCAGTAGGCGGCGACGGCGGGAGCAGGGCGCAGCAGCGACCGGCAGCACGGCATCGGAGCAGCAACTGGCAGGAGGAGGGGCATGGCCCGGGCCTACACGGCGTGGGCGCGGGGAGCGCGGGCAAGGCTAGGCGGGTGCGGCCAGGAGCAGCAGCAGTAGGCACACACGTATGTACGCGTACGCGTGAGCTCGGATGAGCTCGGGATGGAGGCTACGACAACGAATCGAAGGGGCATGCAGGGGAATAGAGGAAGAGCTCACTGCGGTACCGAAGACAAGCTCGAGGTGGCCAGGGATGGACCGGAGCGGCGGCAATCAACGATGAACGATGGTGATGTACGCGACGGAAATGAGCCCGATGGCGAGCGTACGAGGCGGCCCTACTCGATTTGATTCTCTGGATGGACGAAGTCGGCGGTGGCGATCCTCCTGGACTCGTCGGTGCGGTGAACGGTGGCCGGTGGCCGCGTGCACGGTGACGGCATAGAGATGGCTACGCTCGGACGAGCTAGATCGAGAGAGAGGGACGAGGAGGGGGAAAACTGGGGGCTTGGGTTCGCAGGGGCGTCGATTGGGTCAGGTAGGGCACCAAGGAGGAGCTGGATGTTCGGCACGTGGGGATCCCCTGCCATGGACGTGCGGCCTTCGTCCATGGCACCTCTGTGAACAGAGGTAGGAGGAAGTGGGGGTTGGGCTGGGCCTCATTGCACTGTGGCACTAATGGCCCAGTAGCACAATGGCTTTTGCCCTTTTTCTTTTTCCCTTCTTTTTATTAAGTTTTCTGTCTTCTATTTTTGTTATTGTTTTGTGTTAAGTTGAGCCACCAAATGGAATTTGTAAAATATGAAACTTGTAATATAAATACTATGCAATATTTTGGATCTACCCACAAAGTTTGGGGGCATTTTGAATTCACCTAAATTATGTTTAAATTTAAATGGCTCTCATAAGTGGTGTTGATCCTCTGTTTTAATTGCTAGGGACATTTTGGGCATCCAAAAGGTGTTGGCGTTATTTTTACCAATACTTGTGGATTATTTGCAATATCAGAAAAAATTATTACTTTTTAAAGAAATATTATTTTGACTTTGTATTTTAAAATTGAATTTGAGTCTAGTTTGAAACAAACTGAGATTTAGTAACGGTAATTGTGATGACTTGGCACCATTAGGGGGAGATTACTGTAGCATGACACTGGGGGTGTTACAAATAGCCTCCCCGAAAACTCCATTAGGAGCTGGGAAGAGCTCGAGGATGCCTTCCGAGCAAACTTTCAAGGCACCTATGTTCGGCCCCTGGATGCCGACGACCTGAGCCACGTTGTTCAACAGCCGGGAGAGTCAGCCCGACAATTCTAGAATCGGCTCTTGACCAAGAAGAACCAGATCATCGACTATCCGGATGCTGAGGCAATAGCCGCTTTCAGGCACAGCATTCGGGACGAATGGCTCGCTCACCAGCTCGGCCAAGATAAGCCGAAAACAATGTCGGCCCTCACCTCTCTCATGACCCACTTTTGCGCGGGCGAGGACAGTTGGTTAGCTCATAGAAGCAACCTGTCGCGGGGGAAGCACGATCACCTATGGGGCAGGGATGCCCCTTTGTGGTTTGGCAAGGGGACGGTCACATTGCACAAAGAGCAGAAACAGTAGGGCAGCACGGTGATGGACAACTCTCTTTTACCCAGGTTCGGGCCGCTTTGCAGCGTAAAACCCTACTCCTGCTATGGTGGATTGATTTGGAGGAACACGAAGACACGAAGCGCTCAAGCCCGACAAGTGTGCCTCGAGGAGAGCAACTACGTGCGTACAAGTGCTGAGGGATCAAAGATTCGAACCCTTTGCTAGGTTGCCTCGGGCCTCCTTTTATAGCTAAAGGGGCGTCCACAGTGGAAAAATAGTCATTTTAGCATGATTAGATAGCTAACAATGTTATCATACCTATCTTTGGCAGTTAGGACAAAAGTGCATTAAATGTAGTGCTAGGTGTCGTGCTGAGGTTGAGGCCCGGCAAGCCTGTCGCGCCGCTTATCCATCTGCCTCTTATTAGCGTGGCACGCCATCATGACGGGTGTTAATAAAGTTAATCTCTTCTCCAGCAGGTTGCCACGTACCCGACGGGATCCACCTAGCCATTTGGGAGCTCGACACCACACTCATTAGTGACTGGCGTGCGATGAGGTGGAGCGATGGCGTCTTGGTGGAGGCTTGCTGGCATGGAGCCTGCTGGGCTCGGTCTTGTGCCCTTGGCGGCCCCGGGACCCTTGCCGGAGTGGTTTGTACTTGGCCCTAGGCGTAGCCTCGACCTTGCTGGGATCGCCTGCCAGGCAAGGGAGGCCATCCTAGGGGATCCTCTGGCTGCTTTGAACTTCTTAATGCACTCCTTGATCTCACGAAGAGCGGTTTCTCTGGCTTATATTCAGCCCCTGCCAAGGCATCTTGCCGGGAAGGCTGCAACCATCCATGCACAAGTCAGGAGCACTAGGGACCCCGTTTCTAGTGCACCGACACAACCACCCGGATGAACACGGCACCTCAGAAGTCTGGGACGGGAACGGGAAACCATGACGCAACAAGAACAAGCAACAAAACAACAACGGTGAAGCCGATGATACAGCAGTAAATGCCGGATTCAGCAACTCCAAATCAGGACCATGGAAGAAGCCCTCTAAAGGGAACAGGGACGGCTTGACCGCGCTGGACAAGATCCTGGATAGACCCTGCCAGATCAATGGCACCTCGGACAAGCCCGCCAACGACACCAATTGTAACTGTTGGGTGATTAAACAGGTCGGCAAGCTTATAGCCGAGGAGCAAGGTAAGGGTCCTCGCAGCGAGGACGACGACAAACCTTGCGGGCCAATCAATGGAGGCCAGAAGCAGTTCCCTCTAGAAGTAAAAACTATGAACATGATCTATGTCACACATATACCCAAGAAGGAGCGGAAGCATGCACTTCGGGATGTCTATGCCGTAGAGCCGGTGGCCCCGAAGTACAACCCATGGTTGGCTTGCCCGATCACCTTCGACCGAAAAGATCATCCGACCAGTATCCATCTTGGAGGAACAGTGGCTCTGGTGCTCGACCCCATCATGGACGGATACCACCTCACCAGAGTCCTTATGGATGGAGGCAGCAACCTCAATCTGATTTACTCGGATATTGTGAGGAAGATGGGAATCGATCCGTCAAGGATCAAACCTAGCAACACGACCTTTAAAGGGGTAATCCCAGGCATCGAGGCACGCTGCTCGGGCACCGTCACCTTGGAAGTAGTTTTTGGCTCGCCCGACAACTTCCGCAGCGAAGACTTGATCTTCGACATCGTCCCTTTCCGCAGCGGTTATCATGCACTCCTCGGCTGCATAGCGTCCGCTCACTTTAACGATGTCCCACACTACGCATATCTGAAGATCAAGATGCCTGGACCTACAGCGGCTCTGGCGGCCGAGGTCCAGGGTGGCAAAGGGGCATCGAAAACCCAGTCTCACCCCAAGATGCTAGACACGCACAAACGAGCCTGAGCTACAACACCGCTTCCGGAGCTTTCCCGTGGTCACCCTAAATAGGGATACGCTCCCCATAGCACGACCCCTCTAGCCGCGAAAAACGTACCTCGGGTGCACAATTTCGCGCTTAAAATTCCATGGGCAGCTGTGGGGGCAAACGGCCCATGGCTCAAGTACTCGGCTCGACTGAGCCATGGCCAAATATGTCTTCGGATCATTAACAGGTACTATTTAGGACCTAACTAGTGTAAAGATGATATACCGCGATGACTTCTCAAGACCCTCTCTCAAGGGCCCACCCGCCGACCACTATCTCTCCTGTCTATGGAACCCTCTCAAAGAGCAAAGGTGCAGATGTGCAGCAGGGCATAGTAGGGACGTCAAACCACTCATGGAGGCCCTGTGTAAACCTTTCCTCTGTCAATTATATTTTTAAAGTATCTGTAACAGTTGCTTCGACAATTTGGATTGTCGGTTGGACGTCACGAATTGATCAGAAATAAAGACCATCTTTACGGTCCCATTGCAGTTGTTTATGTTGCATATTCCTTTCTGCTTTTTCATGCCAAAACAAACTAGTTCGATACATGTTTTCTTTAGATGCAATCGGCTAATAGACTGGGAGCTCAACTATAAATCTTGCCCCAAGCATCATTTTGGCACTATCTTTATCTTATGTGCTCGGTGTCTCAGATATTGCATTATATGAATCAGTTCCGAATTATGTCTTTGGTCAATAGTTGGGTTGCCCGGCTCCTGTGCTTGCCCTCTTATGTTCCGCATTGTTTGGCTAGGAGGGTAAAGGGAGAACCACCGCAATTGTACTTCTAGCTCATCTGGTTAAGTACCTTAGTGGAGAAAGCCGAAAACTGACTGTCATAATGAGCAAGAACTGGTCGGCGATCCAATGACAAGTGTCAAACTAAAAATCGATGGAGGTTATTCCGTGTCATACAAAGGGTTGCTGTCACAGAAACCAAGTGATGGTATTAACCTCGGCAGAACCGAATATCACGAAACACTGGGGGCTAGTCACTAGGTCCCGCAATCAAGCTCCTATGGCTAAGTGAAAGCACTAAAGGCGCATAGTCTGATTGCCTCGTTTCTCTTATACACTACCGCCTCTAGGCACCGAGACGTCGGCTAAGGTTTAAAGTGTTAAGGAAGAAACACCCTTTGCAGTATCTGCAAGGGGGTTGAAGCCGACGACTGGTAACTTTCAGATTAAAACGGCCACATATGAGTCAAAATAAACAAGGCATTGAATAACATGCCAGCCAGTTGCTTTGTAAAGCACAAAAGTTTAAACTTCCTCGGATAAATGAAAGTACATTCATTCATAAATTACATCCTTCGAGCACTGGGCCTCGATACGTCTCCATCGTATCTATAATTTTTGATTGTTTCATGCCAATATTATACAACTTTCACATATTTTTGGCAACTTTTTATATGATTTATTGGACTAACCTATTGATCCAGTGCCCAGTGCCAGTTCCTGTTTGTTGCATGTTTTTTGTTTCACAGAAAATCCATATCAAACGAAGTACAAATGCAATAAAATTTTACGGAGAATTATTTTGGAATATTTGTGATTTTTGGGAGTTGGAATCATCAGAAGAGGGGGCCCACAATGACCACAACCCACCAGGGCACGCCTGGGGGCCCAGGAGCGCCCAGGTGTCTTATGCCCACCTCATACGTCGGTTGGAGCTCTACTTCAGGCGCAAGGAAGCTTATATCCGGAAAAAAATCATGTTAAAATTTTAGCGCAATCGGAGTTAAGGATCTCCGGGAATATAAGAAACGGTTTTCGGCCAGATCTGGGGAGCGCGAAATAGAAGAGAACAGAGAGGGAGATCCAATCTTGGAGGGGCTCCCGCCCCTCTGCCGCCATGGAGGCCACGGACCAGAGGGGGAACTCTCCTCCCATCTAGGGGGGAGGCCAAGGAAGAAGAAGAAGGAGGGGGGCTCTCTCCCCTCTCTCCCGGTGGCGCCGGAGTGCCGCTGGGGCAAGGATCGTGACGGCTATCTACATCAACAATCTTGCTACCGTCAACACCAACTCTCTCCCCCTCTTTGCAGTAGTGTAACACCTCTCTTCCCCACTGTAATCTCTACTTAAACATGGTGCTCAACTCCATATATTATTTCCCAATGATATTTGGTTATCCTATGATGTTTGAGTAGATCCGTTTTGTCCTATGGGTTAATCGTGATCTTGGTTGGTATGATTGTATATTTTATTTATGGTGCTGTCCTACGGTGCCCTCCGTCTCACGCAAACATGAGGGATCCCCGCTGTAGGGTGTTGCAATATGTTCATGATTCGCTTATGGTGGGTTGCGAGAGTGACAGAAGCTTAAACCCGAGTAAGTGGGTTGTTGCGTATGGGAGTAAAGAGGACTTGATACGTAATGCTATGGTTGGGTTTCACGACCTTAATGATCTTTAGTAGTTGTGGATGCTTGCTAGAGTTCCAATCATAAGTGCATATGATCCAAGTAGAGAAAGTATGTTAGCTCATGCCTCTCCCTCATATAAAATTACAAGAATGATTACCGGTACTTGTTATTGATTGCCTAGGGACAAATGACTTTCTTATTGACAAAAGCTATCCACTTTTATTATCTTGCAATTTACTCGTAGTTTTATTCTCACAAAGTACTCATAGTTTTATTCTTCAAAATAGTTTCATACTTGTTTTAGGTAATGCAAACGTCAAGTGTGCGTAGAGTTGTATCGGTGGTCGATAGAACTTGAGGGAATATTTGTTCTGCCTTTAGCTCCTCGTTGGGTTCGACACCCTTATTTATTGAAGAAGGCTACAAACGATCCCCTATACTTGTGGGTTATCAAGACCTTTTTCTGGCGCCATTACCGAGGAGCAATAGCGTGGGGTGAATATTCTCGTGAGTGCTTGTTTGCTTTATCACTAAGTAGTTTTTATTTCCTATTCTAAGTTGTTCTTTATCTTTAGTTATGGATATGGAACACGAAATACCAAAAAAATTAGTTGTACTTGCTACTCATGGAGATGGGGAACCTCCTAAAACCCTCGATGCACGTTATGTGAAAAATATTATGCAATACTTTGATAATCCTGAGAAAACCCCGTTCAACTTGATAATGGGAGACACATTGGATCAATGTGAATACTTTAGGGATTATCGCTTGACACAAAAAGGGAAACTGTTATGGGATCAAATTCATATGTTGAAATGGTATGCTTGGAATCTATGCTATAGATATGATTATACTTGTTGCTCTAGGATGAATGCTCCACACCTTCCCTTTTCATGCAAATTTAATGATAATGAAACCTTGGCTTCTTATGCTAATGGTAGATATGATTACTATGATGTGGAACGAATAGAAGAATTTGTTGCTTTTAAGGGTGCTTATGAAATTGAATCTTTGTTTTTAAAGTATGAAGCTTTTGATGATGATGTTTATAGACCTGAAAATTTTGCCATCCTTAAATATTGCTATGATAATTACAAATACAATTATGATATTGATATATTTATTGAGAAAGCCTCCGCTGTCCAAGAAGAGACTAATATTTTGCAGGAGTCTATGGAAGAAGGAATTGATGAAACTGTGAGCTCATTGGATGAAAAAGATGATGAGGAGAGCGAAGAACAAAAGGAGGAAGAGCGGATTAGCTACCCGTGCCCACCTTCTAATGAGAGTAACCCTCCAACTCATACATTGTTTAACGTCCCTTCGTTCTTACCGAAGGATGAATGCTATGATAATTGCTATGATCCCTTGGATTCGTTTGAAATATCCCTTTTTGATGAACTTGATGCTTGCTATGCTTGTGGCCATGATGCCAATATGAATTATGCTATTGGAGATGAACTTGCTATAGTTTCTTATGATAAGAATGAAATTGTTGCTATTGCACCCACACATGATAGTCCTATTATCTTTTTGAATTCTCCAAACTACACTATATCGAAGAAGTGTGCTCTTATTAAGGATTACATTAATGGGTTGCCTTTTACCATTGCACATGATAATTTTGGTGAATGTAATATGCATGTGCTTGCTGCTTGCTGCTCCTACTTGCAATTATTATGAGAAAGGAACTACATCTCCGCCTCTCTATGTTTCCAACACGATAAAATTGCAAGAAACTGCTTATGCTATGTATTGGCCTTTACTTGATGTGCATGAATTATTCTTGTATGACATGCCAATGCATAGGAAGAGAGTTAGACTTCGTCATTGCATGATATATGTTGCTTTGTGCTCACTACTAAATGCCAAATCATTGCTAATTAAAATTGGCTTTGATATACCTTGGGATCCGGGTGGATTCATTACTTGAGCACTATATGCCTAGCTTAATGGCTTTAAAGAAAGCTCTGCCAGGGAGACAACCCGGAAGTTTTAGAGAGTCATTTATTTCTGTTGAGTGCTTTTATAAAGTTTAAAAATAAAAAAAAATATAGAGGGGAACTTAAAACTTTTTCAAAAAGAGAAGCGATTGGAAGTGATGCATTGGAGAAGTGAGGGTCGACCTTGAACACTTGTGTTCATGCTCATGGAAACAATGTAGAATTTTTCATGAAGATTCTCACAAAAATAATTATCCCTTGTACAAATCCATTGTATCATAAAAATAATGTGCCAAGACTTGCCTTTAGGATGATTAGATTGCTTGTTGGTATGTGCGGTGCAAAACAGAAACTTTGTCTGTAGTGCGCGATTTTACATTTTTTTACTGGAATGTCAAAAGCTTATGAAACTTTCTGCACAGTATTTCTATACAAATTGTTTATTTTGTCCTAATTTTTCAGAATTTTTAGAGTTACATAAGTATGGTGAATGTTCAGATTACTACAGACTGTCCTGTTTAAGACAGATTCTATTTTTGATGCATTGTTTTGCTTGTTTTGATGAAACTATCGATTTTCATCGGTGGTATAAGCCATGAAAAATTTATATTACAGTAGCTACAATGCAAAAACAAAATATGAATTGGTTTTCAATAGTACTTAAAGTAGTGATTTGCATTATTATACTAACGGATCTCACGAGGTTTCTGTTGAGTTTTGTGTGGATGAAGTGATCAAAGATCGAGGAGGTCTCGATATGAGGAGAAAGAGGAGAGTAAGAGCTCAAGCTTGGGGTTGCCCAAGGCACCCCAAGTAAATATTCAAGGAGACTAAAGCATCTAAGCTTGGGGATGCCCCAGAAGGCATCCCATCTTTCTTCAACAAGTATTGGTATGTTTTCGTCTTCGTTTTGTTCATGTAATATGTGCAAATCTTGGAGCGTCTTTTGTGTTTAGTTTTCATTTTTATTTTATGCACCATGCTGGTATGAGATATTCCATGTTTGATTTATAGAATGCTCATTCCACTTCACTTATATCTTTTGAGTATGGCTTTATAGAATGCTTCATGTGCTTCACTTATATCATTTGAAGTTTGGATTGCCTGTTTCTCTTCACATAGAAAACTGTTATTTATAGAATGCTCTTTTGCTTCACTTATATTTATTAGAGCATGATATTTTGTAGAAATAATTAAACTCTCATGCTTCACTTATACATATTTAGAGAGTCAACATGAATTGGTCATTTGCATGGTTAGTCATAAAATCCTACATGCAACTTATGGATCACTGAATATGATATGTTTGATTCCTTGCAATAGTTTTGCGATATAGAGATGGAATATGTGGGAGGTACTAGTAAACGGTTGTGGTTAGTAAGAATATTGGTGTTAAGGTTTGTGATTCCCGAAGCATACACGTATAGTCTCTCGTTATGCTATGAAGTTGGAGCATGATTTATTATTGATTGTCTTCCTTATGAGTGGCGGTCGGGGATGAGCGATGGTCTTTTCCTACCAATCTATCGCCCTAGGGGCATGCATAGTAGTACTTTGCTTCGAGGGCTAATAAACTTTTGCAATAAGTATATGAGTTCTTTATGACTAATGTGAGTCCATGGATTATACGCACTCTTACCTTTCCGCAATTTGCTAGCCTCTACGGTACCGTGCATTGCCCTTTCTCACCTCGAGATGTGGTGCAAACTTCGCAGGTGCATCCAAACCCCGTGATATGATACGCTCTATCACACATAAGCCTTATTATATCTTCCTCAAAACAGCCACCATACTTACCTATTATGGCCTTTCCATAGCCATTCCGAGATATATTGCCATGCAACTTCCACCGCCTCCGTTTTGATGACTTGAGCATTCATTGTCATATTGCTTTGCATGATCGTAAGATAGCTAGCATGATATTTCCATGGCTTATCTGTTTTTTATATCATTGTTATGCTATCATTGCACATCCTGGTACACTGCCAGAGGCATTCATATAGAGTCATATTTGTTCTAGGTATCGAGTTGTAAATTTTATTTCTTTTGAGTTATAAGTAAATAGAAGTGTGATGATCATCATTATTCATTATTAGAGCATGTCCCAGTGAGGAAAGGATGATGGGGACTATGATTCCCCCAATAGTCGGGATGAGACTCCGGACAATGAGAGAAAAAAGAAGAAGAAAAGAAGATCAAAAAAAAGAAAAAAAAGAGAAGGGGCATTGCTACTATCTTTTACCACACTTGTGCTTCAAAGTAGCACCATGTTTTTCATATAGAGAGTCTCCTATGTTGTCACTTTCATATACTAGTGGGAATTTTTCATTATAGAACTTGGCTTGTATATTCCGATGATGGGCTTCCTCAAATGCCCGGGGTCTTCATGAGCAAGCAAGTTGGATGCACACCCACTTAGTTTTCATATTGAGCTTTCATACACTTATAGCTCTTAGTGCATCCGTTGCATGGCAATCCCTACTCCTCACATTGATATCAATTGATGGGCATCTCCATAGCCCATTGGTTAGCCACGTCGATGTGAGACTTTCTTACTTTTTTGTCTTCTCAATATTTATCCCTATCATCATACTCTATTCCACTTATAGTGCTATATCCATGGCTTGCGCTCATGTATTGCGTGGGAGTTGAAAAAGCTGAAGCGCGTTAAAAAGTATGAACCAATTGCTCGGCTTGTCATCGGGGTTGTGCATGATAAATACTTTGTGTTAAGAAGACAGAGCATGACAAGACTATATGATTTTGTAGGGATAGCTTTCTTTAGCATTGACATTTTGAAAGACACGATTGTTTGTTGGGATGCCTGAGTATTAATGTCTTTATGTCAAATTATAGACTATTGCTTTGAATCACTTATGTCTTAATATTCATGCCATGATTAGACATATGATCAAGTTTATGCTAGGTAGCATTCCACATCAAAAATTATCTTTTTTATCATTTACCTACTCGAGGATGAGCAAGAATTAAGCTTGGGGATCCTGATAAGTCTCTGTCGTATCTATAATTTTTGATTGTTTCATGCCAATATTATACAACTTTCACATATTTGTGGCAACTTTTTATATGATTTATTGGACTAACCTATTGATCCAATGCCCAGTGCCAGTTCCTGTTTGTTGCATGTTTTTTGTTTCATAGAAAATCCATATCAAACGAAGTCCAAATGCAATAAAATTTTACGGAGAATTATTTTGGAATATTTGTGATTTTTGGGAGTTGGAATCATCAGAAGAGGGGGCCCACAGCGACCACAACCCACCAGGGCACGCCTGGGGGCCCAGGCGCGCCCAGGTGTCTTATGCCCACCTCGTACGTCGGTTGGAGCTCTACTTCAGGCGCAAGGAAGCTTATATCCAAAAAAATGTGTTAAAATTTCAGTGCAATCGGAGTTACGGATCTCCGGGAATATAAGAAACGGTTTTCGGCCAGATCTGGGGAACATGAAACAGAAGAGAACAGAGAGGGAGATCCAATCTCGGAGGGGCTCCCGCCCCTCCGCCGCCATGGAGGACATGGACTAGAGGGGGAACTCTCCTCCCATCTAGGGGGGAGGCAAAGGAAGAAGAAGAAGAAGGAGGGGGGATCTCTCCCCCTCTCTCCCGGTGGCGCCGGAGTGCCGCCGGGGCAAGGATCGTGACGGCGATCTACATCAACAATATTGCTACCGTCAACACCAACTCTCTCCCCCTATATGCAGCGGTGTAACACCTCTCTTCCCTGCTGTAATCTCTACTTAAACATGGTGCTCAACTCCATATATTATTTCCCAATGATATTTTGTTATCCTATGATGTTTGAGTAGATCTGTTTTGTCCTATGGGTTAATCGTGATCTTGGTTGGTATGATTGTATATTTTATTTATGGTGATGTCCTACGGTGCCCTCCGTCTCGCGCAAACGTGAGGGATCCCCGCTGTATGGTGTTGCAATATATTCATGATTCGCTTATGGTGGGTTGCGAGAGTGACAGAAGCTTAAACCCGAGTAAGTGGGTTGTTGCGTATGGGAGTAAAGAGGACTTGATACATAATGCTATGGTTGGGTTTCACGACCTTAATGATCTTTAGTAGTTGCGGATGCTTGCTAGAGTTCCAATCATAAGTGCATATGTTCCAAGTAGAGAAAGTATGTTAGCTCATGCCTCTCCCTCATATAAAATTACAAGAATGATTACCGGTACTTGTTATCGATTGCCTAGGGACAAATGACTTTCTTATTGACAAAAGCTATCCACTTTTATTATCTTGCAATTTACTCGTAGTTTTATTCTCGCAAAGTACTCGTAGTTTTATTCTTGCAAAATAGTTTCATACTTGTTTTAGGTAAAGCAAACGTCAAGTGTGCGTAGAGTTGTATCGGTGGTTGATAGAACTTGAGGGAATATTTGTTCTGCCTTTAGCTCCTCGTTGGGTTCGACACTCTTATTTATCGAAGAAGGCTACAAACGATCCCCTATACTTGTGGGTTATCAACCTCTATCGCTCGAGCACCATCCATCACGATGGGAAAATATTGCTCGGGGCGCCTATGCTCCTTCCTAGGGGGTGGGGGGTCCGGTGGCCATTTCGGCGGGCTTGATCTTCAGCTAGTGCACCATGGTCTTGCCGAAGGCCATCCGAGCTCCCTCAATGCACACGGAATGCTTCCAGGAATCATCCCGGGATGCGGCGTCACGCAGCCTCTACACGAGGCCAAAGTAGCTGCTCGGCAGCAGTTTCGAAGGCCACAGCTTGACACAAAAGTCCTTCATTGCCGGCTTTGCCTTCTGGTGTAACTCCATCAGCTGCCTCATCTGGTTGTCGAGGAGGGGAGGGTGCTCGGGGCTTGAGACTGCGCCCAAAACAACCTCTGCTCGGCACGACCCTCCTGGGATGCGAGGCACCTAGATGCGTCGGATGCACTCCTTGGGAGGTCCGCAAAAGCGCCTGGGGAACGCCATACTCGCGTGAGAAATGCAAACCTGTTACCACCTAAGACACTTTGCAGTAAGTACGACTTACCATCCGCAATAAGCTTGACTTGGCGGAGCTCCTCTTGGTGGCCTCACGCCTTCGTCTGGGCTTCCTTTACCGCCGATCTCAATGAGGTTAGCTTGGTGACCTGATCCTTACTTTTTTGCTCAAGGGCCTCTCATTTAGTAATGGCATCCTTGAGCTCTTACTGCACCTCAGCCACCCTGGCCTCGTGCTGCTGGCTAGCAGTTTTCACCATCGCCCGTTTGGTAGCCGCTCGTTCGGCCGCCGCCCACTGTTGCGCAGTTTCCTGCTGGGCTCTCTTCAGCTCGGCCTTGAGGTCCTCTACCTCGGCGGCGGTAGCTGCAACATTGTTGGTCGGATTAATTTTACAACTTCAAGTAAATATCTACTGTATCAAACAAGTCTAAGTTCGGACTTGCCTTGCGCTTCGTCGAACCGCTTGTTCAGCAGATCGAGCTCGTCATCAGAGCTCTTGAGTTTCCAATTTAGCTCGGCCAACTCCTCGGCTCTAGCAGCGGCTGCTGACAATGACACGTGCATATTAAGGATATTGAGTTGCCGAGTATTCGATTTTCGATCCTCTGCCCGGCTTCCTTTCCAGCCAGAGTGTTGGGGGCTACTCCCACTCTTGCTATCATCTATATTGCTAAACTATTCGACCCCCGCACGAGTTTTTTAAACTCATTCAGGGCCCGGGAGCTACTGTATATGAGGTTGCATAATCATATACGTAATTTTTCTAAGAAAAAAGAGGATTACATGGTTTACCTTGAAGCCCATTAGAAGGCCGCTGAAAGCCTCCTTCAGTCCTTTGTCCACAGACCGAAGACTTTGCAAAACCGCGCCCATTAGGGCACGGTGTTCCTCGGCGATGGAGGAGCTAGCTACAGCCTCCTCCACCATATCTGGCCACCCCGTCGAGACCGCTCTGTAGCAGGTAGCGGGGGCACCTCGGCTCCTCCCTCGGTGGAGGGCGGAATAGTTGGCTCCTGGTGCCTCAGTGTCTCCGGAACCACCGAGGAAAGCTCAGGTTGGCCGAGCTCCCCCTCTTTGTTTACCAGAGGGGTTTCCCTCTTCTGGTTTTTGGGGGCCGAGGTATTCACCTCGGCCATGACGGTGTCGCCTCCCCCTGTGCTGGGCCCAGTAGGGGTCCTCCTCGATAGGACCTCCTCGGCCTCCTCAACGACCGAAGGGAGCGATCCACGCGACCCGGTCCCACTCTCCGCCAGCACGGCTAGTGGAGAATCTCCCTCTGAGACTCGACCAGTAGGGAGATTGCATGGTGGGCTGCAATATTAAAGGCAGGCACACAGTTAATAGCAAGACTTAGTTTGGCTAAGAAAGCAAGAGTATGTTGATACGTCTCCAACGTATCTATAATTTTTTATTGTTCCATACTATTATATTATCAATCTTGGATGTTTGATATACATTTACTAGCAACTTTATATCATTTTTGGGACTGAGCTATTAACTTAGTGCCCAGTGTCAGCTACTGTTTTATGCTTGTTTTTTTACTTTGCAGAATATCAGTACCAAACAAAGTCCAAATGCCACGAAACTTTTTGGAGATTTTTTTCTGGTGATAAGAGACAATGGAAGCTTCGGGAGGCCACAAGAAGATGGAGCAGTGGCCCACTAGGCACCAGGGCGCGCCAGGGGCCTCTAGCGCGCCCTGGTGGGTAGTGGGGCCCATGTGCCTCCATTTGACCTACCTCCGCTTCTATAAATACTCTAAAATCCCGAAACACACGAAATACTTTTTCCGCTGCCGCAAGTTCCAGAACCACGAGATCCCATCTGGAGGCCTTTTCCGGCACTCTGCCAGAGGGGGAAATGATCACGGAGGGGTTGTTCATCATCCTTGCTGCCCCTCTGATGATGCGTGCGTAGTTTACCACAGACCTACGGGTCCATAGTTAGTAGCTAGATGGCTTCTTCTCTCTTCTTGATCTTCAATACAATGTTCTCCTCAGTGTTCTTGGAGTTCTATTTGATGTAATTCTTTTTGCGGTGTGTTTGTTGGGATCCGATGAATTGTGAGTTTATGATCAGATCTATCCATGAATATTATTTGAGTTTTTTCTAAAATCTTTTATGCATGATTGTTATAGCCTCGTATTTCTTCTCCGGTTTATTGGTTTGGTTTGGCTAACTTGATTGATTTATCTTGCCATGGGAAGAGGTGCTTTCGGATGGGTTCGATCTTGTGGTGCTCAATCTCATTGACAGAAAGAGACATGACACACATGTATCGTTGCTATTGAGGGTAACAAGATCGGATTTATTTCATATGTGAGTTTATCTTGTCTACATCATGTCATCTTGCTTAAAGCATTACTCCGTTCTTTCATGAACTTAATACACTAGATGCATGCTTGATAGCGGTCGATGTGTGGAGTAAGACTTGTAGATGCAGTCAGGAGTCGGTCTACTAATCTTGGACGTGATGCCTATATACATGATCATTGCGTTGGATATCGTCATACTTATTGTTTTTTCTATCAATTGCCCAACAGTAATTTGTTTACCCATCGTATGCTATTTTCTCGAGAGAAGCCTCTAGTGAAAACTATGGCCCCGGGTCTATTTTCTATCATATATTAAAACCAAAAATACCTTACTGCAATTTTCTTTTATTTTGTATTTTTGTTAGATCTATTTATCAAAACCTATACAATTTAATCTT
This sequence comes from Thinopyrum elongatum, assembly GCA_011799875.1. NCBI lineage: Eukaryota > Viridiplantae > Streptophyta > Magnoliopsida > Poales > Poaceae > Thinopyrum > Thinopyrum elongatum. Next base: position 412,390,482 of record CM022299.1, read on the forward strand.
TCTCTTAACCGTTTAGGGATTGACAACCCCTCTACGCGTTGGGTTGCAAGTATTTGTTGTTTGTGTGCAGGTGCTGTTTACATAGTGTTGCTTGGTTCTCCTACTGTTGATAACCTTGGTTTCATAACTGAGGGAAATACTTATCTCTACTATACTGCATCATCCCCTCTTCTTCGGGGAAATCCCAACGCAGTTCACAAGTAGCAGGAAGAATTTCTGGCGTTGTTGCCGCGGAGACATCATCAACATCTATCAAGTACCTACGCATAAACTCTCATTTCCTTGCAATTACTTTATTTGCCATTTGCCTCTCATTTTCATCTCCCCCACTTCTAAAAAGTTTTTACAAAAATATTTTCCGTTTGCCTTTTGCGTGTTATGTTGCTTGCCCATCTTATCGTTAGGGCTAGTTCTTCCCTTGCTACGTGCACTCCTGAGAATGAAGTTCTCAATAAGAAAAGGGGAGGAGAGAATTTAAAAGATTCTTGGTATAGTATTTTCAATGCTCATAATAGATCAACTCGAAAGCAATCCACTATCATTCTTCTTCACAATTTTTATGTGGGCATTACTACTTGGTATAGATTTGTGCTTGACACTATAACCGAAGGGAACTTCTTGATGTGTCCCTCCATGGATGCTTTCAATGCTATGGGAAATTTAGTGGGATCACCACCTATCACTGTTAATGAAACGGTTTTAACTTTGGAGCATGTTATGGAAAGATTACATGCTATTGAAAAGAAGATGCCTACCGTAGAGCAGATTGATAATTTAGATAAAAAGATTCATTACCATGTCACTCAATTTGGATCAAAGGTAGGAATTACTCTAAAGATGCTAAAAGAGAAAGAACTAATAATTAATGAAAAAGTAGAGAAAAGTCCTGCTAGGATCGATAAGTTGGAAGAAATTATTAATAATTTGGGTTTTCCTTTTGTTTCGTTGAAACTATTGAAAAAGCTCCTCCTAGCAAGAGTTGCAAGTTTATTTATGTTCCTAAAGACAAGGGTGCCACGACTAGCAACAATAACGAGGATCTTAAAATGATTAGAGTTCACCCCAATTTCGTTGATTTGATAAAGGAACCAATATATAAAATTACGTCTCTTGATTTTGCACCTAGGAGTGTGATTATTAAAAACCTATGTGCTAGAACTCCTAGAAATTATGGTTGTGTGAATGAAGAATTGGAGACCAAAGATGACAACACTTGAAACTATGCATTATGCCTAGCTAGGGGCATAAAACAATAGCGCTTGTTGGGAGGCAACCCAATTCTTATCTTTTAATTTTTTGTTTTCCTTTCTGTTTTTCAAAAAATTTACAATTATGCTACTGTTATGATTGTGTTTTAGTATTTTAATTAGTGTTTGTGCCAAGTAAAGCCTTTAGGATGGTTTGGGTGATAGTTGACTTGATTCTGTTGGAAAACAGAAGGTTTTATGGCCAGTAGCAGAATTATCAAAATTTGCTAGAACATGGAAAAATCTGATTTCTTTACACATTATTTATATACAAATTTCCCATGTCGTCCTAATTTTTTAGAATTTTTGGAGTTACGGAAGTATGAGCTTAATTCAGGTTTCTACAAACTGTTCTGTTTTTGACAGATTCTATTTTTCGTTGCATTATGTGCTTATTTTGATGAATCTATGGATTGTATGGGGGGGTATAAGCCATGGTAAAGTTAGAATACAGTAGGTATAATGCAATAACAAAATATGAATGGGTTTGCAACAGTACTCAAGTAGTGATTTGTTTTTTTATACTAACGGATCTCACGAAGGTTTTGTTAAGTTTTGTGTGATTGAAGTTTTCAAGTTTTGGGTGAGATCATGATGGATGAAGGAATAAGGAGTGGCAAGAGCCGAAGCTTGGGGATACCCGAGGCACCCCAAGGTAATATTCAAGGACTCCCAAGCAACTAAGCTTGGGGATGCCCCGGAAGGCATCCCCTCTTTATTCTAACGACCATCGGTAATTTTACTTGGAGCTATATTTTATTCATCACATATCATGAGTTTTGCTTGGAGCGTCTTGTATTATATTATATGAGTCTTTGCTTGTTTTGATTTTTAGTTTGTCACAATCAGCCTTGCTAAACACACTTCTTTGAGAGAGCCACACACATATCATGATTTGCTAGAATACTCTATGTGCTTCACTTAAATCTTTTGAGCTAGACAGTTGCTCTAGTACTTCACTTATATCTTTTTTAGCACGGCGGTGGTTACATTTTAAAGAAATAAACTCTCATGCTTCACTTATATTATTTTGAGAGTTGGAAAATTTTGAAGAAATATTTATGCTCTCGTGCTTCACTTAGATTTTTTAGAGTTAAAGATAGTAATGGTAATTTGCACGAGATATGAATTTGGTCCCAAAGTGATAGATATTCAATAGGGATGTAATAAGAGCTTTCATGAAGATCATTGGATATTATAAACTTTATTCCTTGCAATAGTTTTGCGATATGGAGATAGTGATATGTGAGTCATGTTGGTGAGTAATTATGCTTTAGTAAGAATATTGGTGTTAAGGTTTGTTATTCCCTATGCATGAACATAAAGTCAATAGTTATGCTACGAAGTTATATCCTACTTGTTGTGCATTATTCAGTGTTAATTATGTTTAATGCGTGTTTATGACCGTTTTTGTTTTTTTTGGTTGGTCGCTTCTCAATCTATTTGCTAGCCTTCACTTGTACTAAGAAAAAATACTGCTTGTTCATCCAACTCCTTAAACCAAAGTTGTGCCAAATGAGTCCACCATACCTACCTATATGCGGTATTTCCATGCCGTTCCAAGTAAATTTGTATGTGCCAACTCTAATTTTCAAAATGAATTTCAGATTTGTGTGCCCATACCACTCATGAAGCGGCAGGGGTGTTGGGGAACGTAGTAGTAAATCAAAAAAATTTCCTACGTATCACCAAGATCAATCTAGGAGAAGCTTGCAACGAGAGAGAGGGAGTGCATCTTCATACCCTTGAAGATCGCTAAGCGGAAGCGTTACAAGAAACGCGGATGATGGAGTCATACTCGCGGCGATTCAAATCGCGGAAGATCCGATCTAGCGCCAAACGGACGGTGCCTCCGCGTTCAACACACGTACAGCCCGGGGACGTCTCCTCCTTCTTGATCCAGCAAGGGAAGAGGAGAAGTTGAGGGAGGGCTCCGGCAGCACGACAGCGTGGTGGTGGAGCTTGTGGTTCTCCGACAGGGCTTCGCCAAGCACTACGGAGGAGGAGGAGGTGTTGGAGAGGGGGAGGGCTGCGCCAGGGAAGAGGTGCTGCTGCCCTCCCACCCCCCCTCTATTTATAGGGTGAAGGGGAGAGGGGGCCGGCCCCCTTAGATCCCATCTAAGGGGGGGGGGGGCGGCGGCCAAGGGGCGGACTTGCCCCCCAAGTTTGGTGGGAGGTGCCCCCACCCCCTAGGGTTTTCAACCCTAGGCACCTTGGGCCCCTTGGGGGGGGGCGCACCAGCCCACCAGGGGCTGGTTCCCTCCCTTGCTCAGCCCACTTGGCCCACCGGGGCAGGTGGCCCCACCCGGTGGACCCCCGGACACCTTCCGGTGGTCCTGGTACAATACCGATAACCCCCGAAACCATTCCGATGACTGAAACTGGACTTCCCATATATAATTCTTCACCTCCGGACCATTCCGGAACTCCTCGTGATGTCCGGGATCTCATCCGGAACTCCAAACAACCTTCGGTAACCACATACAATTTCCCATAACAACTCTAGCGTCACCGAACCTTAAGTGTGTAGACCCTACGGGTTCGGGAACCATGCAGACATGACCGAGACATCTCTCCGGCCAATAACCAACAGCGGGATCTGGATACCCATGTTGGCTCCCACATGTTCCACGATGATCTCATCGGATGAACCACGATGTCGAGGATTCAATCAATCCCGTACGCAATTCCCTTTGTCTATCGGTATGTTACTTGCCCGAGATTCGATCGTCGGTATCCCCATACCTCGTTCAATCTCGTTACCGGCAAGTCTCTTTACTCGTTCCATAACGCATGATCCCGTGGCTAACTCTTCAGTCACATTGAGGTCATTATGATGATGCATTACCGAGTGGGCCCAGAGATACCTCTCCGTCATACGGAGTGACAAATCCCAGTCTCGATTCGTGCCAACCCAACAGACACTTTCGGAGATACCTGTAGTGCACCTTTATAGTCACCCAGTTACGTTGTGACGTTTGATACACCCAAAGCATTCCTACGGTATCCGGGAGTTGCACAATCTCATGGTCCAAGGAAATGATACTTGACATTAGAAAATCTCTAGCAAACGAACTACACGATCTTGTGCTATGCTTATGATTGGGTCTTGTCCATCACATCATTCTCCTAATGATGTGATCCCGTCATCAATGACATCCAATGTCCATGGTCAGGAAACCACAACCATCTATTGATCAACGAGCTAGTCAACTAGAGGCTCACTAGGGACATGCTGTGGTCTATGTATTCACACATGTATTACGGTTTCCGGTTAATACAATTATAGCATGAACAATAGACAATTATCATGAACAAGGAAATATAATATAACCATTTTATTATTGCCTCTAGGGCATATTTCCAACAGTCTCCCACTTGCACTAGAGTCAATAATCTAGTTCACATCACCATGTGATTTACATTGTTATGAATCTAACACCCAGTGAGTTCTGGGGTTCGATCATGCTTTGCATGTGAGAGAGGTCTTTAGTCAACGGGTCTGCGACATTCAGATCCGTGTGTACTTTGCAAATCTCTATGTCATACTGTAGACACTGCTACCACACTCCACTTGGAGCTATTCCAAATGGCTGCTCCACTATATGTATCCGGATTGCTACTCAGAGTCATCCGGATTGGTGTTAAAGCTTGCATCGACGTAACTCTTTACGACGAACTCTTTATCACCTCCATAACCGAGAAATATTTCCTTAGTCCTCTAGTTACTAAGGATAATCTTGACCACTGACCAGTGATCCATTCCTGGATCACTCTCGTACCCCTTGACAGACTCATGGCAAGGCACACACATGTGCGGTACACAGCATGGCATATTATACAGAGCCTATGGATAAAGCATAGGGGATGACCTTCGTCCTATCTCTTTGATCCACCACGGTCGAGCTTTGAGTCTCACTCAACTCCACACCTTACAAATCAGGTAAGAACTCCTTCTTTGACTGATCAATTTTGAACTCTTTCAAAATTTTGTCTAGGTATGTACTCATTGAAAGTCTCATCAAGCATCTTGATCTATCTCTATAGATCTTGATGCCCAACAATTAGGTAGCTTTATCCAGGTCTTCCTTTGAAAAACTCTTTTCAAACAACCGTTTATGCTTTCCAGAAATTCTACATCATTTCCGATCAACAATATGTCATCCACATATACTCATCAGAAATTCTATAGTGCTCCCACTCACTTTCTTGTAAATACGAGTTTCTCATAAACTTTGTACAAACTCAAAAACTTTGATCACCTCATCAAAGCATATATTCCAACTCCGAGATGCTTGCTCCTGTCCATCGAAGGATTGCTGGAGCTTGCATACTTTTTAGCATCCTTAGGATCGACAAAACCTTCTGGTTGTATCACATACAACCTTTCCTCAAGGGAACGATGTTTTGAAATCCATCTGCCAGATTTCATAATCGAAAAATGCAGCAACTCCTAACATAATTCCAACAGACTTTAGCATCACTACGGGTGAGAATGTCTCATCGTAGTCAACTCCTTGAACTTGTCAGAAACTTGTTTGCGACAAGTCGAGCTTTATAAATGGTAACATTTACCATCAGTGTCTGTCTTCTTCTTAAAGGTCCATTTGTACTCAACGACCTGCCATTTAACGGGCAAGTCTACCAAAGTCCATACTTGGTTTTCATACATGGATCCTTTCTCGGATTTCATGGCCTCTAACCATTTGTTGGAATCCGGGCCCATCATCGCTTCTCCATAGTTTTTAGGTTCGTTGTTGTCCAACAACATGACCTCCAAGACAGGGTTGCCGTACCACTCAGGAGCAGTACGCGTCTTTGTCGACCTACAAAGTTTGATAGTAACTTGATCTGAAGCTTCATGATCATCACCATTAACTTCCTCTTCAACTGACGTAGGCTCCACAGAAACATCTTTCTGTGATGCGCTACTCTTTAGTTGAAACAAAGGTTCAACAACCTCATCAAGTTCTATCTTCCTCCCACTCAATTCTTTCGAGAGAAACCTTTTCTCGAGAAAGGACCCGTTTTTAGCAACAAATACTTTGCCCTCGGATCTGAGATAGAAGGCATACCCAAATGTTTCCTTAGGGTATTCTATGAAGATGCATATTTCCGCTTTGGGTTCGAGCTTATCAGACATAAGCGTCGTATTCCCAAACTCTGAGAAATGACAGCTTAGGTTTCTACCAAACCATACGGTGTCATCTCAACGGAATTAGATGGTGCCCTATTTAAAGTGAATGTTGTTGTCTCTAATGCTTAACCCCAAAACGATAGTGGCAAATCGATAAGAGACATCATAGTACGCACCATATCCAATAGAGTACGACTATGACGTTCGGACACACCATCACACTATGGTGTTCCAGGTGGCGTGAGTTGTGAAACAACTTTCACATTGTCTTAAGTTGTATACAAAACTTGTAACTCAGATATTCACCTCCACGATCATATCGTAGACATTTTTATCTTCTTGTCACGATGATCTTAGACTTCACTCTGAATTTGTTTGAACTTTTCAAACGTTTTAGACTTGTGTTTCAGTAAATATACTCATATCCACTCAAATCATCAGTGAAGGTAAGAAAATAACGATATCCACTGCATGCTACAACATCATTGGACCGCATACATCAACATGTATTTTCTCCAATAAGTTACTAGCCCGCTCCATCATACCGGAAACGGGGTCTCAGTCATCTTGCCTAAGAGGCATGGTACGCATGTCGCAACCGATTTGAAATCGAGTGAGTCCAAAGATCCATCAGCATGGAGTTTCTTCATGCGCTTTACACCAATATGACCTTTAGCGGCAGTGCCACAAGTATGTGGTACTATCATTATTAATTTTGCATCTTTTATGAACATGTGTATTACTACGATCGAGATTCAATAAACCATTCACATTGGGTGCATGACCATTGAAGGTATTATTCATGTAAACAGAATAACCATTATTCTCTAACTTAAATGAATAACCGTATTGCAATAAACATGATCTAATCACGTTCATGCTCAACACAAACACCAAATAACATTTATTTAGGTTCATCCCTAATCCCGAGAGAGTGTGCGATGGTGATCACATCAACCTTGGAAACACTTCCAACACACATCGTCACCTCACCCTTAGCTAGCCTCCGTTTATTCCATAGCTTTTATTTCGAGTTACTAACATTTAGCAACCGAACCGGTGTCCAATACCCAGGTGCTACTAGGAGTACTAGCAAGGGACACATCAATAACACATATATCAAATATACTTCTGTCGACGTTGCCAGCTTTCTTATCTACCAAGTATCTAGGGTTGTTCCACTTCAGCGACCGTTCTCCTCATAACAGAAGCACCTAGTCTCAGGTTTAGGTTTAACCTTGGGTTTCTTCACTGGAGCAACAACTGACTTGCCATCCATGAAGTTTCCCTTCTTGACCTTGCCCTTTGTGAAACTAGTGGTTTTACTAACCATCAACACTTGATGCTCCTTCTTGATTTCTACCTTCGCGGTGTTAAACATCACGAACAGCTCAGGGATCATCTTATCCATCCTTGGCATGTTATAGTTCATCACGAAGCTCTAGTAGCTAGGTGGCAGTGACTTGGAGAACTATATTAATCACTATCTTATCTGGAAGATAAACTCCCACTCGATTCAAGTGATCGTAGTACCCAGACAATCTGAGCACATGCTCACTGATTGAGCTATTCTCCTTCATCTTGTAGGCAAAGAATCTTGTTGGAGGTCTCATACCTCTCAACGCGGGCATGAGCCTGAAATCCCAATTTTAGCTCTTAGAACATCTCATATGTTCCGTGACATTCAAAACATTTTGGAGCCTCAATTCTAAGCCGTAATGCATGACACACTGAACTATCAAGTAGTCATCAGAACGTGCCTGTCAGATGTTCAAAACATCTACAGACGACGCTTGAGGGGGTGGCGCATCGAGCGGTGCATTAAGGACATAAGCCTTCTATGCAGTAATGAGGATAATCCTCAGACCACGGACCCAGTCCGCATTATTGCTACCATCACCTTTCAACTTACTTTTCTCTAGGAACGTATCAATAAAACAGGGGAGCTACAGCGCGAGCTATCTACAACATAATTTGCAAAGACACTTTGACTATGTTCATGATAATGAAGTTCATCTGATGAACTCCCACTCAGATAGACATCCCTCTAGTCATCTAAGTGATACATGATCTGAATCGACTAGGCCGTGTCCGATCATCACATGAGACGGACTAGTCATCAACGGTGAACATCTCCATGTTGATCGCATCTACTATACGACTCATGTTCGACCTTTCGGTCTCTCGTGTTCCGAGGCCATGTCTGTACATGCTAGGCTCGTCAAGTCAACCTAAGTGTTTCGCATGTGTAAATCTGGCTTACACCCGTTGTATGCGAACGTTAGAATCTATCACACCCGATCATCACGTGGTGCTTCGAAACAACGAACCTTCGCAACGGTGCATAGTTAGGGGGAACACATTTCTTGAAATTTTGGTGAGGGATCATCTTATTTATGCTACCGTCGTTCTAAGCAAATAAGATGTAAACATGACAAACATCACATGCAAATCATAAAGTGACATGATATGGCCAATATCATCTTGCGCTTTTGATCTCCATCTTCCAGGTGCGGCATGATCACCATCGTCACCGGCATGACACCATGATCTCCATCATCATGATCTCCATCATCGTGCCTTCATGAAGTTGTCTCGCCAACTATTACCTCTACTACTATGGCTAACGGTTAGCAATAAAGTAAAGTAATTTCATGGCCTTTACATTGACACGCAGGTCATACAATAAATTGAGACAACTCTTATGGCTCCTGCTGGTTGTCATATTCATCGACATGCAAGTCGTGATTCCTATTACAAGAACATGATCAATCTCAAACATCACATATATAATTCATCACATCCTTTTTGGCCATATCACATCACATAGCATACCCTGCAAAAACAAGTTAGACGTCCTCTAATTGTTGTTGCATGTTTTACGTGGCTGCTATGGGTTTCTAGCAAGAACGTTTCTTACCTACGCAAAAGCCACAACGGTGATATGCCAATTGCTATTCACCCTTCATAAGGACCCTCTTCATCGAATCCAATCCGACTAAAGTGGGAGAGACAGACACCCACTAGCCACCTTATGCATCAAGTGCATGTCAGTCGGTGGAACCTGTCTCACGTAAGCGTACGTGTAAGGTCGGTCCGGACCGCTTCATCCCACAATGCCGCCGAATCAAGATAGGACTAGTAACGGTAAGCAAATTGAACAAATCATCGCCCACAACTACTTGTGTTCTACTTGTGCAAAGAATCTACGCATAGACCTAGCTCTGATACCACTGTTGGGGAACATAGTAGTAAATCAAAAAAAATTCCTACGTATCACCAAGATCAATCTAGGAGAAGCTTGCAACGAGAGAGAGGGAGTGCATCTTCATACCCTGTAGCGACCCGACCCGAATGGATCGAATCTCTGTGTTCAAGTGTCATCCCTGGATCGGTAATGCTGACACACACAGTACTTGAGGGATTTATAACAGAGTAGCAATCACACACTTATTACATCGAATGTCTCAAAAGAGAACTGGTTACAATAAATATGGCTTAAGGCCATCTAAATAAGATAACAGCGGAAGGCTTGGAAGATAAAGTGAGTCCATCAACTCCAACGGCATAGCTGAGTGCACGACAACGACCTAGCACACCTTACTCTTCGTCTGAAAAGTCTGCAACATGATACGTTGCAGCCCGAAACGGGTCAGCACATGGAATATGCTGGCAATATAACACATTAGAGCAGTAAACAGAATAATTGCTAATACTACATGCATATTTGGCTGGTGGAAAAGCTCTAGGGTTATACTGTTTTGCGAAAAGCTAATTTTTTCCTACAACAAAGGAATATATTTTATTTAACTATCATGGTGGTTGTTGAACATTGAGAAGGTAAATCCCCCTCTCAATCCCAATTAAAAGTAATTATTAATCCCAACAAATTAATTTAGAGTGATGGGATTCAATATGATGATCCAAGAACCAGATACTCAAGATGTCCATAACCGGGGACACGGCTAATCATGATCAGTTTGTACACTCTGCAGAGGTTTGTGCACTTTTCCCCACAAGACTCGATCTCCTCCGTTGGATTTCTCGCACTACATGGTGTTTGAGAAACGGATGATCGAGACACAGTCTTTCAGAAACATTTACTCTTTACTCTGGGTAGACAGTTACACCTACTTTCCCCTACATCTGCTAGCCTACCACTGAAAGAGGTCATGTAACATACTCAACTATGCTAGAGCCCATAATAGCTTGTGGCTGCACACGGAAGTTTCTAGCATGAATAATCTTATGATCCCTTTGAGCCTGGGTGGCGGACCGTAGGAGGATCACACGGTATATCCCCGGGATCTCCTAGGACAACACTGGTATATCCCCAGGTGCCCAAACAAGCAATCCACCCAGATGTGTATTAAAGTTGCCACCTTAAGTTGAACCATTAATTAAAAATCTCACATCTGTCATGGGTACACTCAAAACCCAATCCACGTCTACGAGCATAGCATGGCAACATAAGCATAGCGTAGAAGTAACTCCCAAGGGTTTGTTATTAAAAGGGCAATAAGTTCTACCTCATCATCTACTTCCCAGTACCCACAAGTTAATCACCTCCTAATCATGCAATATTTGAGGGTCGAAACTAATGCATAAAAACTGGGTAACGAAGAAGTATGATCAATGTGTTACTTGCCTTGCTGACGATCTGCAAATCCTAGGGACTCGTAGTAGCACGCTTCGCACTCCGGGTACTCTATCGCAAACAAACAATAGCATACATAAGCAATCAAGCGAAGATGCACGGGTAAAATCCAAATGAGAAGACCTAACCAGAAAGTTCAACTGAAGAACTCCGGTTTGCAAAAAGAATCAAATCAAACGGAGCAACGAAACTCAAACTGCGAAAGAAACAAGCTTCGATTACTAATCTGGACTAAAGTCAAATTTTACAGTAGCAAAAACTTGTTTAAGTTGGTTAAACAGAAAGAGGGCTTCGAGACGAAGATCTAGGCGCTTGAATCGCCTGAATCCGACAAACGAGCGAAAAGTTATACTAAAACGAAAATCGGATCAGAAATCGCGATCGAAAATAATCGCGGAAAATCCGAGAAAAAGAAAACTAACGAACAGGCTAACGAACGAACGTTCGCTGTCTGCGGTTAAACGGTGAAAACCGTTCGTTAAAACGAACGTACGGACGAACGTCCGCTAAATAACTAAACCGACGGAAAACCGATCTAAAAAGAATAAACCGGTATTTAAAAAAAACCGAATCTAGATCTAGGGTTTAAACAAAAACCGATCGGTTTTTTTTCACGAAAACCGACGGCGGCGGCGGCTACCTCCGGCGGTCGGCGGGACAGCGGCGGCGGCGAGGCGACGGGGCGGGGCGCGCGCGGTGCGGCGGCGCGGTGCGGCGGGCGGGGTGCGGCGGCTCGGCGGCGAGCGGCGGCGGCTGGCGCGGCGAGCGAGGCGGCGCGGCGGCTCGGCGGCGCGGCGAGGGCAGGCGGCGGCGGCGGCGGCGGCTTGGGGCTCCAGGGGGGGGCCCCGGGTCGGCTTTTAAAGAGGGGGAAGGGGTGGCGGCTTGGGGAAGGGGGCGAGGGCGGCGACGGCGGCGGCTCGGACTCCTCCGGCGAGTCCGTCTCCGGCACGGGACGGGATGGCGGCGCGGGGCGGCTGGGCCGGCTGGGCTTCGGCCCGGTTCGGTCCGGCGGATTTTTTTTTTAAATAATTCCGCGCAGAAAAACAAATAAAAGAAATACTAAACGGACTCCAAAATTCCCGAAATAAATTTTCCCCGTCCTCTAAAAATCTCCCGGACAAGGTAAACATTTATTTGGGACTCGAATGCAATTTTGAAAAATGCATATTTTTTCTAAATTCAAATAAAATTGCAATAAAATCCAAATAAATTATTTATTTGATTTTAATATTTTTCCTCCAATATTCCATTTATTTTGGAGAAGTCATATTATCTCCTCTCATATATTTTTAATATGAAATATTTTCGGAGAGAAAAATAATTAAACCAAATTGATCCTTGTTTCAATATTTGAGAAAATTCAAATATGAAAACGGTGAAATCCCCAACTCTCTCCGTGGTCCTTGAGTTGCTCAGGATTTCGAGGATCGCAAAACGAAATGCAATAAAATATGATATGCATGGATGACCTATGTATAACATTCCAAATTAAAAATTTGGGATGTTACAAACCTACCCCCCTTAAGATGAATCTCGCCCTCGAGATTCGGGTTGGCTAGAAAACAGGTGTGGGTGGTCCTTCCGGAGGTCTTCTTCGCGCTCCCAGGAATTCTATCGCAAACAAACAATAGCATACATAAGCAATCAAGCGAAGATGCACGGGTAAAACCCAAATGAGAAGACCTAACCAGAAAGTTCAACTGAAGAACTCCGGTTTGCAAAAAGAATCGAATCAAACGGAGCAACGAAACTCAAACTGCGAAAGAAACAAGCTTTGATTACTAATCTGGACTAAAGTCAAATTTTACAGTAGCAAAAACTTGTTTAAGTTGGTTAAACAGAAAGAGGGCTTCGAGACGAAGATCTAGGCGCTTGAATCGCCTGATTCCGACAAACGAGCGAAAAGTTATACTAAAACGAAAATCGGATCAGAAATCGCGATCGAAAATAATCGCGGAAAATCCGAGAAAAAGAAAACTAACGAACAGGCTAACGAACGAACGTTCGCTGTCTGCGGTTAAACGGTGAAAACCGTTCGTTAAAACGAACGTACGGACGAACGTCCGCTAAATAACTAAACCGACGGAAAACCGATCTAAAAAGAATAAACCGGTATTTAAAAAAAAAACCGAACCTAGATCTAGGGTTTAAACAAAACCGATCGGTTTTTCTCACGAAACCGACGGCGGCGGCGGGATTCCGGCGGGGCTCCGGCGGGGCGGCGGCGGCAGCGCGGGGCGGCGGTGTGGGGCGCGCGGTGCGGCGGCGCTGCGCGGCGGAGTGCGGCGGCGGCGGGCGGCGGCGGGCGGCGGACGCGGCGGCGGCTGGCGAGCGAGGCGGCGCGGCGGCTCGGCGGCGCGGCGAGGGCAGGCGGCGGCGGGCGGCGGCGGCGGCTTGGGGCTCCAGGGGGGGCCCCGGGTCGGCTTTTTAAGGGGGGAGGGGGTGGCTTGGGCGAGGGGGCGACGGGGCGGAGGCGCGGCGGCGGCGGACTCCGGGAGAGTCCCGGTCGGCCACGGGGAGGAAAGGCGGCGGCGAGGCTGCTGGGCCGGCTGGGCTTCGGCCCAGTTCGGTCCGGCGGATTTTTTTTTTTTTTAAAAAAAAAAAAATAATTCCGCGCAGAAAAACAAATAAAAGAAATACTAAACGGACTCCAAAATTCCCGAAATAAATTTTCCCCGTCCTCTAAAAATCTCCCGGACAAGGTAAACATTTATTTGGGACTCTAATGCAATTTTGAAAAATGCATATTTTTTTCTAAATCCAAATAAAATTGCAATAAAAATCCAAATAAAATATTTATTTGATTTTAATATTTTTCCTCCAATATTCCATTTATTTTGGAGAAGTCATATTATCTCCTCTCATATATTTTTAATATGAAATATTTTCGGAGAGAAAAAATAGTTAAACCAAATTGATCCCTGTTTCAATATTTGAGAAAATTCAAATATGAAAACGGTGAAATCCCCAACTCTCTCCGTGGGTCCTTGAGTTGCTTAGAATTTTCGAGGATCGCAAAACGAAATGCAATAAAATATGATATGCAGTGAATGATCTATGTATAACATTCCAAATTAAAAATTTGGGATGTTACAAACCTACCCCCCTTAAGATGAATCTCGCCCTCGAGATTCGGGTTGGCTAGAAAACAGGTGTGGGTGGTCCTTCCGGAGGTCTTCTTCGCGCTCCCAGGTGGCTTCATCTTCGGTATGGTGACTCCACTGAACTTTGCAAAACTTGATAACTTTGTTGCGTGTAACTCGGCTGGCAAACTCGAAAATCTTGACGGGTTTCTCCTCGTAGGTTAGATCACTATCCAATTGAATTGCTTCTAGGGGCACTGTATCTCTTAGAGAAATATCAGCCATCTCCGCATGGCACTTCTTCAACTGGGAAACGTGAAACACATCATGAACTCCTGACAGTCCTCCGGGCAATTCCAACTTGTAGGCAACTTCACCCATACGTTCCGATACTCGGTATGGTCCTACAAACCTCGGGGCTAACTTTCCTTTAACTCCAAAACGTTTCACTCCTCGTAAGGGTGATACTCGTAGATATGCTCTGTCTCCGACTTCATAGGTTACCTCCTTGCGTTTTGGGTCGGCATAACTCTTCTGTCTGGACTGGGCTACTTTCAGTCTATCTCGAATCAGCTTAACCTTCTCTTCGGATTCCTTAATCAAATCCGGTCCAAACAACTGACGGTCTCCAACTTCATCCCACATCAACGGTGTTCTGCACCTCCTTCCATACAAAGCCTCGAAAGGTGCCATCTTCAAACTGGCTTGGTAGCTGTTGTTGTATGAGAACTCCGCGTAGGGCAAATTGTCATCCCAACTAGATCCATAATCTAGCGCACAAGCTCTTAACATGTCCTCCAGAATCTGATTGACTCTCTCGGTCTGTCCATCTGTCTGCGGATGGAAGGCTGTACTAAACTCTAGCCTGGTTCCCAATGTCTGGTGTAGTTGGCGCCAAAACTTTGAAGTAAACTGGGTTCCTCTATCTGATACGATGGTCCTCGGAACTCCGTGCAGACACACGATCCTGGTCATATATATCTTGGCCAACTTCGCACTCGTATATGTGGTTTTCACTGGGATAAAGTGAGCTACTTTGGTCAACCGATCCACTACTACCCAGATAGAATCATATCCTGATCGGGTCCTGGGTAATCCGGTGATGAAATCCATGCCAAGTTTATCCCACTTCCATTCGGGTATTGGCATAGGCTGTAGCAATCCTGCGGGCTTCTGATGCTCTGCCTTCACTCTCTGACATACATCACATACGGCTACATACTCAGCAATATCCCTCTTCATACCCGTCCACCAGAAACGCCCTTTTAAGTCCAAATACATCTTGGTGTTTCCGGGGTGTATCGAGTATGGCGAGTCATGAGCCTCCTGTAGTATCAACTTCCTGATCTCGGCATTATTGGGTACATACACACGGTCCTCAAACCATAAGGTGTCGTGCTCATCTTCACGAAAACCTTTGGCTTTTCCTTTGCGCATTCTATCCTTTATCTCGGCAATTTCTTTGTCATCTTTCTGAGCTTCTCGAATCCTTTCCAATAATGTTGACTGTACTTCCATAACTGCGACAAAACCTCTAGGGACTATCCCCAAACGAAACTCCCTGAGATCTTCGGATAACCCCTTTGGTAAACCTCCGCTTTTGAGGGTATTGACATAACTTTTCCGGCTCAAAGCGTCTGCTACGACATTGGCCTTTCCTGGATGATAATGCAACTTCATATCATAATCCTTTATAAGTTCCAACCATCTCCTCTGCCTGAGGTTCAGCTCCTTCTGAGTGAAAATATACTTCAAGCTCTTGTGATCCGTGTACACATCACAACGATTCCCAATAAGAAAATGTCTCCAAGTCTTAAGTGCATGAACTACAGCTGCTAACTCCAAGTCATGAGTGGCATAATTCAACTCATGCGGCCGAAGCTGACGTGAGGCATATGAAACAACTCTTCCTTCCTGCATAAGTACTCCTCCCAGTCCTAAGCGAGAAGCGTCGCAATACACTTGGAAATCCTTGCGTATATCTGGCAGAATCAGAACTGGGGCTGTAACCAAACGTTTCTTCAGTTCCTGAAAACTTGCCTCACATTCATCTGTCCATTTGAACTTAGTGTCCTTCTTCAGTAACTCCGTCATAGGCTTCGCAATCTTAGAAAAATTCTCGATAAATCTCCGATAATATCCTGCAAGTCCAAGAAAACTGCGGATCTCCCCCACTGAGGTGGGTGCCAACCACTCAGTGACAGACTGAACCTTAGTGGGGTCTACTGGTATACCTTCGCCCGATATAACATGTCCAAGAAATCCAACTTCCTTCAACCAAAACTCACATTTGCTGAACTTGGCATACAACTGATGTTCCCTGAGCTTCTCGAGAACTAAACGCAGATGCTCCTTGTGCTCCTCTTCATTCTTTGAGTATACCAAGATATCATCAATGAACACCACGACAAACTTATCCAAGAACTCCATGAACACCTTGTTCATCATACTCATGAAATAGGCAGGGGCATTAGTCAATCCAAATGACATAACTGTGTACTCATATAGCCCATACCGGGTGGTGAAGGCTGTCTTAGGTATATCCTGTTCTCGGATCTTCAGCTGGTGATACCCTGATCTCAGATCGATCTTGGAGAACACTTTAGCTCCTTGCAACTGATCAAACAAATCATTAATCATTGGCAGTGGGTACTTGTTCTTAATCGTCACTTCATTCAATGCGCGATAATCAACAACCATTCTCAAGGATC